>VWZO01012037.1:27626-55587 GCA_013396975.1 Bucco capensis
GGGGGGGGGGGGAAGTAAAGGGAAGAAAGGCAAAAGGAGAAAACAGGTGCAATGATTCAGAAAAAAGTGACAGGCTGTTGGTAAATGAACAAAGGGAAAAAATAAAGGGAGAGAAGTTCAGTAGATCTGTATTGAAAATGAGAAAAAGAGTAAAAAGAGGAGTAAGAACAGAAAAGATGCAAACAGGAATGAAAAATTACAAACAAAATAACAAAGCAAAAATGACAGAGGAAGAAAGGTGGAAGAATGGGGAAAATATAACAACACATGACATGCAAAAAAGTGTTTCAGAGCTGAGAAAAAAATGTCAACAGAGCAAGAGATAAAAGAGAAATTAGTGTTGTATGAAGGGTGGGAATATCTGTATTTCTGCACAACCTAGAGAATGTAGCTAGTTACATTTTAGGAGAGGCAAGACATTTCCTAGAATAAGTGTTTATTTTTAGATTTAGATTTTAGATTTATTATTATTTTTCCTTTTGAGTGAGGAGACGGTGGTAACTATTTATTCAGAACCCAGTATTTCAAAGGACCTGGATTTCTCTATTCAGGGATTTTTTTCCCCTTCTTTCCTTGGCACACCGGCTCAGTGACTTGCTTTAGTAAAATGGACTGTATTCCCTGCAGTATATTGGAGTATTCCTGTAAAAAGGATACAAGAAAAATTCCAATTCTTTTTTGTTTTGAAACAGCTTTTGTAACTTTACCAAATAAAAAGCAGCTAGAAACCAGAACAATGAATGATGATCTTATTTTGTAGGAGTACCTAATAGGTCAACAATAGAAGAATATAATCTATTTATGCTAAAGAACTCCTCTAAACCCCCTTATTAGTGCTGTAGAAAGTATGCTTAGGAATAACGGCACTAGTACCACTTCTAGTGCAAACTGTCCTGAAAAAGAAAGGCAAAATAGACACTGAAATCACAGGAAATGGATATGCTTCAAAACCAAAGTATCCTTTCTTCACATACCCAGTAAGAGGGGCTACAAATCCACAGAAAAGGCATGGATTAAGCAGCAGGGAGCATCTCAGTCTGTTCCACTCACTCCAGCAAGGCCTCAAACAAGTTTCTCCACACATAAAGAAACACAGTTACTTGAAACTAAAAATTTCGTGCACTCCTTTGTGGCACTTCTGAAACCTCCTGAAGATAAAATTGCTGTACTAGGCTTATGTATAATATATGATGTAGTTGCTGCTGTCTCCATAGTTGTCATATAATCCACAAAACAGGTAGTTTTCTGCATTTTGACAGAACTAGATGAGTCTGAGTCTGGCTGGTGAAGATATTTTCCCCATTAATAAGATCTATGGAAGAACTTATGAGGATGAGAGAACAGTGGCCAAGCTGCATATTGCATACAGAGAGTTCCTAAGGTCTACAGAATGATGTTTAAATACTCAGAGAGGAACTGGTCTTCCATGTCATCCACCCAAAGAAACAATCAAGTATCAGAGTGCAGCACGTAATTATCAACCCAATTAACTTCCCCAAAATAGAAAATTGTGTTGTCATGAACATGGCGTTATACCTACAATACTAAAATTACTAGCTGCTGTGACAGAGTAAAAACATGAATATCCACCAAAACTTGTTTCTTAAGGACCTTTCTTATACTAGCAAAAATTCATATACCTGATTTGAAATTACTGTTTGATGCTGCTTATGGTATAAGAGACTTAGGTGGTGTACAGCATTTAATTAGTAATCAGTCTGACAGCTACAGCTGCAAAATGTCTGCGTAATAATTTCAAAATTGAAAATTATTTATTTCGCTCTACATGAAATTAGTGTACACTCATTAGAAAGTCAGTGGTTATCTTGAAAAGTACTCTTGGAACATTTCAATAAATTTACTAGAACATCAGAAACTATACAATGTATGCTTTCAGATCTGTTACCATTCCACCCTTTCTCATAATGTTGTGTCAGCAAAGTATTTAGATCTTAACATTACAATTGAAAACATACTCAGCAGAATCATGTTTAACATGGATCACAACCAGAACGCTAATTTTTTTCAAATCTCAGCATTAAGACTTTAAACTACTTTATTAAACTACTTTATTAAGCCATATAAAAAACTGATATGTAACTGATATGTGTACACATTGCAACAAAGTAAATTCTGACCAAAGTAAGGAAAAAAACTTTACAATTAGAGCAGCTATAGACTGGAAGAGGTTACCTAGAGAGGCTGTGTAATCAACAGACTTGAAGATTTTCAAAGCTCTCCAGCCTAGTGTCTGGAGCAACCTGGCCTAACTATCAAGTTAGCCCTCTTTCAACCAGAAGGTAAGATGAGATGACCTCCACAGGTCCTTTTCAATCTGTTATTCACTGATTCTACAATATATATTGAAAACTCACTTCAATGCTATAATAAACAAGGAGGAGGATCATCTCAAATATAGGTATCTCAAGTATCTATAAAGCAATTTAACAATTTACAGGGAAGTATAGCTCCTCTGCATAAGCTAGTTACATTGCTGCATCCTGCATTAAATACATAGACTTACCAGCATAGTACTTACACTGTGTAAAAAAAAAATAAATCAAGAAAACCCCAACCAAAAAACTAAAAACAAAAGCAAAAGTCACCATCAACATAAAAAATCCCCAACCCTATAGAAACAAATATTACAAGGAGCAAGAGGGATTCAGACTACTTTGTTGACTGGTGGCATTCTGCTGCAGTATAACCTTGTGGCAGACTAGTTTCAGACAACACACCATCACTGGAACTTTAACTTTGATAAGAAGAACATGCTAAGATACAGGCTTTACAGTTAAAAACGTCCTAACAATAGTTTGCGCACACACATGTAAACATATATGTAAACACACATATAGACATACACACAGTCATGGCCACATATCAGTAACAGTAACAATTTAAGGCTTATGAAATATTAAATATAGTTAAGATTACACTAAGGAAGCAGTATCCATTACAAAATGCTGATGTTAAGACAGCAAATATTGACCTTTATAATTTATCAAGCGAAAAAAGCCTTAATTTGCTTGTTAGTCAAACTTTAACAAAAAGTATGATAGCTTAGATAGAAGGAAAAAAAAAACAACCCAGCATTTGCCACCACTTTGCATTAACATTTTGACCAGTCAACAATTCATCAGTGATGAAATGTGCAGTTTGATTCAAAGTAAGACAAGGCTATTTAAATAACTCAAAATAAGAACAGGGTATTGAAACATTAGAATTTTGATAAGCGATCACAGCTGCACTAGAATTAGTTTCTATAGCAACAGAGGAAATAATGTGGAGAATTGCACTGAAATACAAGATGGTTCCTTACAAACACTGCTGTTCAAATAGAAAACTATAAAATTATTCACTGTATTAAAATATTTCTATTAAAATGGTTATTAAAATATCCTATATCTTGTACTTTATACATTGTTCTATTTTCGTTCTCCAGGATTCAATTCTAGTTCATCCGTTAAAGTTTTATATTTTCACACTCTTACCCATTGCTTACCTTCCAATTTTAAAATGACTTATTCTGAAAAATACTGCCTCTTCAATCTCAAACTAATCTACATTTTCAACCATTTTTTTAATATACCCCTACATAGAAGCACTCATTACATTTATTTTTCTAGCAGTGCACTTGTAAAACATAAGAGAATGCTTTGCACAAGCTATTAATAAGAAGCTGCATTACAGCCCTGAGTATTAACATTACTACGAAACTTCTAAAACTTGTAGTCAGGAGACTTGCACTAGCTTTTATTAGTGTGTACTCTCAATGTCCTAAGCATGATTAAGAAACCACAGAAAATCTATTAGTATTTATGGACTGAATATCCGTAAGATGGTAGATTAAAGCCTTTTAGTTAAGCACATCTTTAGATTTCAAATCTTGCTTATTTCTAACACTAATAATTATCGTTTCATTGCATAGTCTCTGATTCTAGCTATTTTTGGCAACTAATTAAAAGCATATGCCTGAACCTTTTATGTATTTTGCCCTTAATAATGAGACCTATTACTCTGGCTTATTCTACCCTTTTGAGTTCCAAAGTATCTTTCGAGTTACCATGGATACAAGTGATATGCTGCTTTCTCCCACATCTGCTTTATGTGCCTTATCAAACACCAGAAAACTGACACAGTAGGAATCTGAGCCATCTATACAGGATGAATATCTATCCCATTGGAAGTATTTCTCTCCCTCTCACTCCCCTCAAAAAACTGAGGTATGCCATACACTAACAGTTGTAATGAAATAAGCAGGTTCTTTTCTATCTGAAATCTAGTACTTTTTCTCCAGGAAAACAAGATGAAAAAAGGTGCATACATAAAACAATTTAATGTGATCAACCCTGAAACAGTGCTAAAATGAAAATAGGAGTACATAGGTTTATTCTAAGTTTGCTGCTTTATTTTGAGTTTACAGAGTTCAAGTATTTCTAGATCAAGATATCCACTGGAGATTTAAAATGCAACAAATTTCAGCAAGCATTTAAGAAAGGAGTTGTAGAAACATTGTATGCGACTGAGATTACACAAACTAGAGTAAATAAAACTCCCTTAAACAGAAATTGTTAGGCCTCTTTATACCAATTTATTATAGGCATTTTCAAATGCAAATTGCATTCCAACAAGCTGGGAATAATTTGTACTAATCAGTGAAGAAGAGGGCAGTTAGTAAACTGATTTTCCCATTATGTTTCTGTATTCTGACCTCTTCTTAAAAACAAAAGACTCTCTCCTACTCAAACAGCAAAATCTACACAGGATTCAAAACCCAAGTGCTGATACTAACATAATCTGAATTAATGTATGAGAAGGAGAATAACCGGAAGGTAAAATCAATTATTGTAATATGAACTTGATATAGATTTATTCGGAACCATCTCCCCCCTTTTCCTCAGTTACCTAAACTGCTCTGAGTATGACAGCAAAACTCTCAACAAAACACTCACCTGACTTGTTCATACCCACAAGCTCAGCCTTGCTTTAAAATACAGAGATTCTGAAGCATAACATCTGAGCCAGACACACTGAAGCATAAAAAACAGACTTGTACACTTGTTTGTATTAACATTATGAAGTAACTCCATAATTCTGGTAAGTTTTTCACAAGCATATACGAACTAAAGACATGAAATACTTTCATTTTTCTAACAGTGTCACCACCAGTTAGATTTACATTTGTGAGGATTTCATAAGATGCACTTCCTTTTAACTTTTAAATTTAACTTGGAACTGGTCTCAGGTTATGATATTTTCATTTGGGGATGAAAAACATCCACATAATGTTTTTTAGTGTGAATATTCACCTAGAATTAAATCTTACTTCTTCTCCTGAAAATGTCTTTTAAAAGTAATTGAAAGCCAAACAACAATGAAGAGGAACTCAAAATTGACTGCTGCATTGTGGTATTTATGGTAAGTCATTTGTAATATCAAAATATTACTAGTTCTGTAGTTTAATGTTGGAACCACTCACAAAAAAAATGAGCATCTGGAACAGTGGAGATATTTACACAATGGCTCTGTACTTCTACCATTACATTCACCGTTACACATGCTACCATTTCTCCTCTGTATAATATTCTCTTGGATTATCTGCACTGTGCACAAAAGCATACAAGAGATCCTCCACTCCTCTCTGAGCAGAATTGAAGTGCAAACTAGTATTTTTTAAGAAATAACTACCATAATTACTACTCTTCATGAAAAGGGTTCTTAAGTTCTTCCTTTGTAGAATCTCAAAGTTGTCTGGAAATTGCCACTGTTGTCTCCTACACCTCTGAGGCTCATAGGTTGCCTGAACACTAATGACAACTACTATTTTTATTTTCAAATATTTTCTTCTTTTAAAACTCCTTCTTGAAGGAAATGGCACCAGAAAAAGTAGATGATTCAGAGCAGTGGTTATTATTGTCAGTGAAAGGAATTTTGCTCTGAAAACAAAGATAACAGGCATTATCAAACATGATGATGAGCTTCTCTGAAGAAGAGCATTAGACACTACTATCTTAACAGATTAATTCTCAGTCACAAGGGAAAAAGATCATCAACTCAAAACACCATTTCAAATTCTACCAGATCCACTATTGGCCAAATTTTGTGTGGATATACAATTCATGATCCAAGGTTTGACAGGAAAAGAAAAAAAGGTATCAGAGCAGTACAATCAACTTCATCTTCAAGGAGAGTGCTTAACAGTCATACATATATTCACTTGCAAATTTTGATGTAATTAATTCTATACTAAGATGTAAGCAAATAAACACTGTAAAGTCCAGGGAAAATACAATATTATTCTCATAATCTAAAAATAGTTCCATTCTGGCAATAGGTACAGAGTTTAACATAGTCAAACATGAAGCAAGCAAAATAATTTTGAGAATGTAGGTACAAATAATTAATGCCAAATTAAACTAGTTTTCTGGTTTGTATCAGATCCTGAAAATAAGTGCAATAGGTTTTTTTTTTTTACTTTCACACAACTCATCAAATTGGCACAAATACTATAAATGCAGCAGGAACACTTCAAAGTATAAAAAAATCTTAATAAATTAGAAAATACATGGTATTGTACTCTCCATTTCAGACTTGTCTTTTTTCCTATTAAAATTCACCAGAATTTGGACAAAAATTAAAAAGATACTACCTTTTAAATCTTACTAACAGTGTTTTTAGTGCTGAGGATTTACAAAGTTTCAGAAGTTACTACACATATTACCAAGCTACAGACTGCTAAAACACAGGGATAACCAAACAACAGATCATGTATAACAAAACCAGGAACTATGAGACACTGGAAGCCACAGGAAGTTTGAGTAAAATCAAGTAACATTCTAAACAAGATTCTTTGACAATATGAAGAAATGAGTCTAATACTAGGGTTAAACTTGACTAATTTAAACAACAGACCCTGCCCCTCTTTTTTTGCCAAAAAATGCAGAGTTGCCTCTGACCTTTTGGTTAGGAGTGAGCTTTCTGAAATGGATGTCAACTCCTTGAAGTAAACAATAGCAACCATGTCACCTGTTCAAGTAATATGCATAAGCTGTATTTGTTTGGGCTGAGCATTTTCAAAGAAAATCTTTAAGTCAGCCTCTTGAAGAGATGAACCTTTTGTAGTTTCACTCTCCAAGATTTGGGTTTTTCAGATACACATGCTCTTACCAGCTCTATTTTTAACCTGCCGCTCATATAGGATACTTAAAATTCTGAACATGTTTACATTATCCATCCAGCAGGCTAATGGAACTGCATACCAGACAGTCATGCATAATTCAAATCAATATCCTCAGGCTTGCAACTCTAAGTCAAAGCTGCCTTTAAATAAGCTGGGTGTGACTTTAACATGAATAAAATGTATCTAATTTTAAACCTTTATCTGACAAATTGATACATTTCCAAAGGAATGTTATAAATCGTCTTTAAAATTAAAAGAAATAGAAAATTGCAATAACTGAAAATCTTTTAAAAAACAATTTTAAAGTCAAAATTTAGAATGACTCAATAAGACTGTGCATAAAGGTTTCAAACAGAGAGCTTGGTAAGTTGAGGGTTTTTTTTTTAAGCCAAATGTACGAATATCTACAAAACCCCACATGCTGGCAGGCTATTAAATGATGTAGAGATGAATGTGGCAGAATTTTCTATGTACAAATTTAAAGATCAAGATTTAATTGAACTGAGCATAGGTGACTCCACACAGAAAATCTTACAGCCAGTTAAGCATGTCTGTTAGCTTCTCTCTGAGGACCAAAAACAGAAGGTCCATAATAAAATAATTTTCCCTTTGAGTTTTCCTTTGTGCTTTCATGAGACTATGCCATCACAGCAAATAACCTTCAGTCACAATGAAATGGCCAGAAAAATGGCAATTATGGTCACTAAGGATCTGTTTATAGCTTACTTAAAAATACAGTAGAGGAAACAAAACAAAAGCAAAAACACATCCCAAACCTCCCCATCCCAGACCAAAAGAACACAAAATCAAGAAAGAGAACTTCAACTGTACAATACAGCATATCAGGCTTTCCCTTTCCCCTAAGTAAAATATTCCTGTAATTCCTTCCTAGAAGTTTGGATAACTTTATAACATGAAAGTGATGTAAATAGCATGCAAGAGCTTATTTTAACAAGATAAAAAAAAAAAAGAAGCTACAGGCATACAGACACAATTTCATGTTGTTTACTCAGATGATACGGTCCCAATAAATAATATACACAATTAAAGTAGCTATGAAAATAGTCACCCTAACAATAGAATACATGTTATTACATTAAAATGGTAACACTGATCATCTACAAGGACAAAATATTCATTAAATAATTCCAAGAGAATACTTATTATACAGTTATAACACCTCTATGAAATTGATACATATACATAAGGAAAATAATCTACACTGACTAGGTAACAAGAGTTCAGTTACAAAAACTAACTATTGTTCTTTTATCAAAGAGATAGTTAAAATATAATATGGGCAGATGATAAAAAATGGTCATAATGACAATTGGTCTTTAACTGAGAGGGGAAAAGCACAATTGGGAGGCAAACATTAGTCTTAGATTACTATTAAAAAGCTTTTGATGTTAACCTTTAAAGGTAAGAAGAATGATTTATTTCTCCATAGGCGCTATGGAAGAAGAACAAACGCTTTTGTAATATCCTTATATGAAGTTGTAATAACATTTTTAGTTCTCCTATTTATGCTCCATTCTGCTAACCAAGCAGCATGACTACTCTCAGCAGCTAAATAGAGTACTGGGTGTGTACAGAGTTAAATTCTCTTTTCCAGTGCACCTACACACACATTTCCAGTCTACTGTTCAATACTGTTTCTTATTCACTCACTCCATGACAGAGTCATGGGACCTGTGCAATTAGGTTTAAGATTAATGAAAACTGTACCTTCTTTTGTCTATTCTGTGGGAGTCTTCACAAACAAGACATGTCTCATGGTGTACATACAGAAAGATCGAAGAAACTGTGCCCCTATATCACTAGATATTACCATAATACAAAGGAAAAAGATAATAGAAAATAATACACAATACAAAAAAAAAGCTAACCAATAGCTTTTAGATCATGTTAGCACAAGAAATATCCAGTTTTCAATGTGAACTCTCAGAGAATCAGCAAATGGACTAAGTTCATCAAGAAAGTGATCTTTTCTGCTTACCTCTTGTGTTTATATCACAAATCAATTCTAAGTTTTATTAATGTAGAACATCAATATCAAATACAATGCCACAAGGAACTATTTGAGCCAGAAATTTGAATGTGAACTTTGTCTAGTTTAATGACAGATCTTGATCCTTTCATAAATTTCAGATTCAAACAGACAAGAGACTTAGTAAAACAGTAAGTTTACAATAAAATGGAAACTTTCCTGTAGTTATTAATGTATGATTTACATCACTTCAAGAGACATCAGATTGGTAAGGGTGACTTTCTTCAAAGCCTTCAATCAATGCAAAGGGTATTTCTTCAAAGACTTCAGAATGCTGGCAGGAGGAACCTAATTTGTGTGATGGTTTTGCTCTTTTGTGCACATCAGGAAAACAAGCCCTTTGCAATTGGAGGACAGATTTTCCTCCTCTTTGGAGCTGGTCTAGTTGGAAAACGAAATTTTCCTGTTGAAAATCTTATCACTGACTTTTTGTTACTAGTTTTCTTCTCTCAGCAGCAGATGACATGCATGCTTTAACAACATCTTTTGCCAGCATCTCTGCTGCTAATCACAGGGTAAATACATGATTTTTATTTCAGATTCACTCAGATTCATTCCGTCAAGCATTGTCATGTGTTTCCTTTAGTTGACAGGATTGTGCACAACTTTGGAATCATCTATTTGGCTTTTAACCTCAAAAGTTCTCAATGTAAATCCATTCTCTTCAAAACTATGTTTCAACTTAGACAAAGACCTCCATTTAAATCCCATGTTTACATCTTGCCACCTCCATAATGTTCCTCAAGAAAATGACAAGAGTAATACTGAATTGTACAAATACTTTTGACCTCTATCTGTGAATTCTGTCCATTCCAGGTCTCCAGACTCATAAGCACTATGCTTATATGCTATTCATGCAAGATAAAAACCATAACCACGTGATTACACCATAATACGTGAACAACTTACACGAGAAGTTCCTTGCTATCAAGAACTTTTCAAAAGACAAAGGGTAATGCTCTCTTGGGAAGTAAAAAAGATCTGAATTCTGCAAAGCTGAATAAAAGAGCAAAAGTTAATCTTTAAATCATCTTAGTCTCTGAAATGCTTAGTTGTTTGTATTTTTCAGAAATGCGTCATAATTTCAAATACTTAACAGAACTGACTGTATTCCACCATTATAGAAGAAAACCAGAGGACTGTCATAATGCACTAGGAAGCTACTTTGAAACTCTTAAAAATAACCCCCAAACACAGCATTAGAGAAATTAAGTAGAAAGCAATGCAAATCAAGTTAGCTTTAGACACTATTCTGCAGATCCTTGAATTACAAATGTATCTTCTGTACCATACAAGCTATCCCTAAAACATTCCCTTGATATAGCTATGTATTGAACTGCCACACTCCCCTGGATCTTCAAAACCACAAGAAAATCTCTTTTTCAGGTTTGTAAGGCCTTGGACCCAAGGAAGACTCACTCCAATTTACCAATAAATAGGAGGCAGATACACATAATCAGTGATCAGTACTTTGTATCATTAGTATTGCATCACTGCATTTTGTCTTGTACTACATGAAGATTTTTAATTACTCTTAAAATAAAAAGTATCAAGGTTAGATGTCTACACAATAGAAAGCATGCATAATGAAGCTGTAGAAATATTGTAATTAAAAAACCCTCCCCCTTTTCTCTGCCAAAAATCTCCAAAAAGTGCATCAAGAGTGGTATCAACTGTTAGTACACTTGACTTAGCCTTCAAAGTACACCACAAAACATCTAGGAAATAATGTTCTGAAGATTACTTAAGACTTATCTTAAGTGTCTTTATTGAAAACTCTTTCAAAGTCTCTTGATGAATATACTATTTGAAGTCCTAGACCTATCCTAAGCTGCAGGCCAAAGAGTATTTTCTTCCAACAGCTATTATACCAGAGAAATCTCACAGGTAATCTGATAAAGGCATATCAGAGAAAAATGGGTGACCACCTCCTTCCTAAACACTCTTTCCATTGTATTTCTAATTAGAGGAAAAAGAAGAGAAATAACTGTTTAAGTTATGAACTAGTATTCAGCTGAGCTGAACTAGTATTCCAGTCTGAATACTAGTTCATACTTCTTTTTGCTTATAAGCCATCTTCTGTGCCTGTATTCTTAGCATCTGAAAGGTATAGACAGACCAATTTTGAGAGAACTCTGTGGCTTTGTTTTGCTGAGTATGATACAACCATACTGAGGACCTCACTCTGTAATTTTGAAATGGTAAGTCTTCATTCACACTTGGCTTGAAAGTTGATCTGCTTCTATGCAAGGAATAATGATAGAAATTAAACTCAAAAACATATGGTTATCATAGGATTCATCGAGTGATCCATTCTTTTTCTCTGTCCAGCAGCTTTCACCTTAGCTTCACAAGTCTGAAGAAGTAGAATCCTGCTTTACAGAAGGTATTTATCAAGGAAAACTCCCCCAGGTTGCTTTAACAAACTGGGGAGATTCACCTGTATACCCATTTTGAGGCCCTTATGAAAGAGCTTCTGCTGTTCATGCTGGGAAGCTACTGAAAGAAAAATCTCTCTACATATTTCAAGTTGTTCATTGAAGAGACTTTCCCAAGACATGAAAAAGTAATAAGAGAGAAAGACAAGGCAAAAAGCTGCATTAAGAATCAGATCCAAAAGATCCCAGAAGAACAGTCGCCTTCACGTGCAAAGATTGACACTGAGGAGCAAGGCAAACATATGTCCAACAGACACATCAACATAAAGTGCCAAAAGCCTAGAAAAGAATAAAAGTGGAAAAGATAAACTACAAAAATAACATCATACCCTACCTTCACAATATAGAAAAGATGGAAAAAATCCAGTAGCATATGCCCACTAGAGCAGCAGATTCTCATTTAAGAGAACTTATGTTTTCTCACTGCAGTCTTTTATTGCTTCCATATGTTTCCAAAAAACCTTGTGATATGTAAGGCATTTGGGCCAATCTCAGAAATAGAGCTTCTGAACAAACATGTCTTCAGTCATGGGGCTTTATGAATTGAGCAGTTAGAAAAAGACTTTAAAACAGACTAGAGATAGAGCCTGTGGTTCTACTGGGCTGGTAAACTATAGCTAAATAAAGTAGATTTAAGTATGCTAGGTAAGCAAGCTTACTAGTTTTTGTCACCATGATGTCACTTACTGCCTCAGAACTGGGATCAGGCCCCATTGTTTGCTTTCTAATTTGGAATTTCGCTTAGCTGTTAAAGAGGTGATTTGGGCACGACATGCTTTAAAAACATCATAAATTAACTACAAAAAACTGTCTTCTCTTCTACCTTTCTCATCTTAAGGGAAGGAGAGAATCTTGGTTTCAAAAGCAAAGAAGAACAGCTTTTGACATCTGCCAGTAAAACTGTAATTTCAATATATTTATTCTAACATTTCTAAGTTTAAAAACTACGAATTTTAGGAATTTAAGAGACTGTTTCCTTAAAAAAAATATTGTAGTTGTGTATGAAGCTTATAGAGATAAGAAAGGCACAACAACTTGCATGTACAATGCTTTGAGTTTTTAAAGGTCAGGAAGTAGCTTCTGCTGGAGAAAAAGAGGCTAGAATACATTGTGCTTTTTTTTTAAAAATTGAAATTATTAAGAAAGCATGGTCCATTTAAGACCAAAACAATATAGATACCACAAAATATTCCCAACTACCAAAGTACAAATAATAATGTCACTTTTAGATCTGAAGTTTGCACACTTTATTTAGTTCACTATTTCATCATCTCCTTGTTAGCAGAAACATCTTATGGTGTTACTTTTGCCTTTTTCTTGTGGTTTTTCCCTCACTTTTTTTTTCTTTATTTCCTGAAACAGATGTGTAATATCAGAGCCTATATTAATCCCCTCTTCCAAAAATATTACACTTAATTGGAGCATATGAAGACAATACTGCATACTTGAGGATAATAACAGCATTTGAAATGGCAGGGGATAACAGAGGAAGCAAAATGCACATTGTGAAAAAAAATGAAAAAGAGTGTTATAAGCATATGTATTAGGGAAAAGGAAAAAAAGGTCACTTCAGGAAGTATCCATACTGTACTGGATAACATGAGAAAGACTAAAAAGAATATTATGGGCAAAAATAAAACTTCAAACTTCGAGCTGACTGCAGGACTCAGGGCCTAAGCATAGAGACTGGGTTAAGTCCACACACAGATACCAAGAAATACTGTAGTTACACAGGTTTCTCTTTCTGTGATTAACAGTTTGCAGTCATTTATGCATTTTGCATTCCCATTCTGTATTATTTTACTTTTGATGATGACACATGTTATCATCTTGATTTTCTAATGAATTAAATTTTCCTTTAGAGACACTCTGGAATTAAGCCTGTCCATGAGGAGCTCACTGCAAAAGTTATGTATTTATAATTCCTTGGAGTCTCTAGAAATATTTGCATCTGAGTAAATTTTAATTTAAATTACATAACTCATCAAAATCTAAGTGTATCAGATGTGCCATACAAATTATATAAAGTGGATCAGACACTAGTCATAAGCAGGTATTTGCAAACCAAAATTTTAAAACCTAGATTTCACAGAATGAACTAAAGTGCTGCTAGAACATTCCATCATTTAAATACATCAACAAAACCCATAAAATACATTGCTTTCTTCATTTAACTATGAAAAACATTATACAAAATGCCATGTCAGTTATATATAAAGATACTGAAAAGAAAGATTAATATGGCCATCTAGAGGAGAAAAGAATCATGTGAAAACATACCACACATATTTTCAAGGCTACAGAATAAAACATTTTTAGAGGCATATGGTCAGAAGATAGTTGTATAAACTAATTATGTAATTTACAATATGTAAAACTTAATATGAACAGACATTTTGATCATTTTAGTAATGCAAACATGATAATATTCTACCTGGTTTTAGCAATGCAAGTAAAGCTTACAGGATATATTGATAAAAACAAGATTATATTTTTGCCTCATTAAATTTCGTGCACTCACAATTAAGTGCAGACATAACCAAACAAATTTTTAAAGTAAACATTAAGTGCAGAGTAGTTATTAGTAAAACTGTTTACTGACTCCTTTGAAAACAAACAGCACACTGTTGCAAGATACAACATGTGACAGAGATTAACTGCTGATGAGAAAATAACATAGAATTTTCCAAAAATGAAATATCATTTTCATTACGTCTGGTGGAATTTTTAATGATATCATCAGCAATGAACAGGATGGGAAACAGAGATAACAATGAATTCTGTCCGCTCATCACTGTAACACTATCAAGCCCTGCTCAACATATGGACTGATTGGTGCCTTAAAGCTGGAAGTACAGCTGAAATGCTTAAGTCTTAGAAGTAGAAACGAGGCAACAGAACCACACAAAGTCAAATATATTGACAACTGTTTTTCATTAAATAAAGCACATGGGAACACACTGCCTGCTTCCCCCTCTGCTACAAAAAATTAAGAAACGGTTCTATCATTTGCTTTACATTTCTTAGAAAAATAAGAGTCATAAAAATAAAACATTTAATGAAAAATTTCAGCATTCCTACGACATCAAGTCTTCTACAGAATTATTTTCCAAGTTTAAGTAACAGTAAAGCTTTGATTTTTTAAAAATATCTAGAATGTTGATGCTTTCCACTCAGAATCAGAGATTTTTAACCTAATCTATTCAGTGAATTGTTTCTCTGAACACATATGAACTGTTCAGTAGTGATAGCCAGTCTCTCATTTATTTTTGACTGCAGGCTTTCTTCCTGAGGTTTCCACCTTCTCTTCTCATCAAAGTTCTTGGTTGGGCAGCTTTCCCTCTGTAATGATCACATTAATGTAGGAAGAACATAAAAAGGTACTAGCACTGGTTATTCTAGTGTGCCACCTTCCGGTCACTGAAAAGTGAAAAATACTAGATTGTTAATCTGTTACCATGTCATAGAATCACACAGAATAACAAAATGGTTTGGGTTGGAAGGGATCTTAAAGATCACCTAGTTCCAACCCCCTGTCATGGGCAGGGACATCTTCTATTAGATGAGGTTGCTCAAAGCACAAACCCCCCCTCTTTTTAATAGTACTAAACATCATTTTTTTGAGATTAATGGATTACAAAAATGAGACAAAACCATCAGTCTAATTTGCAACCATCTTGCAGAAAACTGTAGAATGATTGCAGGCCATCAAATAAATAGCATTGTTGATTCTCTACTCCTTGTAAAATGTGAGAAGAGGATGCTCTCACGAGCAGCAGCAAAAGAAAAATACTGACAGTATTAAAGCTCTTTTGCAAGTAGAAGTATGTGGTTAAAAATTCACAATTTGTAAGTTAGAATGTTTTGATAGTTTTTGCTTTAAAAAGCTTTTTTCCAGACCCTGAATGTTCTTTCATTATAATAAATTCAATTTGCATACTAATTTGAGAGTGAATATGTGTGTGCATATATATAAATGAGTTTTACATCCAGCTAGCTTCATGAATGGAAAGAGCGTTGATAAGGGATAGCAGCTGGTGACAATAGAAGAAAAAATGAAAAAGAGGAGGGTGGAAACAACTGTAGCTTTCTTGATGCAATACCTGAAGTTCCCAACAGGGTTATTTTGTTAGATTCTAACTCATTCTTCAAAGAGGATAAAAGTCAGTGACCATGAATTTTGATGATAAGAAAGGATGATAAGGAAGACAATTCCTACAGGAACAAAACAAAAAAATTGGATATGGGCTAGCACGATGCCTTTGCAGCTTAAATCTTATAGGGTGAAAAGAAAAAGCTCAGGTGAACTGAGATCAACTAGGTAGGATTAATAAAACGTGAACAATTGTGAAATAGAAAGAGGAATGTCACATGTTCCTTCCATTATCAATCATTCCATTTCAACAACTGGCCTCAATAGCTTGGAAAGCGACAAATACAGTCAGTATTCTAGGTATCTGAAAGTAGCATAAATTTCTATCTGCTGGTAAATACAATTGAGTTTTTCATCTCCTGTTAATATACATCACTATTTTAACCAACAATGACCTAAGCCAGTATGTTATCTTTCACATTTCCTCCATCTATGCTGTTGACAGATCGCAGTAGATATAAAACCCAAACATGATACTTCCACTATTCCTCTTCTTTATCGTCCTTTCTCCATCAGTGTCCATGGATCAGTTCCTACCACCTGATTTCACTTCTGCATCTCCTTCCCTACTTCTTGGAACTCAGACTCCCAGCCTTCCTACAATTTATCAGCAAAGGAAAGAATTGAAATTTCTGATGATTAGAGAAGAATCCTCTTACTCTGCAACTTATTTCAACTATGGCTTTCATATCCTTTGTGTCTTAACTTGGAATCATGAATGCACATGCACTTTCAAATTTCAGTGACAAGTAGACTTTTATATAATTGAATTACATCACACAGTAGAAAATTTAAATTTATTCAAGTACTTCTGGACTGTATATAAAACACGTAAGTGCAGATATCTTTCAATTACATGTATCCACTTCTAACAAAATATCAATCACTAAAAAACCTTTGCATAAAGGGAAACCAACAAATACCTTATTATAACACAGAATCTATTAGAAGACTGACTTTTACGTAACTTCAACAAAAGCTCACTTCTTGTTACAGAAAATGGCTATAGACCCAGTTCTTATATACAGCTATTTTCAAACACAAAAAATGTATTAACAAAATATGGATAGCAGAATTATCAGCCAGAATGTGTCAGGTTGTCACCCTAACTTGAAATCAAAAAATATATACCACAAAAAAAACCATCCATTGTTTACAACCAACTTTCAATGCCATGGAAAAATTGTATTAATCTAATCTTTGTAATAATTTCTTTCTGTGACTTCAAGAAAACAAAAGATACAGAACATTCCAGTAATGCACACTGCAATGTCCATATGCACCATAACCAATGATCACTTCCATTTACTTTGCTGTTATGACATCTTATTAATAGAGGAATAATGAGTATTCTTTGTATTTATAATGCCACTGAATTCATCAAGAGTTGTCATGTTTCCTTCCTAAATCACACAAGATTAAATCACTCCAAAAATAAAATTACTAATGCTAAAGTTATATGAAACTTAATATAACAAGATACTGTATTATTTGAAGTATTTCCAGAAGAATGTACACAAAACTGGGCTGCCTTTTTTTTTTTTTGAGCATGCACAAATATAAAAGATATCTGGATTTTTTTTGCAAACATTGACTATTTGCAAGCCAAGCTGTTCTTGTCTAGGACTTGCTTATCCAGGAACATAAGTCTGCAATCTGGAATAAAAAGAATGCTTTTAAATCACTCTTACCTTCATCTATTGAGGCTTCACTACTGTATCCATCATATTCTGCAGACAGGGGACTATATTTTTGTCTGGTTTCCCATACATAGTTTTTTTGCTGTCTGCTATCCACCACTGGCAGCCTCGAACTCTGGGTTCTAGACAAGGCCTCATGATATTTACCCAGTGCTTCATCTTCACTCTCAGATGATGAACCATGCTGGTCTTTACTCACATAAGAGTTGTCTGTTTGAATAAAATAAAGCAAATTGACTACAGCTCAAAACAGCATACAAGAAAATAACCATAAGAGGTTATAATTGAAGATACTTAAGCTATTTCAATCAAAATTTCTTTAAAATTTTAAAAATATCATCTTGTAGTTAAAGTATTACATGATTCTGTAACTAGTGAGAGCTGCTTTTATTTTCTAGAGAAACCGAAAGATCCTTAATCCCCTCAGAAACATTCTAAAACTTACTCAACAAAAAATGGATCCATATATGTAAGGCAGCACACACTGAAGTTCTTGAAACACTTCATTAAGCAAGAAAATGCTTCAGTAATTTATGTAAAGTAAATCCAACACTGCTGCAATATTACATTTGGCCACCTAATATATCTAAAAGGCAGCTCCTGTTCCTCCATTCTCAGCTGTTTTTTGCTGCAAGCATGCAGTATAACACAGAAATGAAAGGGATTTACAAAAAGAAGCCTACAACAAAAATCAGGATATTTATGTCAGTAGTGCTTAAACTCAAAATAACTTATGGAGAAATGCTAGTGAAAGATGTTTGCATGCACAGTTTTATTTAACTTAAAATAAACAGCCCCTCATTCAATAACTGAATGCAGATTATCACTGCAGACATCTGGCAACAGCAAAAATTGCAGAGAAGAATCTAATTAATTGTTTTATACCAGTTCTTCTGTAATGCCTGCTCCTGTGGCTAGCCTGTTCTAACTACATCTCAAGTATGACTTCCTCCCACAAGTCAAAGACTCTGCTGCATTTCTATTTCTGTAAATGAAATCTTCCTCCTCCCTTTGCCAAACCTCAAATAGATTCTGTCCAAATTTAACATGTCACGTAGAGCTTCTGCGGATCTCAAACTCTAATACGCATTGAAAGAGTTCATGTAAACTCAGTAAAGGTCAGAACTACCACTACTCTTTGCAATGGATTTCCATTACGGACAGAGCTCCAAGATGCCTATAATTCTGTTTTTCACTCCTGATTCTGCAAGGCACTATTGTCTAACATGCTACCCAGCCACACCCAACCACTTCACTTCTCCCTTCTCTGCTTTTATGCCCTCCTCACAGTCCCTCTCCTTAGCCCTACTTCTGCTTCTCTGCTCCTGTTAGTCTCTGTCTTCAAGTCCAGCCAGTCTCACTTCTCTGCCTGGGTATTCTCACTAGATGAAGGGTTCATCTTACCCCAAATTCTGCCATTTGAAATCAAAGTAACTCAACCTAAGCCAGCCATCTAGGCCTCTTTTACATTCAAGTGTTTCCCTCTTCCTGCCACAGAGGTCCTTCCTTCCCAGTTTTAAGTAAGCCTCTAGAGCAGATGAATAAAATCACTTTTCACAGAAGTCTATTTCTCCCTGGTACTCATATAGAAAAGCCTATGCTGCAAGTTCAGGTACGAGATCTTTTGCAAAGTTACATTCATATGAGTAGAATCTTATCCTGTCTCCTGGCCCCATACTCCAGGTTCATGCCCCAAGCACCTAGTTTTGGTCTCTTAAAGGGATTTCCTCTTTATTCTCTTTGTCTATTCAATCACAAATCCTCTTTACTTGCACCTAACCAACTACTCATGTAAGTTTAGTTTTTCACTACTAGTTTCTCTCCCTTTCATATAACGTTATCAGTTCTCTCCATAGTTGTCAAATCCCAGTTTACCACTTGCATCATGTCACAGTTTTTCAGGAAGTTTCCATCCTCACATATATCATGCTTACTCTCATATTTATGTTCAAACTCCAGTGTCCTTCTGTGATGGGGTATGTGAAACAGGAAGTTCTTTGTGTCCACCTTACCTCCTCCTCCTTCTCCCAAACCTGTTTGTTTTGTTTTCCAAACTGCTCTGCTGCCCTGTCCCCCAGGTTATTGATGCTGGTAGCCACGGCAACTAATGGCTGGGTATGGGGCAGGCTGGAGCAGCGGCTGAGCCGCAGCGTGAGTTGCCGCCGGAGCTTCCCCGGCGGAGCACGCACCTGCGGCATGCAGAGCTGCANTTTTCCTAAAAAATTGTCTGGTCAACCCAAGACACCTTCAGTAACCCTAAGTATCAAAAGGAGGGTAAGACCTGCTCTTTTCTTCAGCCCATACAATGAAGCTTGTGTGAAAATGGGATGGTCAGTGAATTTACCAAGCAAATTTTAAGAAGCATTTACTGTGGATTTTCAAAAGGCAAAGTTTCCAAAGACTCAAAACTTGGTAAAACTTACTTTTTTTCACAGAAGAACATGGGCATTTCTGATATAGGAAAAGCGCTTTCCCACATTTCAAGTCCATACTCCAATATACAAAAGTGCCAAAGCACCTTTGTGAAGCAGATGTGAAATATACTTTTCTTTTTTTCCCCACAGATAACTAGCATGTTTTTCCCATACTGTATTCCTGGAAATAGTTCAAGACTTTAAACTATAGCTTAAAAAAAACCAACCCCAAAACTAAACCAATCAATCAAACCACAAGAAAAGCGATCTCAGACAGAAAGCATGCCAAATTTCATCCCAAGTATTTCAAATTTGGCACACAGTTTTAAGAAACTGAAAATAAGATCTTGAAATGGAAAATGTCAGGACACCTTAACTGCAGATGGTGCTACCAGCTCTACATGCAATGTGTACATAATCTTAATTTTGTATTTATAGGAAAACTGGTGCCTTAAAAGATGAGCAACTAGGTCTTTCAACTCTGGGCTATCAATTTTGATTCAAGTCTAACAGATATGGCTCCTGCAATTGGATGGATGACTATAAAGCAAGTTCAGTGTCACTGATCACTTACTGAAAATATCACATAGGGCTGCATATATTCTGCCTAACAGATTCAGTGCAAGAGGCTGCCCAAAAAAATGAGCCACCTTTGTTGGTAAAGTAAAAATTTGTATCTCCTACGGCCCTCACCAGATTGAAACTCGCCACCTAGGTTACAGATTCTACAACTGTAATTAAAGCAGAGCACACAAGGACTAAAATACAGTGTGAGACAACAGTATTAGATTCACTATTTATTATTACAAGAAATGTATTCAGATATGCGAAATTAGGTTCACTAATCAGTCTGCATAAAGAAAGGAATAGTACAAAGCATGGTAGCAACATGTTTGAAAGAAATGCTGAAAGTTATGCCTCTAATAATTCACTGATGTTTTTTAAGCATCCAGTTCTCAACAATACCAAATATTTTTTTCTGCAGTTCCTAGTATAAAAGAAAAAAGACTGAGGATGTATACTGTTATTATAAGTCATAAAACAAGATCTCCTCAGAAGACCTAAAAACTCATTAAAGTTAAAACACAAGCTATCGAGGCAAACACTTTTTAAATGAACAATACAAATCTGTTTCAGTTTCTTGGGAAAAAACAGCTTCCTGCATATTTAAAAAAAAATCCTTAGCGTTTTATGCATCTTCTTGTCACTTCTTTTTTTGATTTTCATGTCTTAGTTAGAAACTTGCCCATGAGAACTCATGGTTTTGTTAAATACTGTCCTGTATTTTGCAAATACAGGTCACGTGTAATTATTAACCTATTGAAAGCTATTAATTTGCTTATTATGGGACTAAAAAGCCATTTTTATAGAGAATATGCTTTACAAGCACTATATTACATGAAGAAATAACAGATAAGATCATAGTTTATCATACAAGCATAGAAACCACCTACTAAACCAAATTTTAAAAGAAAAAAAAATGAAAAAAATAAGTACCTGTGACTTTCAGATAAGGCAAAATACACACACTGAAAAAAATATTTCTATTACAAAATAATTTATTTCTTTACAGAAACAGTCTGTATTGCTTTTTAAAAATCCACTACATAGTCTGCAAAACAATTGGGTTATAAAGCAAGATTTTACTTCTTAGTCACAAATTTTTCTTGCAATTCCATTGTCATATTGTTTAAGACTGGATGTTGAAGACAGCACATGCAGCGTCGACATCAACAATACAATACAACTACAACTTCCAGATAAGCCTCATTCTATTCTTTCTATACTTACAATCACTTAATTGCCACTTCTTATTGATTTTTGTGTCTTGAAATTATAATCTTACTTATCCCAATAATACACTCTAGATTTACTATAATGTCAATGTAACATAAAAGTTTTCTTCTTTATCACATTTTATGCAATTTTTTAAAATAAACAAAATAAAAACTACTAACTAACTGAAATGACACAAAACACTGCAGAGAAGGTAAGAAAACTGTATATAGAAAAAGAAAAGTTAGAACATAGGAAAGACATTCATTAATCAGTTCTTTTAAGTAACACTTTAAAAAATAATTAACTTCCAAGAAATATCAACATAATTAGAGAATGAAGCACGAACAACACAGACCTACTTTTATCCACAGGAAATACTATTATCAAATGTGTAAATCAGATGAAAAAGTAGGAAGTATCATAAGTGCAGGAAGGAGTGAAGAATGCAGTTTGCTGACAGACTTCCTCACCTTTTCCTGCTGCCTTGTTATCACACAGCTCTCTTTCTGTTTCCTTTGTGGTTTTCTTTTTACCCACTTTTGCACTTGTAGCTGATACATTGTCTTCATCCTTCAATACAGATTTTCCTTTTCTGTTAAAAAAGGCTTCAGATTTTTTTTCTTTGGTTTCATTAATGCAATTGGGATAGTCATTGTGCATCTTCTTCAAGCTGGAGTCTGGTAATTTTTGTTCCTGTACTTCAAGTTTTGTTTCTAAATCTTGGGGAATATTCACAACGTGTACTTCTTCAGAATCCTTAAAATCAACTCCAGATGACTGTGGTTTGATTTTTCTATGCAAGTGATTCTTAGAATTATTTGATACTGCACATAGGCAATTACCACTTTTCAGGTTATTATCTTTCAAGAACTTATAATTTACAAAACACTCATCTTTTCCTACTGCCTCCCTTTTAAAAGGTCCTCCTGTTGTCTTCAAATCCTGAGGTACTTCTGTATCACTTAAATGCTTATTATTGTCTGTGCGTTGTAACTGCCACTGTTTTCTGTCCATGCTATGGTCAGATACTCCATTTTGACTTGTATCTTTTTTTACAAAATCAAACAAATTAGAACTCTGAGTCTCTTTATGTTCTGCAACACCTCTCTTCACTTTCATATTAAATTCCTGAGAATGAGTTAATGATGGTGTATGTTCCTCTCTCCCTTCCATAGGTTTATCATTCTGTATTTTGGAGCTTTCATCTTCTGCACAAAGGCCATTTATCATGCTTGTTACTTGTTCTGTTACTGAATCAGCTACACTGTAGCTAACCTCTCCAACAACACTGGTTAGATCATCCATAGCATTGCTAAGTGTGTCAACCAGAGAAGACACAGAGGGAAGGCTCAGGTTTTGATGAAGGTTCCTGAAAAACGCCATTTGTCCAACCTATTCAACAACAACTTTTAATACCAAAACGTCCTCTGTTTCACAAACAGATCAACTCCATTTCTCCAAGCTCGAGTTCAGAGCTATTTGCTTTTCCTATCTCAAACTCAATACATTTACAAGGGGAAGTTGCAGCTTTGCTCTTCCCATTCAATATGCATTGAAAATAACACAAAAGAGGCTAAATAAGTATCTTGAAATGAAGCCACAATCAACCAGCAAAACCATAGTCTTTCATGAATGGCAGCACCAACTAGGCATAATAGAACTCATTATTTTCAAAAATAGGACAATTGTGTGAGGTGGAAATATGGGGGTTTATTCTAACCTGTAAAGAAGAAGTTGTGAGACATTTAAATTACGGCCTTTCATCAATGTCATACTATAACAAGATTTTAACATAATAGTTGCACAAAAGCACACATCTTGGAGACTTCTTCACCCCAAAATATTTGTTGTCTTTTACATAACGTAAGGTATTTTGAAACATGAAGACGTGTTTTGTAGCAAAAAGGAAGTTAAGATGACAGACAATTCCAGGGGGAACAACTTTTTCTGCCTCAAAAACTGAAAATAAAAATTCAGCTGCACCTCTTAAAGAGATACATGGGAAGAAAACCTCTCAAATTTCCCATTCTCTGGTGCCTGTCCCTTCCTCTCAAGTCAGCTAACGAAGCCCAGCCAGTTTCCACAGCCCAAAAGTAGAAAGGCATTATTTCACCAACTCTCAATATCTTTTACAAGGTCTACTTCTTTCCTTATTTCCCATTATCCTTAAGGACCTTGTTCTATTAAAAAAGTATAGAAATAATTTGTTAATCAGAGGTGTCTTTAGTTTTGAATGTTTTACTTCTTAAAAACTATTTTTCAGGTGAGTAAATGCAAGACCTTCTGTAACAGGTTGGTAAAGAAGTTTAACAGACCAAGTGAGAACCCAATAATCCCATTCACAAATTTACCTGAGAAGATTTAATTATACACAATTATGGAAAATGAAAAATACATTCAAGAGTATTCTCACAGTGCAAGAGAAATATCTTCCCATAAGTAAAAAAATATCAACCCTTTGTATATATAGCTCTTTAATTTCTGTGGTTCATGAATACAAAGGTTTCTTCCTTTCCACATACTGCACAGTCACAGGAAAAGTCAACATTATGTGTTCTCATTACTTGAGTCAAGTGATCATTTGTGTATTTCTACACATCCTTGTAAAAACATGTGTTCTTATAAGTTTAGTACCCTATATTTCAGATACTTACAAAGTTTATCTTGTGAATTCATTCTTGTAGTGTATCCTGAATCAAGATCTGGGAAACCACTAACATTTTCAAAACACATCTTCTTATTAATATATAGGAAAAGTAGCAACATAAGAATAATGAACACCCCGACAGCAGACAGGAATCCAATTGCTTCAGGAGATACTAAAAGAAACAGAAAGAAACACATTTTTTAAAAGTCTTGTAGAAGTTTAACTTGTAAAAGTTATAATATTTATCAGAATTGATCATTAATAAATACTATAGACATTTCAAATATATATGCAAGATATAACTAAAAAAAACACCATTTAAATTTGTGTTAATGTGGGATTGACACTGTGAGCAAGAGATTCTGCTGAGTACTGGACCTCATAACAAGACAGGGTCTCTGCAGAAAAAGAGGATATTATCAACAGATGCCAAGGCTGATGATTTGTGATGAACATATAAGAGAGCAAACACTGGAAGGGGCTGGAGGTTTGGCTCAGGGCAAAAGCTGAGATAGTGCTGTTGGGGAGGGACTGAACCATTGCCTGTGAGACCGCTGCATCTGCTGGCCTTGTTATGCTCAGCTCCTGGCTCCTCTTTCCTTAGGGACTAGCTGGTCCTTGCTGCTTCCTGACAGGCACTACACTGTGTGAGCAAAAAACAGAATGAGAAACAGCATGTAACAGCATGTTCCTTGCCCTGGCATGTGTGCTACTTGCACAGAACAAGAAAGATGTAAGTGGAATAGGAATAAAGCATACTTAATCAAAAGGAGGTAGAGGAAAAAAGGATGAGGTAGACTGACATGTCTTAGAAAGTGTATAAAATAAAGAATATGTAAATGCTATTAAGCAGATAACTGAAAGAGAGCATCAGGCATCTTCTGCAGGGGTAGAATCTTCCAGGTCCATCAGTACCTAAGTAACAACATCAGTAATACCATTTAAGGCCAAGATCACCTAGGAAATGGTTTTAGAAATACAAAATCTGGGAATGGATATAGCAAACTGGACCACTGGGGAAAGAGTAATTAAGGGACATCTTATTTATTTAAAAGGAGATTGGGTAAAGAAAGGGGTATAGAAGAGCAGCAAAAAAGAGGGTCTAGAAACTTAAGAAATAATGAACAAGTTATAAAAGCAGCTTAAGAACAGTGGAGAGATCTTTTGACAGAGTAGAGATGCCCACAGATTATAATGAAACTGATCCACTTCATTAGTCAAGGCTGCCAGGGTATAAGAAGAAAGTCCCTTGGACAGTCCACTGGACTCTCCACTGGGTCTGCAACTGAAAGACTCAATGTGAGACATTAAAGGGTGACAGAACTGCAAATTTGTTACCAAGTAGTGTGAGAGGTTAAAGTGAAGGATTATAGAACTATAATTCAACAATATTTCAGTGCAATTTATAAGAAAAAAGTGATAGAACTCAATAGTTGCATGCAATTAACAACGGCGTAAAGCATTATAAAACTGTTAGCGATTCACAGTGGCATATTTATTAGTTAATTTGTTAATTTTTTTTAATAGTGTGCTGATCAATTACTAAACTTCACAGCCTGTTTTTCCAATTATGTCTCAAACCTGTATTCTAAAGAGGGAGGGTAAGACCTTGAGGTAACAGACACCTTAAGACTTTTAAGAGTGGGTTTTGTGGCCTTGACATACAAGCATGCATCTTTCAGGGTTGAACACTGCTGCATTCATCTGGATGAAAGCTAGAATTTCACACATCCCTTTCTTCGTGCCATTTTTACTAGACTCTAAGTGTCCCTCTGCTCACTACCTTGAATCCTACTCCTGGAGGTTGAATTTTTTCTATTTATAAAAGATTTAAAAAGGTTTATTGAATCTTGGCACTTGACTTTGAGAGTATAATGCTGTGGGGCAACATCTTCCAGTATGTAAAAAGGAGCTGGATTAAAGGAAAACTGGCAACAAACTCTGCATTCTCAGAGATCCAACACAAAAGGACAAAAGGCAAGAGCCTGAAGTAGCAGCAAGGAAAATTCCAGTTGGAAAGGGGAAAAAAAATCCAGAAGAGGCATTTATCACTGGAATAGATTGCCTAGATCAGTTATGGAATTCAAAGCTCTGCTTTGAGCAGGGGGCTAAACTGCAAATTACTTTCCCAGAAGCCTTCCAAATTAAATTATTCTTTGAGTCTACATATACTCTTTGTATATATCTGGGCTTATATATCTATGTAAAAATGCTGAGAAACACATGCAGTCCCACAACCTCCTCAGTTTGCTTTGTGGGATGGCAAGGAACATCTGTGTTGGTGCACTTCTATTTGAGCTGGACAACTAGATCTCTCTGAAACTTTGAAAATTATTTTTACTTCACTTTTTACCTCTGACCAGAAGAGATCACATAACATCGTGCCTGGAACTCTGAACATTTTCATATGAAAAGGAATGTGTCAATAACTTTGAACCACCTATCCTGACAGAATTATTAAAGAGATACCAGAATAGCAACAAAAAAAGTCCCCAAAAGAAACACTAGAAACCCTAGTAAGACTAGAACCTCTATTCAGTCAGTACCAAACTTGGTACATTTTTTTCTTGTGTTATTAGATCATACCATAAAAGTTAGGAAAAACAAGAGCAACTCTCAACTGAGTTAAGTTAGGAATGCTGTCTTCTGAAGAACTGAAGACAAAGATAGAAATAATTGGAAATCTTCAAAATCTGACCTTCACCTTCCAACCCACTAAACTCTAAGAAAGAACAAGAAATGTAAGAACACAGTATAATTGCTTAATAGGGACAGAAAGAAACAAACAGGACAACAGGGAGGAGCAAGCATGTGATATTTTTGATTTCAGACCGTACAAGAAATACAAAGACCCACAGAACTGCAGAGTTCTTCACAGTCCTTTAAGATGAGATGTCCCGCTGCATCATGCAGAGCAACAAGGTGAGAAAAAAAGAAGTCTATTCTGGACCAGAGAAAAAAGAAAGCTATAACATATAAAAAAAAAATATTTTCATTATCATGACCAAATAGAAAAAAAAAATCCCCTTCGTTCATGAAAGAACTTGGTTGCAACACCCAAATAAGGCTATGTTATTCCCTTTAGAAGTCTGCTTGGAGTTGCTCAAAATTTAATCATAGAATGGTTAGGGTTGGAAGGGACCTTCAAGATAGAATCATAGAACAGTTACAGCTGGAAGACACCTTGGAGATCATCAAGTCCAGCCTTTGTCCTAGCCCTATCAACTTGCTAAATGATGCTCCCCAACGCAACATCTACCCATCTCTTAAACACCTCCAGGGATGGTGACTCAACCACCTCCCTGGGCAGCCTGTTCCAATGGTTGACAACCCTTTCAGTAAAGAAATTCCTCCTAATGTCTAGTCTGAACCTCTCCTGGTGCAATTTCCATCCATTTCCCCTCATCCTATCACTCTCCACTAGGGTGAACAGGCCAGTCCCTGCCTCTCTACAACCTCCCTTCAGGTAGTTATAGAGAGCGATGAGGTCTCCCCTCAATCTCCTCTTTTCCAGGCTAAACAGGCCCAGATCCCTCAGTCTTTCCTCATAAGGCTTATGTTCTAACCCCTTTACCAGCTTGGTAGCCTGCCTCTGTA
>VWZO01012037.1:73575-110039 GCA_013396975.1 Bucco capensis
ATGGCACATCCATCGGTGTGCATCCAGGGTGCAACCAGGGTGCATCCAACGTGCATCCACCACCGAACTCAAGACCCGCCCTGCACTACGCCCCTGGATTTGCACCCACCACCCGAGGGCGTGAGACCAGCCCTGCAAGACGTCGCTGGAACAACCGGGTCTAGTGGGTAGCATCCCTGCCTGTGGCAGNGCTTTCAGAGGAATACAGTCACTTTTAAAGGAACCCTGGCTAGAAGCAATACCACCTTAGCAGAATTAATTCTGCTCCAGCCCAAACCAGGACATCTTGAATGGGAAATCAAGTATCAATGAGTCTGGGGATCACTTGAGTTTTGTCATCATCAACATTACAAAAGCTAGTTATAACAGCAATATAATTCCCTCTTTCCAGTGTATTCTAGAAGCTGGATAATATTGTTTTCATGTTGGAATGTAAACATAACAAAAACTAAGTAAAAAAACTAATTTGGACAACAAGATGTTTATAAAAAATATAAACTTCAGAACATTACAATCTTCTTTAAAGTCACTGCAATCACCTTCCAGCTACAAAAGAGAAACTAAGAGTGACTGAAACTCTTTTCCCTGGATCTTTTTCCCTCAGTAAAAATTCACTAGTGAAAAAAGAATAAAAATCACTAAAAAAAAATAAATTTTCATTATGCAGATGCTAAACAGCTAGTTAAAAATAAAGATTCACCTAGAAATGACTGAGAGAACACTGAGCAGCATTAGATGTCAATTATATACTGTCAGTGAAATTAACCAGCTTGAAATCTGATCATAAAGTACTAATTTTACATCTGGATTTTGCATTGCTACCTATTGTTTTCTAAAGAAAGACATCTATTTTCAATCATTTAGTTCCTAAAATAAGATGATGTTCCAGTAAATAAAGCCTTTACATTAATCCTCATGTAGACTGCAAGGCTACATAATAAATTTATACAACATGCATTCATTCAGGATTTTAATTTTTTCCTTTTTATTAGAAAATTCTGAATGATATTTCTTATTTAATAGTTGATTAATCTATTACTGTTTTTCCAAACTTCTTTTGAAAAGAAATCAACTGTTAAATAAAAAGCAAGTGACCTACATGTTTTGAAAATAAAGTTGAAGAAAGTATCTTTTATATTTTAAATTAACCAATTTATTAAACACATGAAATATTATTCTTAAGTGACCTGGGCAGATTCTTCTTTTCCCTAGTGCTCTTCAAAACTGCAGAATTAATACAATATTGAGACCTTGCTTTTATTCACAGATTAACAATTGAACACAAGTTTTTCTGTCTTCCCAACTCCCAGGAATTCTGTCAGCTTTGAATAATCTAGTCACTGAAAGAAAGTAAACTGAAAATACATCATTTTGCATGACAGCAACATTTCAATTGCTAACTTAGCAGCATTCAGTCTGAAAAGACTAGGTTTGTGTCAGTTAAACTACAAATCCCAAAGGTTCAGTGATATGACCTGCTTAAATTTTACAGTCTTTAATATTACTTTTAAGTGACTGATGTTAATATATTTCATCATATATCTATAGTTAATTAGAATTTGTTTGATTCAAATACAAATTATTATTAATTCTATTTCATCTTGACTATGATTTCCTACTTAAAGAGTCTGTATGAAAAAACTATGTAATATTTTGTCCAAAATGTAATCTGAGAATACAAAAAAAGCTCACGTGGGGGCACAGAACTTTTCCTAATTTCAGACAATGGAAGTAAAATGAGAAATAATGAGAGATTAAGTAATGTTAGAATTGCACATTCAATAAAACATTTGAATTTTGTTGAACAAGAAGAACCAATTAGTGGCTCTAAAATTTAAATCATTCAAACATTTAACACAAACAGAATGGCTAAATGTTTTACAGAGGTAGCTGAAATACTTGTTAGAGTTTAATTTTCTCACTTTAAGACAGAGATTTTGTATATCAAGTCTCTATTTGCCAAGATAACTATCACATCAAAAAGATGAAACGTGGTACATCAAAGAAGATAAAGCACCAGTTGAACTTTGTATTGATTAAATTATAACATAAATTAGTAGAATTCAAAATTCAAAGTTCTATTATGTTTGGCTTTTAGCTGGAACTCCACTACCAGGTGCTGAAAATAAATGGCTAGGAAATTTAACATAGGTCTTATCACTAAGTGATTTAGATTAGGAACAACCACTAGTGCTCTGAGAGACTTCAAAGCAGGACCATCTTTACAGAAGGTTCCTCAGGACCTTAACCAACTAAGTTCTGCAAAGACCGAGATTTAATGACCTCCATGACCTCTCCAGGGACCACCTGGTCCCAGAGGGAAGTGAGGAAGGTGTCACCGCTCTCACTTTGAGCACTTCTTCCTTATAGCCAGTCAGGATTTCCTTTGATGTAGTTAATACTCATTGCCTCACGTGCTTTCGCTGTGCACCTGAAGAACCCATCTCCATTTCTTAGATCCTTTCATAAAAATGAAAGGCTGCAAGAAGCACCACCTTCAGATTTCCTCAGCCTCTATGTATTTTCTAAGCCTCTCCTCATGTGCCATGTACTCCAGTCCAGCTTAGCAGTGCTCTGCTGGAGTCTCTCCAGTTTGTCAGTCTCTCTCATACTGGCTTAACACAGCTGGATACAGGTCAGAGGCACATGACTGGTCCATGTTTAACTTGTTGCTCACCAGGACCCTCAGGTTCTTTTGTGCAGAAATGCTCCTGGCCACTGCGTCCACAGCTTGTAGTGCTGCACAGGCTAGGACTTTCCATTTGTCCTTGTTGAAGTTTATGCCATTCACTTAGCCCGTTCTTTTAGCTTGCAGGGCACCTGCTAGAAAGCAGCCCTGCCTTCCAGCTTATTAACTGCCAGCACCCACAAACTCAGCAAGAGTGCATTCCATCCCCTCATGTCACAGAGTCTCAGTTCTAATATTAATACTGTGGTGCAACTTAGGCTACTGCATATAAAAATACATTATTCTTCAGTTCGGCAACAAAACCTGTTAGTAGCTGTAGTGGAACATTATGCTATTGTCATGGGGTGACTAAAATTGAAGAGAAAGAGACATTAAGGATCTTCTGCACGTCATATTCCCTTTGAAAAGAGACATTTCCCCTTTAAGAAATGAGAGCTGAATCTTTTTCTTTTCTCCCCTTCCTTCGCCCACAAAAGAATCCGCCGGGAGGAACTGATAAGGAAAATGAAAGAAGAAAAGTTGCAGCTGCGCACTGTATTGAAGCCTGTCCCTATTGCAGGGACGAATGAGAAGTAAGCTGCATGTCACATGGAGAAGGACAATTGATAGTCTATATAAGGATATAGTTGTTTCCTGGTTCGCTCTCTTCCTTCTTCCTGCTCTCCTGCGGCAGTGCTCTGGACTCGGCTCTTCCCACTCGCCCTTCAAGAGAAAGGGGCCCTCTGGTACGTCTCCCTTTCCCGGGGTGAAGGTAGGGAGGGAGCAGAAGGTCCTGATAAGGAGGGGCTGTTGATTTGTGTGCCTGGCAGCTTTTGCCAGCGGACAGGCCCTGTGATTATTAGGAGAGGGAAGGGCTGAAGCCGTCTTGAACTAAAAACCTTATCTTCCCTATCATTTATCCCTTTCATACTGTTGTATCATTTAAATATAGATAAAGCTATTCTTAAATATTCATTATCTGCGTGCCTAGTGCTTTTATTTTATTTTGCTGTCCCCATTTGGGGAGAGGGGGCATCTCGGAGGCCCTCTCGAAGAGATTGTCCTCTTGACCCTAGTAAATCCTCAGTTCTTCTGGTCAAACCAGGACAGCTATATCACAGAAGTCTCTGTCACATAGTGTAAGTTTTGGGACATAGTTTTTATACGATAAATTACTTTCCTGCTGAGGACGGTACTTTAATTAGCATTTTCATAAGTTTGGACTACATTCAACAGTCACTTAACATTTTATTCAACAACGGACAACTCTTTATTGCCTTAACAATTCCATGGAATTCCACTACAGAATTAAAATACCTTGCAGGCTGAGTAACATGAGCAGGGTAAGGGGCACCATGTTCAATACAGCCCTTGAGAGCCCACCTTGTCAAATCACAGAGTAGCTGCCGCTCATGCACAGCAATGACAAGCAGAGCTCAGCAGAGCTCCTTCACTCCTGCTCTGTGAGCCACCACATCACAGAGGTCTCTATGGCTAGGCTTCACGAACGAAGATCCAGGGAGGGCTCCATCCACGCTCCTCATCAGCACCTTTTACAAGTGCGCTGATAAAAAGAGGATAGCGGATAGCACCCTCGAGCCTGCGCAATGGTTTTGTTTTTTCTAGGTGAGACACAGCATGCCCAGAGCTGGACCCACCCTTTAGTCCTAAGGTTCATCTGCCAGGGCCTAGCAAGCTTGGACGCTGGCAGCCAAGTCCTTAGGATATAGGTTTTATTAGAGTGTCCTTCTCTTAGATGGAAGGCCTTACAGGGCTAAACGAGCTCCATCTGCCCGGGTTTGGAATTAGAGTTGTCCTTCTCCTAGGATGACTGCCAGAAGGCTAATGAGCTCATCCTACCCATACAAGGATTACAAGAACATGGGTTTCACTCCCCACACTTTACCGTGGGCAATGAGTTTAATGCTCCCTCTGCTGTCAGCACAGTTATCGCACCAGGGGCCACAGAAGACCCCAAGTGATTTTCAGACTGTGCCTGACAAAGGTCTAATGGTGCAGAAACATACCTAACACACTTAATAGTAACGTGTCTGAAGCATGTGGAAATACAAATGCTTTTACTACTGTGATAATTGAGCAAGGATAAAATCCTAAACAATCAATTTCAATTTATTTAAGTGAATTAAGACAAACAAACAGCGCTGAGTGCACGAGGGAGTCTCTGCCCTACCAACACATGCACATGGAATGGCTTTCGTTCTCAGTTTATATTCTCTATAATAGTACCTATTCATAAATGGGCGTGTTCTCTTCAGCACATGCTCTCTTCATCTTCTGAGATAGTAATTTTCCGTGCCTCTCGCTGCGGGATGTAGAGCTACGCGGTGGTGAAGGGGCAGGGGTGCCAGCAGCAGCAGGGAGGCTTGTCAGCTAGCTTCCTCTGTCCAGACATCCTCCTGTCTGCCCCTGGGGTGACCTCAGCTCAGGTGCTCCAGACATCCCCCCCCTCACAACACAACGCAGCCAACAACCAAAACACTGGCCCAAGTCGATCCACCAAGACACACACCCAATGTCTCTCACAAGATATAAAAACTACGTACAACCTGTGGTTATACAAGGAAAGGTCATATTTTATCATCTTGTCTCCATATTGTTACACGAATCAGATATACATATATCACACTATGAATACAAGATGCTCAGGTAACCCATTCTTTTGCTAAGCTGTTTCATATAATATACTACAAGATTATTCAAAAAGACAGCTATAATTGAAGTGTTCTGGGTTACACATACCAACAGATCTAATTCTTGAAAAATTGCCTCATACCATGAACTGAATTTAAGGAAGAATCTGGTTTTAGATAAACAAAGCAGAAAAGACTTTCACAGAACAGCAACACTGCAGTTGGCATCAGTATGTTATTTTTCCTAAAAAGGTTACATACACTCATTACCCCATAATCACTCCTGGTGTAAAAATCACCTCTGCATTCCTTTAGTACTCTTTTTACAGTTTCAATCTACAAATAATATTGTATCTGTAAAAAATGAAATGTTTAAAGTTGAATGCTTGGAAGGAGTAAAAAAAAACTAAAAAGCAAACAATGTTTGAAGTATTAGGAAAGAGAAGGCAAGGTAAAAAAATTGCTATTTTGTATACGTATTATGTGCCCACATGTGGTATGTTTTGCACAATCTTGGTCCCTCCTCTGTCCTACCACCTCAAAGAACAAAATACAACCACATTCAAATAAATGGAAGCATCTCCGTGGACTTACACAAGCCAAAAAGAAATGGAGATAGCACAGAATTTCTAAGCTGACTACTTGATAAAGAAGAGGAGTTCTCGGAGACCTCCTCTCATCACGAAAATAATATTACCTCAGCTTCTCTTCTACCCACAATGACCAGACACGTCTCTTTCCCTCTTCCTCTGACAACTGAAAAAACTTAGTAAATTCTTTATTTTACCTTGTTCCCAGTCAAATACTTCTTCAGATAAGTCTTATGAGTGAAAATGAAGATACAGTAAATTTAACTAGCAATAGAAACATTCAATATAAATGGTTCAAAAATCTGACCTGACATAAAACCTGTAGATATTTAAGTATAAATAGAAAAAGAACCAGTAGCTACACCGTAGTAAGTTTGCAGATGACACCAAGCTGGGTGGCAGTGTTGATCTGCTTGAGGGAAGGGAGGCTTTACAGAGGGATCTGGATAGGCTGGATCGCTGGGCCAAGGCCAATGCCATTAAGTTCAATAAGGCCAAATGCCAGATGCTGCACCTTGGCCGTAACAACCCCCACAGCAGTGCTATAAGCTTGGGGAGGAGTGGCTGGAGAGCTGCCAGGCAGAAAGGGACCTAGGGGTGCTGATTGACAGCCAGCTGAACATGAGCCAGCAGTGTGCCCAGGTGGCCAAGAAGGCCAACGGCATCCTGGCCTGTATCAGGAACAGTGTTGTCAGCAGGAGCAGGGACGTGATCATGCCCCTTTACTCAGCTTTGGGGAGGCCTCACCTCAAGTACTGCATCGTCTTTGGGGCCCCTCACTACAAGAGAGACATTGAGGTGCTGGAGAGGATACAGAGGCAGGCTACCAAGCTGGTAAAGGGCTTAGAACATAAGCCTTATGAGGAAAGACTGAGGGATCTGGGCCTGTTTAGCCTGGAAAAGAGGAGATTGAGGGGAGACCTCATCGCTCTCTATAACTACCTGCAGGGAGGTTGTAGAGAGGCAGGGACTGGCCTGTTCTCCCTGGTGGAGAGCGATAGGATGAGGGGAAATGGATGGAAATTGCGCCAGGAGAGGCTCAGGCTAGACATTAGGAGGAATTTCTTTACTGAAAGGGTTGTCAGCCATTGGAATAGGCTGCCCAGGGAGGTGGCTGAGTCACCATCCCTGGAGGTGTTTAAGAGATGGGTAGATGTTGCGTTGGGGAGCATCATTTAGCAAGTTGATAGGGCTAGGACAAAGGCTGGACTTGATGATCAACAAGGTCTCTTCCAGCTGTAACTGTTCTATGATTCTATACAACAAGAATTGCTACTTCACTACAAATGATAAGAAGATTAAATATACATTGCCAAGCACTGTACACTGTTCTGGAAATAAAAAGGAAGATGTCAACAACAAAAGTTGATAGCAAAAAAGGGATGAAAAATTCATATGACTTTTAGCTAATTCCTACAGTTTTTAGTTAACACCACTAAATCACCACTCTAGAGAAAAATTTCACAACAGGAAGTAAGCTGAGAAGTATTTCTCTTTTTTAAAATAATTTATGATCTGTGGACTTACATGTATAGTTTATTTTCAAAGTGTACACTTTAATAATTGTAGTTACTCAAGAACTAGGAAAATATACTCACAGAAATAGTATCAGTAATTGAATTTCTCATTTCAGATAAAACAGTAAGTTTGTCATACAAAATATCCACATTACACCTAAATTTCAAAATCATCACAAAGTTTCTCCATCTCACTCTAGAAACAGATTTACATTGAAATCTGAAAATATCGTCTATCTCCATGAGTTAAATACTCAAAAATTAGAAAGTGCAAGGATTACTTGCTGACCTGAAATACACTTCAAGCCCTAAGTCCATATTTAGTTTATATCCAACATAGCTCCCTTGCCTTATGCAGTTCAAAACCTGACAATATTCAGGAAAAAGTCTGAGAGCATCAGCTATGTATTCCTCACATCATCCATTACAAAAACTGGAAGAAGCATAATTGAATAAGGCTGGAAATAAGGCTGGGAATAAGGTGAAGAGAAAATATGGCCTAATGGTTGAAGCAACTGAAAGTTCCCCAGAAGACAGTAAGACTCCTTCCTCTTTTATAGATCTCCTGTATTTTGAGAGCAGTAAAATAAGCCAACTTTTTCTAATCAGGTAGTGACTGTGTGTTTCCTTGCCTGCATGACCATCTTGGATGCCAAAGAGTTCCAATTTGCAAAAGTGCTATTATTAAAGATGAACACAATTCAAGAATTTCATTCTGAACACATCAACTGTTCTTATATCAAGTATGATTCTGTGATCTCTGCCCATGGGAATCTTGTAAAAAAGTCTGTTTAGCATTAAAGGTTAGATTTTATTTCTTTATTTTTTTAAATCTATTACCTAAAAGGCAATACAGACCTAACAGCTTACTTCATTTTAACAGTTCCATAACACTTCAGTGATAATGGTGTAACACAAATCCAACCAGGAAATTGGTAATTTTGCATGTATCATAGTATCACAGTATGTCAGGGGTTGGAAGGGACCAAGAAAGATCATGTAGTCCAACCCCCTCTGCCAGAGCAGGATCACCTGGACGAGGTCACACAGGAATGCATCCAGGCGGCTCTTGAATGTCTCCAGAGAAGGAGACTCCACAGCCTTCCTGGGCAGCTTGTTCCAGTGCTCCGTCACCCTCACTGTAAAAAAGTTTTTCCTCAGGTTAATACTAAACCTCCTGTGGTCCAACTTGCTCCCATTCCCTCTTGTCCTAACACTGGATGACATTGAGAAAAGCCTGGCTCTCTCCTCCTGGCACTCAACCTTAACATATTTGTAAACATTAATGAGGTCCCCTCTCAGTCTCCTTGTCGTCTTGTGGCACAAGGCTTTACTGTCATCAGCAAATAATGCAGGGAATCATCCTTACTCCCCAGATAATTTCCACTACAGGCAGTGAATGAGCATAAGACAGCACTAAACAGAATCCGTGTGGCTGATCAAATCTGACACCCTGACATTTGATCCACTCCACATTTAACAAATGTGTTTAAAAGTGGGCCTAAGTACAAAATACTGCTTTTTACGTTTAGGCTTTATTCAATATTACTGCTGCTGCTGCTCAACCCTCAATCCCTGCCCTGGCTGCACCAACTTGGATTCAGAAGCACTACTGTCAATTCGGGTCAGCACTAACTTGAAGATCTGTATGTCGTCTTACACCCTTCTAGTACATGCTGCAGCAACACCTGAATAGCCCAGGTAACTTGGAAGTCAAGATAAAACTGTTCCCTAGGCCAGATTCAACCTACGAGCCACACAAAATATCCTTACCTAAGCACTACACAAAGCTCATTGCTCTTTTGTTTCCTCTACTGGATTCCTGAAACTTGCAACTACACATAGTTCACATGTAGCCTATTATGAAGCAATGTTCAAAATCCTCTTTGTTCTTATATGGATAAACAAAATGCAGGTTTTCAGTAACTTTTTTCTTTGTTTGCCCAAGGAAATGAGTGTTATATAACTAAACAGTTTGCTTCCTGCCCCATCTTTCCATTGCTTTGAAATTCACTGCTAATTTAAGCTAAGATTGACAGAAAATGTTAAGAATTTAGTATTTCCAGGATTCTATGTTTCATAAAACATTAGCAGTCAAATACAACACCAAACTTAGGGACAGTCAACTAGCCAATAAATCCCTGCACAGCACACACAGCTGCAGCTGCCTCCTTCCAACCAACAGCTGGCAGATGAGGAAAGAAAGAGGACAATCTTATCAGAAACATTGGAGAGCTCAGGACACTTCAGAGACACCCATGAGAAGAAGGGACAAAATGAAAGGTATACAAAAGCCTAGATACAAAACAAGGGCCTTGGTGTACTACCTCAGGAAGGGCAAGTGTTATGCTGGTAGGATCACGGGGGTCATGTTCATGAGCCTCACTGCTCTAGCACCAACTTGTTAGATGACAGCATCACCCTGCAATTCTTTTTTCTCTATTTAATTCCATTTATCTGTACAGCTCATTATTCTCTTTAATACTAATTCTTGGTTCTTAACACTAAACTCCTCACAATGGGAACCATAGGAAATAATTTAAATTAAAAAAGAATTCACTCAGTGTGAAAGGTTCTTCTCTAAATGCATTCCCCTCCTTGAGATATGCACACTTTTGTATAGCTTGTACCATGTTACAGCATGTTCAAGTGCAGCCCAAAAAACTGGAATAAGTAGATTCATGAGGATATGCAAGATATGCAATTCTGCCTTAGGTTACAAAGCTTCCTACTGCGACCTTTACATTTCTCTTCCCTTCTTCATGCAATTGCAATGTGACTTCAATTGCTAGCTCCTTATCCAGACCTCAATTAAACAAAACTCTTAAGGTAGGTGCCAAAGTTTTGTTATTGTTCAAAAGAGGAAAAGCAGCAGTTCTAAATCAAAACCTAGCAGATCACTTTCAAGATTGGATTTTTTTTTTAATCCCACTTCACATTTAACTGTAAACTATGTATCCAATTTTCTCAAGAGCTTAAGTCCCATTTTGCAATCTCACATCAACATTTACAAGACAGTTGGGCTATTTCTAAAGCCTGCCCCTAATGAGAACTGTTGCATTCTTTTCAAAGGCTAGATTGCTTTATTCATTAAGGAGTATTTGCTTTAACCTTTAAGAAATAATATCCTACATCTTTGGAAAATACTGAACATGATTTTCATATTTTATGATCTAACAAATTCTCACAGGTTTTTGGGATAATGCAGACTAAAATGAAAACAGAGACAGATTTAGAAGGATCGATTTTTTTTTTTTTCTGAGCTAGAGTTATGTAAAAAGCCCAGACCTAGCAGAACATTTTGCTATCTTCTTGACAATATAAAGAGGTCTTTTCAACAGAAAAGAACCTAGCCAACTTAAAGCTGGCCAACTTAGACTCCTGATGTGCACAGTTTCCAAGACAGAGTGAACATGCAGCTTTACCTGCACAGTGCAACTTCTCCTTACAGAGGCCTGAATTACTGATTCAATGAAATCGGGTTTTCACAGCACAGAAGCATCCCACATGCAAACAAACATGAACAATTTATTTCTCCCCATGACTGTTTTTCTAGATTCCTAAGTCATAACAACAGGTGCTTTCCAAAAGAACAACCACTGTCAAGAAAGTAGCATGCTTTACGACCTTTTTCTGGAAATAAAGTTCTGGGATTTTTTTATTTTTTTTTTTACATTTTTTTAACGAGGTATAAAATTACTCTCAAAATGCAGAGGGAAGATTTCAAAACAAAGCTCAGAAGCCCTGCCTTTAAAGATACCATCTCCAAACCCAACAAGTGTCTAGTACATCCCACTCCTTTGTTGTTGTTAAGTGATGACTAGAAAGATCTGCGGACACAAGCTTCTATACAGTCTGCTAGCTCTCAGCAGCTGGGTAACCAGCAGAGAACCACCTGCGCCTGGGGAATCAGTTCAGAGAGACTTCAGGGCCAGGAGGCACGATTACTTTTAAAGCAGTTGGCGAAGTCTCTCCAGGGAGGATGGATAAGGCTTAGCGCGTCCAGCGGCTGACATTTACAGCTAGGGTGCGGGTTATTCCAAGACATCCCCTCGCTCCGGGGCCCGGCAGTCGCGGACCCGGCAGCAGACAGAGGTGGCATAGCCCCAGCCACACCGCCGGCCCCGGCGGGAAGCCGCCCCCCCGCTCCGCCCCGCCAGACCAAGGGCAGCTCACGGCACGGAGAGGGTAGTAGCTTCGTCCTCCTCAGGTCCCCTCCGCGGCACCCACAGGCGCACGCCTGGCATCGCTGGGGCAGGCGGTGGAGGGGCAGGAGGAAGGATGCTGGCCACCGTGCCTGGAATTATTTACCCCTGCCCAGCTGCCAGGCACGGAGACGGGAGGAGGGAGCAGCGACACTCAGTTCTCCTCCACCCACGAAAGAGCCCCTTACGCTGCAACCCCCGCTGCTGGGCTGGGAGGTTGGCGGGGAGGGAGAAGAGAGGAGAGGAGAGAAGAAGACGAGGCACCACGCTGCCGTCCCCAACCGGGATCCGGCCACCCTCGGAAAGGGCTGCCACTCGGTTTCGTCCTGCGCCCCCACCTCCCGCCGCGATGGGAGTCCTCCTTCCGCTTCGGAGCAGCCCCCCTCCCCGTGCCCGAGGGAAGAGAGGGAGAGGAGTGGGGCTGGGGGAGGGGAGCGATTCGGGGGCGAGAGGAGCCCGTTATTGGCCTACTTACCATCAATCGCCATGATCCCCGGGGTGGGCCGTACCAAGTGAGGCGCACGCAGGAGAGGCGCTGGCAGGCGCCGCGACTGCGAGACAGGAGTGCCGGGCGGGGGCGGGCGGGGCGGTCCGGCGGAGCGTGCCGAGGCGCGTGACTCCTCCCCCACTGCCGCCACCACCCTGCGCGCGCGCTCGTGCTCCTTGCCGTTCGCGCGGGAGGGTTCGGCACCTGGCGCGCGCGTCCGCCGACAGCGAGAGGAAAACCACCAACACCCCTGGCCCGGCCCTCAGCTGCTGGGTGGTGCGGGAAGTTCTGAGCACCTCCCGATTTAGCGGCGAGAAAATTCTGATGCTCGTCAAGGGAAGACCTCATCACTTTCTATGATTCTGTTTCGTGGGATTTCTTCCCACAGCTTTTGGTTGAAAACAGAAAACAACGCTATTAAGACACCAGTCTCCATCAGGGTGTGGTTCCACAAACATCTCCCACAACTTTGCACACCCAGCATCTGCAGACCAATGTGCAAAGCTTCCCTCTGTTCACATAGGTGCAGCCGCACACCTGTACTGAGTACCCATACAGCCGTGTAAAATCACCAAAAAAGTGTTACTCTTGCTACGTAAAGCAGCTGACAGACAGGAAATGTCAGCATTAAAATTATCATTCAGCAGCCTTCAATTGTTCCACAGTGCAGGTAATAAATACATCATGACACGGTGCCACCACACAACCACAGTCTGTATTTCCTCCTGTCGTACCTTTGCTGCATTAGACAGATGGCATTTGAGAGTGAATCAGGATCCTGTGGTGAATAAAGACACCATCAATCTCAGATTTGGTAGCTTCTGTTTCTAACCATATTGTTCTGTAACTGTAGATTCCAATTTCCAATAGTTTTAGGGATGTAAAAGTGAAATAATATTCTGTCATGTGGAGCTACTTTCACAAGCACACTATGTGCCTTCAGAAGTGCTTGACACCTACAAATTTATAGCAACTTTCAACAAATGCTTGAAGTGAATATAATGCCAAAAGGGATTTGAAGAAATGAGAAGAAATGATCTGCAGTACTTTATAGAGTGGGTTTTGTTGTTTGTTGTTGATTTTGTGGTGGTTGATTTTTTTTGAGAGGGGATGTTTTCTCCTTCAAACTTGGCTACGGCAGGCACTTTCCTGTGGCTACAGCCTTTGTTCACTCCTCCTTTCCACCCCTCAGGTCCTCTGCCTCCGTTGCTGCTTTTTCCTCTGTCCCACCTGCCACAGGGCTTTACTCTCCCTTCTGTGCCTTTTCCTCAGCTCCCTCACACATGGAACAGCCTCTCCTCCTCTAGGGGCCAGTTGTTGTCCCATCCAGGACATCCTTCTCCTACACTCTCCTCCATGGCTCCCAGCAGCTCCATGCAAAAGGAGCAGCATGGTGAGCAAAGAGGACAGGATCTTGCAAGGCCTCACGCTCCTCATGCTGTTTACCACAAGGATCCTAGAAGCCAGAAGGGGTGTCTGACCTAGGCCATGCATGTCTCCTGCAACTAACAGAGAAATCAGCCAAGCAGTTCAATTGCATTACAGATTTTATATTGCAAAAGACAATAGGATGTACATAGAAGTCTGTTGCTGTAGGAAAGTCCTGCTAGCATTTGGAGCTAAAAGGAAACAGAATGCATTAGTACATACAAACAGGTTATTCAAACACATATGGACTTGCCAAATATAAGAAAATTTTCACAAGATTGTCAGAAGGAATATCTTTGGTAATACAATCTTTCTGCCAAACGTTAAGTCACTGTTCAAATCCTGAAAGCATGAATCTGTTTCAGCCTAGAAGCCTTCAGATAAGTTTTGTCATATGGAAAAATCACTGTGTTTTCTTAATTTCATTTTTCATCTCAGTTAAAAAAAGAAACTTTAAAGTGAGAAGTTTAAAAACAAAGTCAGCTTGAGCAAAATGGCCATCATGGGGAAAAAAAAAAAAAAGCCCAAATGAAAGACATTTGTCCAGACAAGAAGCAACTGCCAAAAGGGTCTTAAAAGAGAAAATGTCAGCAAAGCTTAATGACAAAAATATATTTATCTGTACCAGCACTGACATTTACCTCAGATACCCTGATGATTTTCTATTTGTTCCTAGAAAGTGTTCCAGTCCTAAAGGTTTCTGTACAATTTGTCTTGATAACCATCTTTCTGATGATATTACTGTATTGAGCACAGGAATGTAGACTCCTGTGGGATCAAATACATAGTTATTACTCTTCTTTACTTTTTCTTATTTCTGTCCCTGTTTTTGGCAGCATCCCTGTATGAAGGAACTACCAGTCTCTGATGTCAGCAAAATTTCCCTGAGCACAGACTCATGTAGAATCTGGGATTCAGTTTGCAAAATGTTTAGAAAGTCGTCGTGGCTAGGCTTCGCGAACGAAGATCCAGGGAGGGCTCCATCCACACTCCTCATCAGCGCCTTTTCCAAGTGCGCTGATAAAAAGAGGATAGCGGATAGCACCCTCGAGCCTGTGCAATGGATTTTTTTTGGGTGAGACACAGCATGCGCAGAGCTGGAGCCACCCTTTAGTCCTAAGGTTCATCTGCCTAGCATGTGCCTAGCAAGCTTGGACACTGGCAGCGAGGTCCTTAGGACAGAGGTTTAACCTCTTAGATGGAAGGCCTTACAGGGCTAAATGAGCTCCATCTGCCCGGGTTTGGAATTAGAGTTGTCCTTCTCCTAGGATGACTGCCAGAAGGCTAATGAGCTCATCCTACCCATCCAAGGATTATAGGAACATGGGTATCACTCCCCACACTTTCCTGTGGGCAATGAGTTTAATGCTCCCTCTGCTGTCGGCACAGTTATCGCACCAGGGGCCACAGCAGACCCCAAGTGATTTTCAGACTGTGCCTTTGTTTAGAAAGTAATCTGAAATTTTTGGACAGCCTCACATGCCATCACATTACCATGATTAATGTATGCAATTAACATAGTGGGATGCAGAAGTTCCTATCGTTGAACAAACCCTTCTGAGGGTGAAGAATGAATATATGTTTGTGAATTAGTAACATTATGATAGGAACTCTTAGTGCAGGCTTTTGGTTTTCAAAACACAAACATGTAATTTCTACCAAAGCAGTGATTTGCTTAGTTTAGAAAAACACTTTCAGGACATGAGGAGCAAACATGATTCCACATCAACAAAGAGATGGTATGATAAGTATGTGTGTAGAACCAAACCACGACTTTTTGGAAGTATACTGAATCGAATCAGTTCTATTTGTTCTTTAGCTTCACAGGCACATGTTTAAAATTTCTCAGCTTTATTCAAACATTAGATACTCCTGCCCACCACTATAAGAGTCTCGCTTTTCAACATTACCAGAAGAGACAAATCTTGAACAAACTTCCAAAATTCAACTATTTTTGGTTTGTTCCTATGGTATAATTGCGACAGTATAAGCTATATAGCTTCATCTATTCCTTGCATAAAAGGAGCACAGCTGATCAGTTTGGATGTGTCAGAGGATTTCTACTAAACCCAGTGGGCAACTCAGTTCTGCTGAAAGCATTTACATGTGATCCTATGAGTCTGCCATTTTCAGGAAAGGACTGCTGCACACAAACATGACTACAGCTCAACACAAGACCTTAAGTAATGGTGATAAATCAGTAATGATTTATCATTACTGAATCAGTAATGATTCACAGGTTATCAAGAGTTTCCCATCAAATGGAAGAAATATAACTTGTCATGAAACTAACTTACATGTATATGATAATTTTTATCCCTTAAGTCCTGAATTTGTCAACAAACTACCTACAGAGGAGAAACTTCTCACACCACAATGATGTGTAGCTACTTTGGCAATTAAAATTGAAAGCTGCTGGAAACCTTGGCATGAGTGTCACATTAACATAGGACCATAGGAGAATAAATACATTAAAGATAATGAAAGTCTCAGTTATTGGGGAAATAAGTAGAGTACTACATATGTATGAGATATGGTATTTATATAAACATACATACATATATATAGCATATATTTGTTCTAAGACAACTGCAAGAAAAATGTAGGGAACAGAACAAAGGTCTCTATGTAACCTTTGTTGATCTCACCAAGGCTTTTGATACTGTGAGCAGAAATGGTCTATGGCAGATTTTGGAATGTTTAGGTTGTCCCCCCAAGTTTCTTAAAATGATTATCCTGTTACATGAGAATCAGCATGGCCAAGTCAGATACGGTGATGCACTTTCTGAGCCCTTTCTAATAACTAATGGTGTGAAACAAGGCTGCGTTCTTGCACCAACTCTATTCACACTCTTTTTCAGCATGATGCTCCAAAGGGCCATGGCAGAATTTGATGACCAGGATGGTATCTACATTAGATATCGTACTGATGGATGCCTATTTAACTTAAGGCGTTTGAAGGCCCATACTAAGACCATAAACCATCTTGTCCNTAATTTCAAGCATTGAGGCCATGCTGCTGAGAATGCAGCTGCATTGGGCAGGTCACGTCTCCAGGATGAAGAACTACCGCCTTCCTAAGATCATGCTCTATGGTGAACTTGCCACTGGCTGTCGCAAAAGAGGAGCCCCGAAGAGGAGATACAAGGACTCCCTGAAACAACATCTCAGACTTGGCCATATTGATCAACTTAACTGGTCTACTTTGGCCTCCAATCGGGAGCTCTGCAGACACACTATTTTTAATGCCGTGGATGTTTTTGAGAAGGCATGTAGGATCACTCTTGAGGAGAAAAGACACCGTAGAAAGAATCGTGTCTTGCAGATTATACCTCCTATGGAGTCCTTCTGCTGTGCCTTTTGCAACCGCTCTTGTCTGTCCCGCGTTGGCCTTTTCAGCCATCGGCATGCTTGTAAAAAGCGCTTTATGAAGAGCATGGATGGAGTGCTCTCCGGATATTCGTTCGCGAAGCCTGGCCATGAAAACATATAGCATGGGAAATTATTCCATTTTAAGACCAAATCTGTTTGACATAACTTAATACCACTGTTTATATGTATTTTGTGTGTGTATCATCGTTATATAAAAACATTTGCTTTGTCTGAGTAGAACTATGTACTGATTTTTTCTCAAAACCAGCAAATATTTTATGTGAAATTACTTCATAACTCTAAAATGTCTAATCCTGATTATAAATGTATCCTTTGCACATATAGGGATCATATAAGGTATGATCCATGCCAAACCTATTCAGATCTTCTCTTCCATCTTAGTCATAATCTTAGTATTAAAACAGATATGATTAAAGAGCTTGTGCTTAATGAAGACATAGAATATATGAAAACCATAGCGTGTATGAATGAAAAGACTAACTGAAGGGTTAGAAACCACAGGCTATCAGCAACCAGAAAGCTTGTAGTCCTAGATTAGTAATATGCTAATTAAGATGCCAGACAGATAAGCTATCTATAATTGTCATGATGTGGACAAAATGACTTCACAATTAAACAAACAGTGGAAGAAAGTTTCAAACAACTGGATGTTTATTTCCAGTGGAATGTTACATTCAGATGTAGGTACTTTGCAGAAACATAATGATTTCACTGAAAGGCCATTGAGGAGTAAAGAGAAATTAAGAGCATGTGCAAGGTCTTTATTCCAGAAAAAAACCCTTTTTATTTCAAATGTTTTTACTTCATATTATCTTTTAAGATAATATTGACATTTAAATGAACCATCTTAATTTTCTTAATGTAAGATCTTTCAGGTAGAAAACTCAGCACTTTGTTGAAATTTCACTTAATGGAGTGTTTCAAGAATGTGTGTATGTACATGTATCTGCATATCCATGTGTGTGCCTTTTCTATGGTTGTATTTCAATCTGAAATCAGATTTTGAAAGAATAGCTCATAACTCCCACAAAACTGAAGTTCTGGGTTTTTTTAACCAGGAGCCTTACAAAAGTTCCAGCAAGAAGCAGAATGATGTGCAGTTATATGGTATATTACCCTTGTGGATTATCTCTAGGAATGCAAAAAATCCTGGTGCAGCAATACTGAAACAAAGAGAGAAACTCACAAACTCCAAAGCTTTAACCTATAATGTTAAAGTTAAAATTTGACCTCTGAAATATTTTCAAGAGTTATCTCCCAAAAATATTATTGGTCCAGCAGATGAAAAGATGGCTGAGTATTATAATATTGTGCTGTGCCCTCATTGATTTGGGATATCAGTTTATAAGTTCCCCTAAGAGTTTTTGGCTGCAATTTTGTGAACGCTGCCAATCAGATTTGCAACTTCACGTCCATTCAGATTAGTTTCTCACACAAAGTGTTCTTTATTAGGACACTAAATATCTGATCTTTCAATATTAAGGTTTGCATTATCAAGTTGTTGGCACTAAATAAATAATCTCTGACTCTTACTGTGCTTCTCACAGTTTTTGAAAGCTAGGAAAGAAGGTCTGGGCCCTCTGACAGAAATTGCATAAGTTACATCCGGTAAGAGTGATCTACCAGATACCCTCAAATCTGCAGTTGTTGGGAAAGGATCATAAACTTGACTCTTGAAGGAAATGATTTTGCCAAGTACCACTCAGTGTGTAACTTCATATTCATGAAAAAATGATTGAGAAACTGGGAGAGAATATTTTCAGAAGCGCCTTCCTTCTGTCAAATTTGAGATTCCAGAAGGTCAGATTTCACATTGTTAATCTCTGGGCAGTGCATCTGTTATGAAAATGAAATCTGAAAACATAAATAAAAACATGATTTTTGGTGCCTTATTATTCTAGCTGATGTTCAGTCAGCCGTAAGTCACATGCAAACTTCAGAGCTGGATAAATTAGGTGATGACTTTTATTGGTACACTTGTAGGAAACTTAACTGGCTGAAGTTAGTAAAGTAAACATTATTCCACTATGTTGTCTTCAACTATTCCAAAACAAAAGCATTATGAAGATATAGCTGGGTTAAATACAATTCCAAAGAAATGTGCTTATCAATGAGCACGTGTGCTCATACAACCCACAGGAATCATAAAACAAAACTGTGCCAAAAATCCTGTGCCAAATTAATTCAAAATCCATGTGGACATGCCAGTTTTCCCATGAGATGCTGAACAAATGAAGCACATTCCCTGCAGACAATTCTTCACTGCTTATCTTCATCCCTTTCCCCAGTGGGACGTCCCTATCTCACCCCCATCACATTCTCTGTTATATACTCAGCAAAAACTGGGCATGTTGCAACTATTCCAGAGCTTTGCACATGCTGTTTGAACAGTCAAGAAGCTGCCAAACAAGAAGTATAAACAAAGAATTGTCATAACTGATTGATTTTCCTGGCCTTTTCTTCACTGGGGGCACTAATTTCCTTCTCTTTCCTCCATACAGAAGTTAGCTTCCATTAAAATAGATGGAATCAATTATTTCTGGGATGTTGATAAACTTGACCAACTGTTTTGAAGCTGAAGCTTCCTTCAACTTTGACAGGGAGCATTTGACAAAGACAGCATGTATGCATTAGCCTCATTTGCTTGGGAAATCAGGCTAAAAATCTCAAAGCCCAAGAAATGGCCTACACAACTCAGCAAAATATGAAAACAGCCATCCCACTACACCTGTGAAACAAACATATAACTGAATACAAATTAACAACAAACTCCTTACTTTTTCAAAGACAGGTCTCACATATAAATCTCCCAACATACAAGTGAAAGGAAATGTCTGTACTTTCTTACAGAACAGTTATTGTGGACTTCTAATTAGAGAAACCAAAGAATAAAATAATGACATGAAAATAAGGAGATATGTAGTAAGAACAGACAGCCATTCAGAAAGTCATGTCTATTTTTTTTTTAAATGGAATAAATCTTCATCAAAAAGCCATCAAAGGTAATACCATGGAGCAAAACCAAATTAAATTTCCATTATTCATACTTAAAATATTAAAAGGGGATGGGAAGATACAATCCAGCTCTCCTGGAGGGCTATTTTTAGAAAGAACAAGATCCTGGATACTAACAGAGCCTACTGGTCTGGTTCATGCCAGCAAAAAATGAATGACCTTGCTCTCATGACTTGATCTGATAGAGAAGAGAGTCTGCGTATGGTTTGAATGGAGACTGAGCTGTGTCAAGCTGTAAATCTCTAGCATACACAGCAGAATTAAAGTTGTTGCAGTGTTGGTTACTAAAACTTTTTAATCTCAAATTGCTTGAACAGGACAAGGGTTTTTCTGCCAGGGTATTCTTAAATCTTATTTCTCACCAATGGGCACTGAGAATACAAAAGTGGCCGAGACTTACTTCCCTGTGGCCCAGGCAGCTCGTAGAAGTGGCCCATGCATAGGTAGTGGTGGCAGCACAGGGAGTTCATTATCCTCCCAAGGAAGGGGAAACAGATTCACAAAGTGGTATACAGTGTTGGTTACTTACAGTGTGAAAGTCAGTCCTGTTTTATTGACTGGCCCTGGCCAAATCTACCCATGGCTGCTGTTCTTGGCTATTGCCCGGAAAGTTTCCTTTGCTCACTCTTCATCTCCCTCTAATTGCCTTCAGCGTTCTGTCTGATCCTCTGCTTTGTTTCTCTGCCCTCCCATCTGCTACCTGGTTAGCTCAAAACCACGACTTGCATGGAATACTCTTGTGTGGCTGCTCTGTGTGTAAAGGAGGAGAAACTGGTCTCTGTAGAGAAGGCTGACAGTATCAGAAAGAGAAAAAGAAAGTGCTTGACAAACACTGTCCCCTTAGCAACCGGATAAGGCTGTAGCTGCAGCCAGACCTCTTTATAGTCTCCCTGGAATTAACTGGTATCCTTAACCATTCCTGCCGTGAGACTTGTGTCGAGTATGTAATCTGAGTTTAATTTCTTCCTAATTGCAGTGACTTGTTTTGTGTATGTTCCTGCACAGCTAAGAGCTCAAGCCTGTGGAGTATTCACTACTTTCATTTCCCTTTGGACTTAGCCCTTAGAAGTTGCATTGTAAAAACTATTTTTGAAGTAATAATGGTTCATCCCTCTAATTTCATGCTTCTTTCTACTGATAAAAGCTTTAGTGTGCCTTTTAATTACTTGAAATATTCCAAAGGTACACAGCAACATATGATCTACTCTGATTTTTTGACTTAGCTGAGGTGTTCTTAATGCTGTTTCTGAACATATGTTCTGTTCTTACTTTTAAAATAACTACCAGATTATGTCATTCATTCTGATAGCACCACAAATACTCTATTAATGCATTAATAACACTACTGAATCTAAAGAAACAGTTTTACTAATAATGTATGCAACCTGCAGAATTATTAAAATCACTGTTAAATGCAGGAACCTATTTAAATACATTTTGTGATTAACATTTCTATTGCCTTATTAAAACAGCTCCTTCTGTGAGAAAAATACATTATATGTAAACTGAAAGTATAGTCCTGGTGCTTTTAAAGAATCTTTATACAAAGATTAAGAATTCTGCAGAATGGCTGTAGGATCACAAACATAAAGTGTTATCTGTATGAAGTACTCAGGCTTCATCTACATCTTTTAAAGTAATTAATAAAAAGCTACTGAATTAGTTCATTAAAATCATTTGATAATTCTTCGTTTAAGCATGTAATTTTGAGTATTGCCCAACTTCCAGTGGACTGCTATTAAGCAGAAACATCTACAAATATTTCTGAAATGCAAATACTCATCAATGGGGAACTTCACAGAGGCAAAAATGATTTAAAAAAAAAAGGGAAGAAGAGAAAACAAACAAGAAACCTCAGTAGCAAAGTAATCACTAGTTTACCACTGAAGTAAGTAAAACAAGCTGTTTAAAATCCTATCAACCTGATTTCTTCTCCTAGACCCAGCTTCTTCCATTAGAAGACACAAAGTAATACGTATTCCAGTCTGACCTTAATTCCCTTCCAGCCCAAATTACCTTCTGATCCTACTGATAGCCCATGGTAATAAAGCATTTGAATACTGCAAAGTTACATTTAACTGATGAGGTTACTACAGAGAAATAGCTCTGACCCTGGAGGAGCAGATAAGTAAACATTATTCCCCTAGGGATGCTGGCACTAGGCAGAGCTGCCTGGGCATGATGGCACTAGAGCAGGATAGGCTAGGTAGGGGAATGGAGAAGTGTGTTTGTAATGTATGGAAACATATGATGTGGTGGTAAGGCATTAGCCATATAGTTTTAAAACCTTTATTTCTGCTTGATGTGCGTCTGATTTTGGCAAAAAATTTACTTTATCCATCTAAGTATTTTTTACATCTTAAGATGCTTCTTAATTTCTCTGTTTTTCAAAAAGCTTAAGATAGACATATTCAAATAAAACAATATTTAATTTCAGTTGTCTTAAATGTCCATCGAGTATTAAATTCATATCTTTTCTAAGAGAGGTAGATACACAAGTACCTTTGGGATAAAATGAAATGGAAAATTCAAAAGAAACATGAAAAATATTCACAAATCCACTACAAAACATGAAAAAATAATCCTAAAAATACAAGTTACTGTGCTGTGTTTTTTTATTACAATATTGTTGAAACATGAGGCAACAGCTCACAGAATGGTGTTTTCTACCTTGGTCATCTTTATCCCTTCCCAATATTAAACTTACTTTTCATTCTTTCCAGCTACATTACCCTGCATCTGGAACCTCTCCACTACTTATCTCAATCTACACAATTACTTTGCTTTGACAGTTCTTGTTGGCTCCCAAAATGGTTTTCAGTCCAAGAGGTGGTCTAAGTGAAAGCTATATTCTCTATCACCATTTTCTTTGCCAGTTCTCCCAAAGTCAATGGTCCTTGTTGCTAGTTATCATCTGTGTGCTTTATTCCCTTTCCAATATACACACTTAAGTGTCCTTGGTAGGTCATTCTTCCGCTGTGCATTTCATTTGAACCCAATCCCAAGTCTCACCTTTGATGTTCTCCCAACTGCAGCCTTTGTGAGCCTCCAAAAGAGAAAAAGTACTCCAGTGGATTTATACCACTATAGTTTAGGACAGGATTTGACCCATCTTTAAATTATTTAATGAGATTAATCATTTGTTGCATAATAGAATATTTTAGCTGAAGGTAAATCAAGTTCCTTTGGTTTACCTCTTTATTGTATTGGCCCCCACAGTACTATGGTAAGGTAGGGAAGCAAATTTTCCATTGTTAAATAGATAAATAACAGTGATATAGAAGCTCAATGAAACAGGACCAGGGATCTTCCCATGGCTCTGGGGTCAGTTGGCACAGCATGGATGTCTCAACACTGTGCACAGCCCTGGGTTCTTTTCTGGTATCACAAAATGCCTCTGTGGTCCTAAGACTTCATCATTGTGTACATGATTTTTTTTTCTACTCAGAATGTCTCAACATAAGAGCTACATGTAGTCCATCAGAGTGTGTATTCATGACATTTATTTATATGTGGGTAGGTGTTGCATGCCATTGGGCATGTTATAGTGGTATAAAGAGGTAGTAAAGGGTGAAAACTTGCTGGGAATGTGGTGAACTATGTAGGGCACAGAGACCAGGTACAGGTTTTTCTGTACCACCAAGTGGAAAGAATTTTGGTGTAACAAATGGTTTACAAGCTTTTTATGAGGATAAGGAGTGGTATTCCCTGAAGTAGGTCTCTATATCTCTTATAATAAACTTACTGGGTGGCCTAGATATACTGCGGTCACTTTGCCCAGACATGCAAATCCAATGGACTAGCTTTTTCTTATGATAATTAAATGCCAGGCACTACTCTAGGATATAAGCTTTCACCTTACAAGTTGTATTTCAAGGTATGTATAACATAACGACACTGATACCAGGCAATTGACAACATGGAAGATGACACCACTGTAAACCGACTTGGCTTTGTTCATCCTCTCTATGGAAAAGTTGTTTCCATAAGCCATTCGGGAATTTATTTTCAAACAGATGTCATCTTCAGCAATGTTTCTTTGGTGGCTGAGTTCCCTTGGGTTAGTATTTATTTTAAGGAAAAGTACATTGGTATTTCTATTACATGTCTCTAGCCTAAAATATGATTTGAAACAAACAAGTACTTACATAACTATTAAAGAAAGCTGATAAGATTCTCAATTCATGAACTGTGAATTAACATAAAAGCTGAATTAATGAATTTATGTAACAATAAATGAATTAATATACAAACTGTAAGATAATATGAGTCCTGATCTTTCATAGAAATACTCTGTCTCTCAACTATATATTAACATTGCTATCAGACACAGACATACAGAAACCCACCATATACAATCTTGCAGACCGGTGCTATCATTTAATCTATCCAAATGACTAGTACTGCTAGATCTTTTCCTTGGCATAGAGTACAGCTCTCTTAGTCAGGCAAATTTACCAAAGTCTAGATAGCCAGCATCCAAGTGGAAGCTTTTTACTAACATGATAGCACAGTAAACAGAAGTTAGAGCTTGCATTCTGACAACATGATGGGTTATAGACCACAAAATATTGCTTGATGAAAAAATTAATATGTAGCTAGGGTACCTGATGAAGCATAAAAGGTGGGGGGGGGGGTTGTCTTCTTGTCCCTCCTCAGTTACAAAACCTGCCCTTCAGGATTATTTCTTCCCATCAGTCACCAGCTTTATAAAACTACCCTGCTCTGTTTATCAGCATACTAAACCTACAACTCACTGAAATGAATGCTGTTCAACCAAATGAGAATTAGGAAACAAATTGACTTCTGCAGTAATGATACAATAGAGGACAAGTGGTCATAACAAAATCATGGCGTACCCTATTGCCACTAGTAACATTTTCCTGGAATGAGGAACATGCTGTCCTTTTACAAAAATAACAGTGTGCTTGGTCGTGAGCCAGAGTCAGTGATAAATAAATTTCTGATTACAGCCAGCAATTTACAATAATCTGATTAAAACAAACAATCAAACAAACAAACAAAAACAAATAAACACCAAACAAACATCTGAAAAAAACCTTTCAGAAAATGCAGTGACCTAAATAAAAACATTGTGATCTAGTGTGCTGAGCACAAGATTGGAGTCATAAGATTTGGTATTCCCACTGCTGCCATGAACCTACTGTGTGATCATGAGCAAGTCACTGGATGTCTCTCAATTACTTTGAGCTGATAATTAGTTGCAATTGGACACAGTTTAGAGATCAAGGCTTCAACTATGATCTACAGATAAAGTGTCCTGCTTATATAGAAAAAGTTTCCATAATTTTAAGGAGAGATTTACAGTTTCAGCAGTTGAAAGTCTTAACTGAACTATATCTTCTCTGCAGGTATTTATACTGGGGAATTTTAACAGAATTATGTGCCCACATGGTATGATTAAGGCCAAAGGAATAGAGGTAATCCAGCTTTATGCAAAATAAGATCCATGCTGTACAAGTCCTACTCACACATTTTGCCACAAAATATAGTACTCTTCTAAAAGTCGGTCTTCAAGTCAGCATATTACAACTATATCAGACTAGTCAGATCTCCAAAATGAATATAATTTATCTTCTGAGTTAATGATCAGACATTTATAACGATAATATACTCACCTGTGTTCTAAATGAACCACAAATACATGATTGAACAGAAAGTATGCAATTACATACTGATGTTCAGTAGGTAGAGAATAGTCCTGAGTGACTCCAGTGATAAATGTATAACAAAAATGCACTAAGCTGTAACATCAAAGTTAAATGACAGCCCTCTAAAACTTTCTGCTTCTGGAAAGGAAATATGCATCACTGTCTGTGAATGACCATAGAGCCTTTTTAGTAATAACTCTAATAGAGTGAGCACTCCATTATTTTGGTTGCCCATCTTTACCTATTATAACTTGTTTTCAATTGCCTGTAGAGTTGCCAGATTTAAAACATTTGTGCAAGATATTCCTTATTTAGTCTCCACTTTAAGAGTAACATCTAGAAAAGTTTAGACAAATTTGTTGCAGTTTGTAAGAGCATGATTAGGGGAAAAGATTGTTTCAATGTTAACCTATTAACACTACACTTCCCGTATCTATTGGCTCTACTGCTTCTCTGGTATAGTACAGGGATTTGTGACAGGTCAAATTCTAAATTCAACATACTTTTCTAGTCTCCTGTGGAAGTCACAGTAAACTACCATTTGCACAGAAGCAGCAGAATCTGGAACTTTGCTGTGAAAACGTAGTGCATTTCATTAAATATGCCCACACTGTTCTGAAGTGACCAAAGGCACCAAAACACACAGTGAATGGATCTTTGCTTTCCTGGTGCATGTGTGTTTTCATTGGAGCCACAATCTGATACAAAGCACAGACTGAACAGAGCTCTTAAATCAGAATCAAGCTTATTTTTCTGAGGAAAGTCTTCTGTGTAAAACTCATATTTATTTTAGAAACAGTAAGATGCGCACTGTAATAGATGAGGAGCTGCAGAGAGAGAAAGAAGTTTTTTCAATAAAGAACTGGGCAGTTGTTGGAGAGCTGTTTTGTTGCCAGCTCTTCCATATGCTGCTCATGCTATGCTAGACAAATCAACATTTTTAAGACAGATGTTCCTTATACAGCTGATAACGGAAAGAAAAAATAAAGCTCAAGGTTTGTTTTAAAATTGTCAGAGTAGCTTTTCATGGGTTATCTCTCCAAATGTTCTCCATTTCACACACACACAAAAAAAGTTATTGGAAAAGATTGAGGTTTTTAAAGATTTGGATAGAAAAGAGACAAGTAGAGAAAGAAAAAAAAGCCATGTTTCACTTTCATATGTGCATAAATTAAGATCACAAAGCAAAAAAAATTCAAAGGCTCTGACTTTCAAGCTTTCAAACGCATTATCCCATCTGGCTTACATTTTGCCCAAAGAAATAAGATTCTGCTGTCTGGGGACAGGGAAAGAACAACCATTAGGAAGCACGTTCAGCAGAGTCTAACCAGGCTTTGACCTGTGAAGCTGCGCTCCTACACTGATCCATGCTGACAGTACAAAAGAGTGTGTAGGAAGTGAGAGGAGGTGTATGGTTGATGAATCCATGCCAGTGTCATTTCACTGACAAAACCCCCCTCGGCAAAGGGAAGCTGTGTGCTGAAGGCTGCAGCTGTGTGCATAGAGTACTTATGCTAATTTGCCCAACCTGGGAAAGGATCGGGGGTGGCTTTATCACCAACACAGTATACCTCTGCTAAACACTAATTTTTCCTTGAGGCAGTGAACAGAATTAAGGTCTGAGAACAAAATCTGTTAATATGAAATATAAAACAATCACTGTATTTTCTACCATGCAATTTGTAGATATCAGAGTTTTTCCACTGTTTTTTAAGGTCCTGTTGCCATAGTAGGTATAGAAGTTCAGAAGAGTGAACTGCTATTCACAGAAGGGACTGGCTCTGAGGAGTTACAGAACAGTGGTTCAAAAAAGGACAGAAAGGCAATTACAGAAGCTGCAGGGAAATGAAATAATTTTTCTTTTATCACAATGCTTGCAGTTTCTGCTTTGACACTGGTGGCACCAGAATAAATGCCAAGAAAATAAATTTAATCTACATTCAAAGAAATGTGATTTTAAAAAGACAGATCAAACCATATTCTCAACACATAATGACAGTGTTGTCTCAAAATCAAGGACTTACTTCATGTAAAAACAGTCAGGGATTAGACCTACCTCCTGAACTTTATCCTAGGATCAATATTTTATGGAAGTACCAAAACTTATGTATTTTTATCTAAAAAAAAAAAAGAAAAAACTGTTTACCTTATAGTCAGTTCTTGTTGAAGGTCTTTAGATGCTGTTTTCTTTTGAATCGTGTGTTACATAGCTTTATAGAGTTAATTTATATGCCTGGCAAGCCAAGAGAAACTGCTATTATGGGACCCTTCTACAGCTTGGGAAGAGGAAGTTAACAAACATATAACTTCAAAGTACTTCAACAGGGAGTCCATTTGCAAAAGAATTACGTAATACTACACGTGACTGCAGTTATTCTTATTAACATTTATTGTTTTAGACAAAGGTGCCCTTCTAGAGCCCAGGCTAAAGGATCTTGCGCATTGAATACTCAACAAAATTTTGAGTCTTTAACAGAAGCAAGATGAATCATTACTATAAATTGATAAGAAGATGTATAGAGCTTTGATTCTGCATGTATTCTATTTTGCATTACTGAAGGTAAATCTGTTTTGCAAGTACAGAATGAATATATCTTTATATTTCTGCCAGCACCTACTTTAGTCTACTGCTGCTAACAGAGAGGCTATCACAAATGCTGTGATTTGTAATGTAAGAATGAACCAAAACCTCCTGGGTCTTTGGGGTGGGGAACTACAGTAACAATTATCTGTTTCCCATCTTTGTCCTCATGAGCTGATGTAGTGACACATATTCGCATTTCTCTCATAGCAAATGATAGGGCATGCTAATAGCTATGTAATAGTTGAACAATTGTTTAAATTCAGGTTAACCCTAGTTCAATTTTCTGTTAAATGCAAGGAGTGATTTCTCCATCTCCAATGCAAAGAAATGTGTAGTGACACTTATATGCAAAGAAGGAACTGTAAAGCTTTTCTCATATTGGTTCCTGAGGGGGAAGTACTGCAGAAGCTGTAGCTTTTGAGTTCTTGCCTCTTTCCCCAGCACTAGGAAGCATCAGGATAGGAACTGTCCTAAAGCAACAATACAAACAATAAAGCAACTGTCCTAAAGCAACAGTATTTAGTTTTGCTGATCCTCTTCCCACTGGACATATCCACCTGACCCAACTGATAGAAATAACCTAGGGCCCAAACTCTGCCATAAAAGTTGGGTGTAGGCAATTACCAAGGCTTCAGCAGAGGGCATATCATTGTCTTTTTTAATGGTAATTGATATGACCCTTCAGCAGAAGGCTACCCAGCCAATACTACATCCCCATGTGCAGAAGGTATCTGTAGAAACATTATCTCCTAAATGGCATGAGGAAGCCAACAGATTCAGAAGACCTCTTTTGCTGATCACAGGTGAGGGGGATTTTCTCTTCAGACTGTCTTGCTGTTCATCAAAGGAAAAACAAAACATGTACATAAATGCAAATTCCCTCTGCATCCCAAAAAAGATTAACTGATTCCCTCATATATTCTGGAATCTCAGCCCTGGTTCTTCTTTACCATCTAATCTTCTTTACTGTCCTTCTCTGTTATGTATGTGAAGATTTTATTTGGGAAACCTTGAGGCAGTATAATCAGGAATGCAGCCATTGTTCACTCTCACCATTGAATAATTTCATTTGGATTTAAACATGCAATTAATTTTAATACTATGTATAACTATGTTTGCATTCTAATGATCAGTGATAACCTAATTACTGACCATGAAAGCTCCCAAGCAAAGCACTTAATTATATTAGAATTAAAATTGTAAATATTTGCCTAATGGAAAACTTCCAGTAAAACGTTAAGGTACTCAGAGTCTACCACCATGAGAAAATGTGCAACATTTCTAACGCGACTTCCATAACGAGTTTCTGATTGCTAACTCTGCTTCACAAGTGTCCTGATTTGGGTTAGAACAGAACTGATTTTGTTCAGTGATGTTACTTTTCAGCTAAAGCTCTTCTCAGTAACTGCACTTCCTGAAATTAACAGCGTGTTTTCACTGACAGTGCCTGCTTCTAGCAGTGATATGACCTAATGTTTAGATTTACTACCAAGGATTGATATGCAGACCAAGGTCATTGCATTTTATTGTTATTATTTCTATTAAAGTAGGTTTAGTTTTCTTTTCAAATCCACAAGTCTCTCTCTTATTCCCTTTCCCTTCCTGAGGGGAGGTGTGTGGGGTAGAGGTGGGTAATAAAGATCATCTGTCACTGGATTAGTGGTTGACCCAGCCCTAACCTTTGACAAAAAGGTAACAATCTTTGTAATATAATGTTAGAAACATACCTATACATCACAAAAAACTATGCAATACTTAATAGTTTTAAACTTCAGTTCACCAGACGCAGCAGAAACACTTTTCAAGAATCTGATTCCCAAACAGAAGTGGTACCTGTCCCTTTCCCCAAAGCCACTGAAAATTGTTTGGGGAACAGGAACAAATCCTTCTCTCAACCTACTTATCTTCATGTGCAATCATTTTTCTGCTAATAAACCATGGACGTCCATTTCTAGCTCTCCTTCCATTCACTCCTCTGTTTCCCACTCTTCATATTTTCTATAGCACTTTTATGCAGAACGAGTAACTCAGAAAAGACCTGCTGCACCCTGGAAAACACAGGCCAGAGATGCAAGTTAATTGGGTAGAATAGATATTGCCACAGTCTCAAAAAAATCAGCTTCATCTTTTGTCTTCCGGGAGACATGCGGCCTTCCTAACCTAAGCACAAATCTATATTAAAGAGCTTGTGTATACATTGCCCAAAGAAAATGTCTTATGTCCATTTTTTTGGTTAAAAAATTGATGCTGTTACGTTATTCTGCACAGCCCTTCTTGTAATCAAATGACACCAAATAACTGAAAGAATCATTACAGTTCCTCTGGGATAATACAACTATTCATATCTGAATCTAACCCTCCTTTCATTTACTTGTTTATAAAAAGTTTTCTTTTAGATTACTTGTTGCAAGCAGAGTCCCAGATTTAAGCTACGTCATAATACCAGGAATATATTCCTCCATATAATCCCTACAGGCTGCCTATCATTCACAGGTACTGGGATTATTGCAATTAAAGTATTTATTTAAGATAAGAGCTATGTATTGAATTAGAAATTGATCTTCTACTTGATCAAATAGGATTGTTTATGTATTCATATACCTCTATCTTCTGAATGTTCCTCCATCTGTACGCTGCTCATAGTGAGCGAGCAAGTGAACCTTTGCAGACATGCTGAAATAATACTTGATAATTTCCACCTTTTGTGGTCTCAGGGTGAATGAAGCCTCCACTAATTCTCTTGTTTCCTCCTAGCTCTTGGTTGAACAATTAATCACTGTGTGTCAGGGCTTGGAAGGGACCTAGAAAGATCATCTAGTCCAACCCCCCTGCCAGAGCAGGATCACCTAGACGAGCAAAAAGTGCCAGGGCGTGTATCAAGTCAGTATTACTTCTTATCCATTACGTATTGTCTCCACACACACACAATTAATGAAGTCTAAAACACAAGCCAGAAAAATAGCGAATGTGTTCCTCTAGAGCTCCATTATATCATTTATGCACAAGATGAAGATTTTCACTCTGAAGTTAATTTCTCTCTTCCCTTTTTATTTTCTTTTTATCTTATAGTTTCTAATCTAAGTTACATATTAAAATGATAGAGACAACTAATCCATTAATGACTTAATGGAGGTAAGAACCTGAGGAGATGCTGGCTTCAGTACACTGGTGGTTTACTGTATTAAAGAATTTGTGATAAAGACATTCAGTTTCGTATTTCTTTACATCAACATTAGCTGTGTTACATATGCATTTGTACATGACCTCCCATCTCCTGGGTAGTAAACACATTGGCATCTCCCAGTGTGATTGAAGGTGTTTATATATGTGGATTCATTAATAAGTGGCTATGTTCTAGCATATGCCACAGGCTGTTTACTGTTTTGGTTTTCGCTCTACTAGTTTCAGTACCTTGTGACAACGTATCATTGATAGTCACATTAACAATGGAACTGTCCCAGGCTGTAAAGATCTCTATGAAATGCTTTACAGAGAGCAACAAATAAACAAGACTTAAAATAATATTCCAGTGTTGTTTTTCAGGGACTGATGTCTTAAAAATCAGTATCAGTTTTCAGTATCTCAAAGTGTCCTAGCAAAATAAACCTATATCCAGAGACTTGTATCATGATAATCTCTACATACATGGATTTTATTTTTTTTTTCAGTCAGTCACCTTTAGATGACTGAAATCTATATTTGGAAATCAATTTAGCCTAACATGGTTAGCCTGGGTTGTTTTTTTTAAATATGCAGAACACAAAATGCTGCAGGTATTGTGTAGGCATTTTGCTTGTGCAATAAATATGTTTGCTATCCTGGCTTTTTGGAAATCAACAGGTTAGATCATTAATGATTTTTAAAACTCATTATCATGATGAGGAATAAAACAAAGCCAACTTTTTAAATGGAAATATTTATTAATGAGAAGCTTTTATTGCTATATACTTAATTTTGAAGCTACTGACATGAAATGCTCTAAGTACAAGATAAGACTGAATTAAATTTTCATTTTGTGTAGTGCCAATCTGTAAAACTTTGGTCTGTCTTCTTCAATCACATTCTACAAGTTTAAACATCAGTTTGGCACCAGCACAACATTTGTTTCAAGCTCACAAGCACAGGTCTGAAAAACAAACAAACAAAATCCACTAAATTAATGTAAAAAATGGTTTCATGTTTGTTAACACTAAACTTATACATATTATTAAGATTGTATTGAAGATAGTAGTAATAAACTCAGAATGACACCTTGGAAAAATAACTATAGCATATAAATTTTGGTATTATTTATCACTATGAAACACCTCTTACTTTATTTTCCACATTATAAAGCAATGCAAACACAAAGTACAGCTATGATGTGGGACCTGATCTGCCATCTTCATTCAAGCAAATTTTCCATAGGGAAATACAGTTCATACAAAAAATACAGTATAGCCTCAAATAAATGCATCCTTCCTCTGGACATCAGAATATCTACTCTGTTACACTAAACTAAACCTCTGTTTGCTACTGAACACAAAAATGAACATGCACAGAAAGCCTTGCTTTAGCCTGCCAGCCAAGAGAGAATGAATGGAGACACATTCAAGGACACAGCTAGGATATTTTTGGGCCCCACCAGACCAACTACTTGTTTTCCTTTTCAAGGCCTTTTGCAGTGAGAGCAACTTAAAACATCTCTAAATTATTCAGGGAGACTAGACTTTCACGGAGCTGACAAACAACTAGGGAGCATTAAGTTTACCTTTGGAGGCTTTCCATAGCTAACCATGGGGCTGTGTCTAGCAGGACTGGATTACCAGGACCACCAAGCTGCTCCTCATCTCATAAAGTCCATGGACAAATTCAGAGAGGAAGCTAAATACTTTCCTGCATTTCAGGAGTTTCAAAATAGTTTTGTACTGCACATATTAAAGCCCCAGGAAATTTTATATTTCTTGCTGGAAAAAATGAGTATTGCCAATGCCAAAAGCAGGCAATAAGTGGAAGACTTTTTTGAATGTTTTTGTTCTTCCATCCAGATAGAAAATGCAGCCTTTAAAATCCATTCCACCGTTATTTGGAACAAACCCAAACAAATATAATGGTATATATAAATTCACCTTTGAGTCAGCATCTCGTGTTTCAGCACTTCTAGTCACAGCATCTTTCAGAATAGTACATCATCCATATGCTTCATATACATCTTTTACATTCTCAGTAAATCAGAAGACGGATGCTAAAATCCAAAAGACAACCTTAAAAATAAGTTTGTTTCTATTAGCACATTTTGGTCAAGCATATTTTGTAGTGTGAGATGGCAACCTCTTCTTAGAATATGAACTATCAATTGGAAATTAGAAAGAGGTTATCAAGCAAGGAACATTTGCAGTAGCTAAACAGGAATATTCAAAACTGATGTAGAAAAATAAAATATATGCAGATACAATAAAGAAGAATTAATTAATTTTCACTGTAACTTGTATAAAGTATGAAAGAGAGGCATAAAAGCATCGTATGTGTCCCAACACCACAGGAACAACAAAATGATGCTTATGTTTTAAGGAAAATGAATGGGGTTGGGTAGGAGGTTTTTTATGTTCAGGATTTTTGCCACTGGGAATCTCAAGATCATGTTTCCAATAAAACAGATTTACTTGGTCAGTAGCTAGAAGAAAATGGAGACTGGCCAGGAATCATTATGGATGTACATGGTAACTGGTATCTTTGTGAGCTTTTTAATCTCATCCTTCAAATTTTTCTTCAGAATAATTTGTTCTGATTAAAGGAGAATAACTGACAATGTTTACCAAATATCATATGGTACATGATCAAGCCCCTTTAGTTTTGTAACACTCAAATAGCAAATACTTATGGTTTTAGGCCTGTTGCTGCCGTTTTGCCTGTGTGGACTATGATCCATACGTATTAGTAACACATAACAACTACATTACGGCATGTCTTGCGGGGTCCTGCAAACCAAGTGATGACATTCAGTCCTAAGTCACCCTCATGTCCTACTAATATGGGAACATAGTTAATTGATAAAGCAAAATTAATAGAATGAGAGCATTTACATCTGAAGCTTGATAGGAATGTTGTGCAAAGTAATTCTGTATGCTTGTTTGGGGTTTTGTTACAGAATTGAGATTAGAACCACCATCTGAGTTAGAGCATGCTAATCATGCCACCACTCCCACTGACTTCCAACTGAATTTGAGTATCCACAGCCCTCCCAGAGCTTTAGAACCACAGCTTAATGCCATAAACATACTTTTCCAACTGTAGTCTTACTCAAAAATCATCTGCTTTGTACTCACAGCTTGTCTTCTTCACTAAGCACTGTGGTATAAACCTGAGCATTTCTGTTAATGTTTTGTGGATAGCAAAAGCTTTATACTTGGTATTTTCAAGCCTTCCAGAGGTCAAGAAGGAAGGAGTATTTACTGTATTTCCAAACATGATAGTTGTAAGTGTTAGTAACTAGATGAAAAGTTTTACCTGCTCTTGCTGAAGATTCTGAATGTAATTGAGTTTCTTCTATTATGTTAAGAAGGAAATTAATGCTGTAACTAATGGGGTAAATATGAACTTCAGGAGCACTGTCAATTTGTAGCTTGTGACTGAGATTAAAGGGATGTCACTTTTGAAATACCTATTCTTGTCCAGTCCAGTCCTCTTTATTTGACTTCGAGCTTTTACATTAAGTAAACATGTTTTTCAAGGTGTATTTTATAAATTAAACATGTAAATGAATCTGAGGTATGTGATCTAAATCAATTTATTTTTCACTGAGAAATCTGAGATGTCTTCAGGAGTAGCCCCTGATCTTTATGCCACATACCTGAGTAGCAAAAGATCCTCCAGGCTTTAGTAGGAGACAAATCAGTCTTGAACTGAACTCTTAGTTGCACAATGGAAGGCTCTATCAGTCCTCTTGCACTAAAAGCAGCAGTTTCCTCCTTCCCAATACATATTTGTAGGCACATGATTTCTTTTTATATTCCTTTTGGTTGACATTCTACTTCCACACAATATAAATATTATGCGTTTATTCATAGGAATAAGTTTATTCATGGAAATAAAAATAGTTAACTATAGAAACTGTATTTAAATATCTTTAAGAGAACGATATAAATTTACTGAATTGTTTTAACATCACTTCTGAACATTTGTTCTCTAAAGTGGCAAAAGAACATCAAGAAATTCGATTTCCAAGTATAATCTCTGAGGGGACCCACTGACAAGCGTTTCTTGTCTAGTTTGGTTTTGCAGCACTTTGACACAGAAATATTAAACTTTTTTCTTCATACAGATGCTGCAGTGAGATCATACATCCTCTTAAGCTGCTCCATGAGCACTATTGCTCTTCCTTTACAGTGTCAGCCCATCTAGCAGAGGTCATAAACTGCCTCCTGCAGTCAGTTTTATCACGATTGTTCACAAACATGAAATTTTAATCCTCACCTTCAGGCATGGTTTAGATGTTGTGATGTATTGGGTCATAGGCTAGACTTGATGATCCTGGGGGTCTTTTCCAGTCTTGGTGATTCTGTGATTCTGTGACGGACAGCACCAAGGAAAACATTCATTTCATAGCATAACAAGAAAATGAGATTTACCAGCTTTGTGGGATTTTCCTATGCATTCTAAGACACTAGAGCTGAAGCACTTGGGACATGCAGAAGACTACTCTGGAGACAGCACTAACACTTAACAGAGTTGTTGACAACTTCCTTAATTTGTTTCATTTTTATTGCTACTGGTTGTACAATACTATCCAAAGTCTCAGACACCCAAATCTGTGAGGTACTATGGCAGCTTTTCCCCTACACCCTGGCCAGTGATTACATGGCAGCCAAAGACATTGATCTCATCTTATTAAGCACTAACATTTCACAGGATAATGATTTTACAGTAGGACAACTTATTTTGGTTTTATTCACAAAAACTCTCTAAAAACCCAGAATAGATAACAGGACTTGGAGAGGAGGATGAGCAATTCAGGGAGTTGTATTTAGTTAGTGAATTATGATATCCTGAGAGAAGCATGTTTTCTATGTTTATTCCTCGCTGGACAGCAAAATGTCTGTAATTATTGTTATGGTACAGTTGCAAAGCAGAGGGATATGAAGGGGAAGAGTTGGTAAGTTTAAATGATCAGACTTCTGGTGGACATGCAAACAAACTGTGAAGGCAAAGAGCTGTGCAGATGGACACAGTGACTAAAAGCCCATCTTTAGTCATAGAATCATAGAATCATAGAATG
>VWZO01012039.1:574-16753 GCA_013396975.1 Bucco capensis
GGCCACCCAGCATCCCGCTGCTCCCTGGGCGGCAGCGGTGTCGGGCATGCCCGGGCAGCCCCCCCCCAGCTTCGACGTGCCCGGCGGCAGGCACGCGGCCGACCGCAACCCTAATTTCCAAGCTGACCACCATAGCTGGGCAGGGGCACCCCACCACCTAAACCCCCCCTCCACCCATCCACCGGGGCCCTGTTGGCTCTGTTGGGCAGGGACCCAACCCAGCTCGACCTGACCCGAAACTGCCACCGCGCCGTGGTGGGGACAGCACCACCCGCTCTATCTGCTCTACGGTCAAGATGGCGGCTCGCATGCAGCCGTTTCTACCGGTTGCAGCTGGGGTCTATCTCTGCCCTTTTCTTGGAACGATCTCCTTCAGGTACCCCAGTATCGGGTTCCTACAGCCTAGACTACCGCAACAGGACAGCGACAAGCCGACAGGATGCCGATAATATTAGGGAATATTCTATCTCTTATCACCATACCAGTTAAGGCTGCATTTCTGGCAGCTTCTTCAGCTGCCACTAACTATAGTTAATTGTCCTGCAAAGTTTTAAAAAGATAGTGTGATTGTATGTGCATACATATCTGCTGGTGCTGTGTGAGAGGATTTGCCTAATTACTGGCAATCAAAGGATATGGAACAAGTGTCTGCTTTCCTGTAGCACTTTTGTGCAAACTGATTATTTACAAGTTCAACACTCACTATATGCACTAATAATGCACTATTGGTTAACATCTGCATATTGCCAAGTCATCCTTACTTTGCTAAACTCCTGCTCTATGGTTAGTCCTCCTCTGCTCTATGGTACACTTTGATATCTCCAAGGTCACTTCCTGACTCCATGCCCTCCACAAAAACCAAGTAAAAAGAGTGTACATGGGAGGAGAGAGATGGTTAAAGATGGTCATAAGACCTCCACAGCCAATGGCTCAGATGAGATAGCAGGGGAAGTTAGTGAGGAGTCGAGTCCGCACTGTTGCAGCGTTTTCCTCATTCAAAAGCGGGACGCAGAGGTGTGGCATTGTGTTGGGAACACAAAACAGTGGAAAAATCACAAAGCTCAATATTTCTAATAAACACAAGGTAACGAGAGCAAACAGCAAGGCTAGGTGTAGGCCTGATTGTCTGTGCTGCCACGGCACCAGGGAGGAACGTAGAGTGGGATGGAGGTCACATAGCCCCATTCTTCCACTTATCACCTTCAATACTGCTAACCAGAGGAGTTACACCTAGAATAACAAATGTTTTGTGCCACTGATAAATAACAGTTTGACCGGAAGGACAGATGGTTTGACCAGAGTCACACCCATCTTCTTTGTAGAACTATGCACAATAGTAGATAATGAGGCATAAGCATTGACTCATTTTAGTACCTAATTTACGGGGATGGGAATTTGACATCACACAGCAGGTACAGGTTAACAGGTTTGTTCTTCCCCCAAAAGGGACACCTTTTTGGTAAGATTTGTGACCTTGGCTATGCCATGTGCTTCCCTGGGAAATCAAGCTTGTAATTGGAAGAGTATTTTAGAGCTATAGCTATTCAGCAGTTTAGTACATTTATCACCTGCAATCTTAATCTGTAAATATTGCATAAAAATAAACTGTACTATTCGTGCACTTGAGTGCATCTTTGAACGTGGCTGGAATGACAGTAGACAGGACTACAGACCTGGTGTCAGTTCTATAGTTACAGGAATAATTGACCTGTTTATTAAGAGAGAAATGCAGATGTCCCTAGCCCCTCTAATCTCTGAGGACTGGCTAGAACACAAGGTGATTTATCTCTTTCCAAGTTCATCCATCGCTAAATGTAACATTAAATTGGCATAGTTGGCAGGACTGCCATGGATAAACTACTGCAGAACCACAACTGTGCACCCTCCTGGGGAGAGACAGAATGGACCCAGAAATTTCCACACAAGGTAGTACAGCGAATATAACAATGTAGGAGCCAACAGAAAATAATAGGAAAGGGTAAAGGACTTATTTGTGCAGGTTTGGGAGCCTGTTTATCTTGCATGCAAAAAGAAATCAAAAGGTCCCAACTCCCTGAAAAGACTGCAGATGTGGAAGTCAAAGAATGAGAAGGTACTTAAAACATCATCAGTTTTTGAGAAGGAGACAAGGGAGAAATTGGAAAAATCAGCAGATGCCCTTTTAAATAAAAATGACACTCTTTAAAGTAAAAATAAGCAATAAGAAAAATTACTAAGAGACCAGAGAGACATCTGTAGGAATGTTTAGACTAATTACTTGATTGAACTCCACATGGATCGCTCTTCAATTCAGTTCAGCACATCTGTAAGGTAGTAGCACACTGTGAAGATCCTGAAATATGGAACAAGGGCAGTTGGTATGATGATAATGATCTAGAGGAAGAACTTGACTTTATCCCAGAACCAGTACAAGTTTGGCCATTAATTATGACTGAAATTGCTGATGAAGGGGACAGAGAAGCCCAGACTAGTATATGTATTGGTCTTGGTTCCCTGTCGAACTAACTAAATTGCAGGGGAAATATTCCAGGCACCCAAAGGAATCAGAGACAGTATGTATGGCAGGTTTCCCTCACAGGTGGAGATCAGATCTTGTTGAGTGAGGAAGAGGTAGAAGGATAGTGGGGACCTGGAGTGTTTTTAATTACTACCCCTGGGAACCACAACTAATCACTGACTACCCAAGCCACTTATTGGTCTAGAGGCATAGAGAAAAGATCCTTTTCTTATTAAGACTTTACGGTTCTCAGATCTGACAGCCTCTGTGCAAAAGGAAGCATGCACAGAAGCAATGTATAAGAGGGATGAGTTAAGGATATCTCATCTGCTAGCCCCTTTCAATCCAGCAAGGTTAACNAAGATAGTGTGATTGTATGTGCATACATATCTGCTGGTGCTGTGTGAGAGGATTTGCCTAATTACTGGCAATCAAAGGATATGGAACAAGTGTCTGCTTTCCTGTAGCACTTTTGTGCAAACTGATTATTTACAAGTTCAACACTCACTATATGCACTAATAATGCACTATTGGTTAACATCTGCATATTGCCAAGTCATCCTTACTTTGCTAAACTCCTGCTCTATGGTTAGTCCTCCTCTGCTCTATGGTACACTTTGATATCTNAACAGTTTGACCGGAAGGACAGATGGTTTGACCAGAGTCACACCCATCTTCTTTGTAGAACTATGCACAATAGTAGATAATGAGGCATAAGCATTGACTCATTTTAGTACCTAATTTACGGGGATGGGAATTTGACATCACACAGCAGGTACAGGTTAACAGGTTTGTTCTTCCCCCAAAAGGGACACCTTTTTGGTAAGATTTGTGACCTTGGCTATGCCATGTGCTTCCCTGGGAAATCAAGCTTGTAATTGGAAGAGTATTTTAGAGCTATAGCTATTCAGCAGTTTAGTACATTTATCACCTGCAATCTTAATCTGTAAATATTGCATAAAAATAAACTGTACTATTCGTGCACTTGAGTGCATCTTTGAACGTGGCTGGAATGACAGTAGACAGGACTACAGACCTGGTGTCAGTTCTATAGTTACAGGAATAATTGACCTGTTTATTAAGAGAGAAATGCAGATGTCCCTAGCCCCTCTAATCTCTGAGGACTGGCTAGAACACAAGGTGATTTATCTCTTTCCAAGTTCATCCATCGCTAAATGTAACATTAAATTGGCATAGTTGGCAGGACTGCCATGGATAAACTACTGCAGAACCACAACTGTGCACCCTCCTGGGGAGAGACAGAATGGACCCAGAAATTTCCACACAAGGTAGTACAGCGAATATAACAATGTAGGAGCCAACAGAAAATAATAGGAAAGGGTAAAGGACTTATTTGTGCAGGTTTGGGAGCCTGTTTATCTTGCATGCAAAAAGAAATCAAAAGGTCCCAACTCCCTGAAAAGACTGCAGATGTGGAAGTCAAAGAATGAGAAGGTACTTAAAACATCATCAGTTTTTGAGAAGGAGACAAGGGAGAAATTGGAAAAATCAGCAGATGCCCTTTTAAATAAAAATGACACTCTTTAAAGTAAAAATAAGCAATAAGAAAAATTACTAAGAGACCAGAGAGACATCTGTAGGAATGTTTAGACTAATTACTTGATTGAACTCCACATGGATCGCTCTTCAATTCAGTTCAGCACATCTGTAAGGTAGTAGCACACTGTGAAGATCCTGAAATATGGAACAAGGGCAGTTGGTATGATGATAATGATCTAGAGGAAGAACTTGACTTTATCCCAGAACCAGTACAAGTTTGGCCATTAATTATGACTGAAATTGCTGATGAAGGGGACAGAGAAGCCCAGACTAGTATATGTATTGGTCTTGGTTCCCTGTCGAACTAACTAAATTGCAGGGGAAATATTCCAGGCACCCAAAGGAATCAGAGACAGTATGTATGGCAGGTTTCCCTCACAGGTGGAGATCAGATCTTGTTGAGTGAGGAAGAGGTAGAAGGATAGTGGGGACCTGGAGTGTTTTTAATTACTACCCCTGGGAACCACAACTAATCACTGACTACCCAAGCCACTTATTGGTCTAGAGGCATAGAGAAAAGATCCTTTTCTTATTAAGACTTTACGGTTCTCAGATCTGACAGCCTCTGTGCAAAAGGAAGCATGCACAGAAGCAATGTATAAGAGGGATGAGTTAAGGATATCTCATCTGCTAGCCCCTTTCAATCCAGCAAGGTTAACTCCTCTCATTCATGGCCTCCTGGATGAGCCTAAAAGTATAAATTTATTAGCGATATCTACACCTTGGTCCCAGTCCAGAATTATGAGCAGTACCCTGTGCTTGCAGCACACACTCGGGCAGTGATGGGGTGGTAACAGACTTGGAAAAAGGAGGTACTGTCATTCACATGCAATCCCCCTATAACTCTCCTGGCTGGCTGGTGAAAAAGCCGAATGGATAGTAGCAGCTTAAAACTGATTTTAAGCAATTGAATGCCAATATCACGCCTTTAATTGTTGCTGTGCAGAACTGATACAGAAAGGACAGAGTGTGATCATTTGGGGACATTTCCATGTCAGTGTAGACTGCATGAACCCCGTGTCAGGCCTATAGTCACGGCAATGATTGGCCTGTCTATTAAGAGTTAAGTTCAGATGTCCCTAGCTCCTCTAATCTCTGAGGACTGGCCAGAACACAAGGGCATTTATCTTTACCAAATCTGGCTGTTTCCAAATTTATCCATCACTAAATGGACCACTTTGTTGTTGCTTTCCTCTGGTAAGCAGCAAAATCAAGGCAAACTGTAGCAACAGCTCTGAGAAAAAGCTTGCTAACAAAGAGGGAAGTTTCTTTGCCATATCCACTCAAGCCTTGAGAAACAAGGCAGTGAGCACATCAGATAATATGATCCCTCCCCAGTTGTTCAAGCAGCACAGTACAATACCATACCTCTAAGAATTACATGGATTACTGCATTGCCTCAGAGTTGTAATTTGAACAGGTCTCCCTGGAAGAGAAACCAGTTTCAGACTTCAGAGAGTATAAACCCAAGCAGGAAGGAAATAAAGGTTTATGGCTATCACCCTTTACTGTCTAGCAGCAAAATTAAGGAACCCATCACCAAGATCTGATTTCATTCTTAATTTACTACACAATAGTGCATGCTGGCACAACTGAGAGCACCATGGTGCTGTTTTGAAAAATAAAGATAAGCAGGTTTCAGTATCCCACATGATGAAACAAATGATGGTAAAGTTCCTCCTTGGTGCTGTAGCTCAGAAAAGAAAAAATTTCAGTGTGAAAGTGCCTCCAACTCACCATGGCTCCTACCATTACCACTCAGTCTTCTTCATATTTTAACATTATTCCATGATAAAATGTATTCTGGATGACAAATTACTTAGTTATAAAAACCCTTGGATCAACAGCTACAACACAAAAATCTTGCCAAAGGTCAAATCCCACTATCTGATCATTCAATGTCTTAAAGACATGTATTTTTTTTTAAGTGTCCAAGATAAATAGTGAAAGATATTTTACTGTAACAGACTATGCTCTTAACAACTGTACAGTCTAAGACAATATGTGCAATGTTTTCATTATACTTATAGATAAACTCGTTATAATCTCTGACTACACAAATTTTGTATCTTAGCCAACCACACACCTCACACCTCCCCCCAAAAAAGAGGAAAAAAAAAAAAAGAAAAAGGAAAAACTTATCCTGAATTATGAAACACTTGTTTAGGAATGAAATCATAGAGAAAAGATCAATAAAATGAGGTTAAACATTTCCAGGCTTTAAGAACAAAAGAAATAAAAAAAATCCTTATATTGTATTAAACCAGCATCTTTTACAATGACAGTAGCTCTGTAAGAAAGATTTGCATTTCATCCTACAGACATTACTGGAACAAACTTTATAATCTCTGTTTCAATCGAAGAATGGGGCATTTTTATAACCTGCGCAAGTTCTGCATCATACAGACGGCAATACATCACCAAGACCTTTAGTTTGGCTGTCTTCCCTAATTAAATGTCCTTTTCCACTCTCTCTCTTCCATACACTTCTTTTGTACAAAGTGGCACCAGGTTGCCAGGATCCCTTAACACTTCCTCTGCATGCTTCACCCCAATACAATTCTGGCTATAGCATGAATGCTTAACTGCTCATTCAGTCCACTCGTTTGTAAGCACAGGGAAGCATTTAATAGAACTCATCACAGGCTTGGTGTACCTTCTAATGGGTTCCAGGGGTTTTCTGTATGTAAAACTTCCTTAGCCTACCATCCAAGCAGAGACAGCCACTGCAGGTGCTGGGGATACACAGGTGACTTCTCTACAGAGAGTGCGGATGCATTCTTTTGAGATTACAATTTAAAACCTTCTAAAATGTTGGAAAACGCCGAGAATTGCTCAAATCTATCAACAATAATGCATCATATGCAACAGGGCTTTAAGAGCTGACAGGATTTTTTTGACAATTTCTATCCAGAATCCTATCACCTCACGACTACAGAGTAGCTACAGGAGATTAATAATTCAAACTTCCAAATATATAGAGACTGCATGTTAGCTAGTCCAGAACTGCTCAATTCTCTCCTTAAAAGCTGACAAGGATGTGCCTATAGATTTATTTACTCAGATAGTCCTGAAGGCAATGATTTGCAGCATGCAAGTATTAATACAACATAGAGAGATGGATGTTGTCATACCTGTTGAGTTTGTATTTGCTTGATTTTGTAATAAATGTCTTTGCACTACAACAGGTCATTATCAGCTTGAAAGTCACCTTGTGAATAAAACTGGGAAGGCTTCTTTGTGTACATCTCCATGTTCATTTCGTATCTCACATACGAGGAGGAAAAGGACCAATCCATGAAGGAACTGCTCCCTTCACAATTAGGTAAAAGCTAGCTAGACCCAGACCCAGCATCAACAAAAGCCTTTCCCTGGGGGTCAGCACCAGTTAGCATCTATTTGCTGTAGAGTTTCCTTAGTGATCTAAGTAATGTCAGAAAGATCAAAGAAAACCAACTTAATGAGCCATTTTGCAGTATTACTACAGCAGCAGTGCAGATTGAAGCATGAAATCTTTGAGACGAGTAGACAGTGCCAGCTTACAGCAGTAGGGCTGACGAAATTAACATTTCCTTTCCATGATGAAAAACACTTGCCACCTTCTGTACATGCAGGGTCAAACTGTGCTCAGTGTGACAATGAGATCACACAAAATGTCTTTAAAAGTAGCCCCATACCATATACTGTAATTGCAAGCAGGTCAATCATGAAAGTTACAAGCAGACCAAACAGACAAAAAGACTATGAGATACCTGCACCCCCCACAAGAAAACACCAAGCCAACTACCCCAAACAAACACCTAAAAGCTAAGCCAGCAATAATGCTTGTGGTCACAGAGCTGGTGATCACCACATCAGCTTCCTTTCTGGACTAAATCCCACAGGCTACTAACAGGCATGCAGATAAACGCTTTTCCCCAAGAAAGTTATTAAAAATCCTGTGCTCTTGTATTTTCTGGAATTTTAGTACTATTCCAGGTTCATGACAAAGGCCATCAGACACAGCCATCCAGCACTTTCTCCCAAGGCAATGCTGTACTACAACTGCTGTGCAGATTGATGCTCCAGTGATGAAATGCCACTAAAACATCTGCCAGCAAAACCAGCCTGAACACACAAAGCCCATTTGGGATTTTAATGTGCAGGCCTGATGATGTGGTAGAAATAAGGTCTCCTTGCGCAGCTCTTCAAGCAAACACGGAGATTGCCTCTTGTGTGGAAAGACTAAAAAGTTAAGGACAGTTTGTTGAAGAGCAGAAACACTAAGGAACTGGCTGGGCTGTCCAGAGCACGTTTGAATTTTGTAGTAATATAGCAGAATGATAGTTTGTGCCTTCTGGAGTTGAGGGGGAAAAAAAAAGCCTCCTCCAAAATCAAACTCTTTGAGGGACAAGCATGCTTGTACCATACACATCAGTAAGGGACCACCAAATCTACACTTGTGTCTCTCGTAAGTTAAAGAGCTCACACGCCAATGGAGACAGACATCAAAGCTGGAAGTAGTAAGGATGCTCAGACATTTAGCAGAGGCAACTACAGTTGCCACAGTAGTCATTCCTGTTGTTGTTTTTCTTTCTCACATAAAACAGTTTCAGAATGGCACCAGTCAGTACTGTGTGTGAATCAGAATACCATCAAATCCCATTCTTCCACCAACACAGAAACTCTCAGAAATTCACCTGGCTGAGATACGGCTTGGAGGAGTGCAGCCTCAGTAATTGACAAAAAATCCCACTTCTTGTAACTCGGGGATTATTTTTCATATAATATCCACCTATTCACTAGCTAAATCCTACCCTGCTTAGTTTAAGACTGCACCCAGAGATGGCTTTTCTCCAGACAACTTCAGTGGCCTACTTACTGCACCTTTTGTTAATAGTGTGGCTGCTTTCCTCCACTTCAAAGGTTCATTCTCCTGTGAAGGACTTTTTTTTTTTTTAATTTGCTTTGGTTGCTAGGGGGGACGTTCTAGCATGGTAGGCAAAGATTTAGTCACATGTTAGCTACAGGGAACACTATGTTTCAAGATTAATTTGGAAATCAAGTGACAAAAGGCTGGATATGTGCTTATTTTCTACTTCTTGAAAGCTTTAAGAGTACCACAGATTTTTTTCATCCTCTGAAGATCTATTCTTCTGTATTATTCAACCTCAGAGACAACAAAGAGAGAGTATCATGCTTATCTCCAATGTTGGAGATGAAATCAGTAATTTCACTGCAAATGGGAAAACAAACTAAATTAATATGAAGAGCAGCTCTATACCAATCAAAAGGTTGTTTCACAGCTGCCTTTCAGATGTACTAGAGGCAGCTGCCTCACTCTGAAGTTAATTCAATAAGAAGAAGGAACATAATTCATTTGGTATGTACTGTCTGCTAATCAAAGAATCTTTCTGGCAACTAAACTGCGTGTGACAGAATGTTAAGCCTGAAAACATATTGTTAGTCCTCAAAGTTTTTCACCAAATCCCGGAAACAAAACATGCACATGTGAGTGATTCTCCCCATTCAAGTAATGAAGATGAAAGTTGTGTTACAAAGTTTTGTAATGCTGAGGTGTGGTCCTAGGAAGAGATTATGAGAAACAGCTTTTCATTTGTGCAGTATAGAAAGCTTGATGTCTTAATAAATTCTCCTTCTTTCAAATTATTGCCCCACAGAGCATGAGCAAAGCCTGTGAGCAGGCATTATCAGTAAAAGACAGTCCTGGTATATCTTCTACTTAATTGAGTATTTAGAAGTATGTAACTTTTTTTAAACCAAGGTTATCGCAGACCTCCCATCTTGAATATCTGTCGTAGCAAATTAGTTAGGGAATAACATCACTACTTAAATGTATCTCCTTAAGAGACTGCTCTAATGCAGGTTGAACATGTGGACCTTCACCACAAATGGCTGCAATAGAAAGCTATTAAACCAACCATCTTGCTCATGAAAGAATATTTCACTGTGCTCTTCCACACAGTGAGCTGCAAGGCAGCAGAAATGAGCATGGATTTCTGCATGGCATCTGCTTCCAGTTTTCTTGGTCTGACTGATGTTGCAACTGACAGAAACCAGGTTCTCCCTCTTAAGTGGCCACTGCTCTTTGAATCATAAATAATCTCATGACCAACAAACAACTTTAGAGATCAAAACCAGGTATGTTTTATTGGATCTGAAAGGATCTAAACTTTGCTCTATTTTCAGAATTAAGTCAATACGTAAGTGAAAATGGCCATTGTACAGATGGGGTAAAAAAGGAGTACAAGCTTTATTAGAAATTGCCAAATGAAAATTTCTTGAAAGTAATACTTAATTTAGGGTTAAACATCTACACCAGAATGATCTGAAAAATTCAACCTTATGCCACATTTTCATTCAGACCTTTCAAAATTCAATGTGAGAGAAAAGCCCCACTCAAGTATGGTTACAAAACTGCTGCCAAAAGCAAGATACTGCATTCTGAATGGGAAGCTTTTCACCAGCAATTTTATTAATAAACAGAGTATAGTATAAAATGTATAAATATATGCAGCAGCTGACAACAAAACCACGTTATCTACATAGAGACAATAATGGGATTTGATCTGTATATTTATTTTGAAAAGGACAAAATAATCTTACACATAATTATGATAGGGTTCAAAGTAGCTAATGCAGCAGAGCTGGAACATATGACCCAGCTCCTTTAGTATGGATTACATATTTTCAAGTTACTGAAACATTAATGAAGCAAGATTGCAGAGAATTCTGTAAATTTGATTAATTGTGCTCATCTTTAATTGCTCATCTATTTTTTTAACAGGACCATCATCAAATGAGGAGCAGTTCTGAGGATACTTGATGTTTTCTTCTAGAGCAGTTTCTATGTAGATTAACACACATTCCAAGCAGTGTATTTTTGTAACAAAAATACAAATGAAATTAAAAACAAGATGCCTAACTTGGAAGACTAAGCACTACCTTTGGAGATAATTTTAAAGGTCCATTTCTTTCGCAATGGTTAAAAGAGTCATGCAAAGAAGGAAAGAAGTATTGTTGCAGCAGACGTGATGCTTGGGGCTCAAGTGAAAAATCTCAGTTGCTATTTGGAAAAAAACAACAATTTCAGGTACTCTAGAGCAATTATTTACTGAATGTCAAAATTTACTGTAGAGAAAGGCATACTAAGAATTCAAAGGCTCAAGTAATTCAGAGCTCAGCCAAACATATCCAGAGTCCATTTGAAGGTTTTATCTATCCAAAAGCTTCAAGGAAGCACATTGTGAGCCAGGGAAGAAGAAAAGGATTTTTTAATGGCTATGTTATTGATGTAGCAAGTTTTAAGAAGAATCTTTTATTTTTTGGATTGTGCTACTTCAGGTTCTAAAGAACACTCAGAAAGAAGTTTACCAGGGAAAGTAACTCCCTGAATAACAAGGTGAGTGCTTAACAGTAAAATCCATCAACAAAGTAGCATTTCAGTAGAGAGAAGTGCTCTTCAGACTAAGCAGAAAGCAAGATTGCCCAGTGCAATGGAGCCTATAAAAATACATGTGGAGGATATACGAACAGCTGCAAATGCAGTTGCAGAAGTACTTCTGAATCATATTCCACTTTCTGTGTCAAGTGTTTTACCATTTCAGGAAAAGTTTTTCCCTGTTTTATCAAGTTAACAGTCACTTGGGAAAACTGCAACAAAAATAACTCAACCTTTCTCAAAAGTAAGTCATATTTGCTTTGCAGGTTGTAGTGTCAGTCTCTAGGTCATTCATCTCACAGAAGTGGGCAGTTTTCCCGACAGACCTTCCTGGCACAGGCACATCCATGCAGAAAGCAGAACACTAGCAGGCCATTGACCCTCATTATAGATTTTTCATGCTCTGTGACTCTTCTGCTTTCTTAAGGGGAAAAAAAATAGCTCTTGTATGTTGGCATTAAATTTCAGGTTTCCCATCAAGTTGTCAAGAACACAGTCACACATATATGCTTTTAAGCTGAAAATCGGCTATGATTTATTGAAGTCAGAATGGTATAAATGTGTGTCTTGCACACACAGCTTTTTTGTAATGTAAGAATTAACAGCCTGTCAAAAAAGTATTTAATGTACAGAACGTCTACAACAGTCTGCACTCTTTTTCCTGTATGATATCTGAAGGCCTGTTAGGAGGTAAATTCACTCTAGTTGTGTTCCAGCATCTTTGGTATAATGTGTGATGGTATGCACAGTGAAAAGCCAAGGTGTGTAAAAATAGTTACGGATGTAAATTCTGCAGTGTCGGGCTTTTCTGGTATGCCAAAATTAAAAAAAAAATAAAAAAATCTACTGAGTACTTGAAGCCTGATGCATAAATAAAAAACTTAAATAATATAGATCATTCAGATAAGTTTGTCCATGTACAATAAGAAAGAGACAAGATGTTCAGTTCTCATGGTAAGAAACCACATCTGAAAGGCAAAACAAATGGGAAAACCTGCATTCAGAAGAAAAAAGGCTTAGCCAATCCCTTAACATCTCATTAAGCTGTAGTGCCAGATTTTCTCTCAAGATACAAAAGCTTCTCCTTCAATGTGTTTCTCTTTAAATATTTCAGGATTATGCCCAAGTCCTGACTAACTCACAGCAGCATGGAAGAAACATACTTACTCGAGCCTTTTTAGAAGGAACTAGAAAAGCAACATTACCAGCACACGCATTCAGCACAATCAGCACACCTTACCTGCCAGAAACTTACCTTTCTGTGATTGTTTCTCGGAGACCACCAGCAACCCCTTTCACGACAGTACTAGCCTTTGGTGTCAGCACTACTTGAGATATAAAAAAGGAGCCCTTCTTTCTTCTTTCAGTGATTGATGCCTGGAGGAATTGAATCAGTTTTTCTGGATCTGTTGTGTTTGCCCAGGGAGCCGGCATCATTTGGCCTGGCCAAAGAAATGGTACCTCAAGAGCCACTGGACTGTGGTAGAACACCAGCACTTGATGTTCCTTTTCCCACAGGTACTGGAGACTTACTTCATGAGCAAATATAGCAGGACACATTTTGTTGCCGTATGTGTCTTTGAGCATCTGGACAAGCTTTTCATGATGGTACTTCTGCATTCCATAGAAGTGATTGAAGTCTAAGAAGACTACTTCTTTTGGGTGGTCAGTGAGAAATGCATTGATCTCTTCCAGACCCTCCTTGACTTTAGCACTGAATAAACCATGAGCAAAGTAGAGTTCATTGTCTGGGTCTCTGGGCTTGGTGGAAATTCTGAGATCAAAATACCGTATACCTGCCCCAAGCTGGCTGGTGAAGTTCATGGTCTGTGTAGCCAACCATTTCCTCATCAGCTTTTTAGCCACAGTCCCAAACACAGACACGAAATTCTGGACTGTCTCTGGCTGTTCAGGCCCAACTGGAGAGGCTTCATCGATGTAGAAGCTAAAGGAGTCATGAGACCCTAAAAAACACAACATAAGAAAATGATCAATATTACATTCCTATATTTAAAGTCATTAATGATTCTTTTTTAGTAAATATAATTTTCTGACCCGTACTAAAACTCACCGATGGACTCCTCCCTGCCCTTTTTCACAATAGACTCTGTTGGCACTTACCCCACCAGCAATGCAAAGGAACCTGGAGCGAAGGCAGTGCCTTTTTCACTGCTTGTCTGGGGGCTCCCTCACTCTTTTCTAGCTCTTATTTATGCCTTTAAGCTCAGTGAATTCAGCAATTAGTCAATGCAATCCTGGTGTAACTCCAGCACAACTGGTCACATAATAAGTCCCTAGAGCCAACAAGGAGAGTCTGGCCCTGCACACTGAATTATGCATTGTCTAGTTGCAGAACCAAAGGGAAAACCAAACCAAACCAACAAAACCCATGTACACCTCTATAGACAGGTAAAATATGAGGTGAAACATGTAAAGGACATGTAACCTTTCTGAACTTTTCTTCACTTCAAGTCTCATGCGGTCATCAACAAGGTTACTGAACACTGCTTTCCTTCTCAAATTTACACTAAAATTCTTCTCTTTCCCTTGCTACATAAATACAACAGATAGAGCCAAGGATATCACTGCATTCCACTAATAAAACAAAAATATCACTGCATGCTTGTGACAAGAAGAAGATATACTACTTAACAGGCCTATGTAAAAAGTTACCATTTTCCACCACATAATTTTGTTCAATACATATATGTAAGACACTTTGCTATGCAAATTCTATCTCTAGGTGCGTTCATTAAGAAAAACCCCAACAATCACAAAAAAACCCCCAACAACTTATCTTGCTCAGTATTTAGCCATTTACATGAAAGCAGCTGGTAAATCTAAAGACATCTGCAAATGCATGATCATTCCTTGTTAAGGGACTTTGTCTTGGTTTATAGGGAGATAAGCTGACATTAGAATATGCTCATCATTCTTGTCTACCACTATCCTTCTGAATACCTGATGACGAAATCTGGCAGTTATACAGCTATACTGTACTGCTGCATGCAGAGCCACACTCGCAATGTTTCAGGTGGAGGGGATGCTTCTGGTCAGAGTCACCATAGCAAGCAGGTCTGCTCCTCAGCCTACATCACACCAGTTGCAAAACGCCTTCATGGTCATCAGGACTTGGATTTCTGAAATGGACTGCAGCACTAGGTCCTCAGAGATTCAAACCTTAGCGTCAAAACGAGTTCAGAGCACAAGTCTTGCCTGCTACTCATGCTTTAGTAGGTGCTTTTCAAAATTGCTTTTCAAAGTATGTGTACAGTGGCAAGTTAAGTATCACACTAATGAAATCCTGCTAGTCAGTCGTTTCTGATGGGAATGCTATTTTAACTGAAACCCTATAAATTAAAGTGACAGCTATAACATTTTCTTCTTCAGCAGTAAATGGAGTCACAACACATCATCATAGACCCTGGCTTGGATTTGGTTTGTTTAATCCGAGAAAAGTCTTAAAATTTTGTATGCCCTACTTCTCATGCTTGTCTCTTTGAAGTACATTTTACTTTAAATATTAGATATAGTTTCCATTTTGATGAAGCTTTCTACTGCCAAGTGTTGAGGCAGTAGCATATTCCTTGCAGAACCTGATTAGATCATGGAGTATCTGGTTACACACCGATATCCCAGGGAACCAGAGCTGCATACAGAATTTTAATGGTAAAGCAAATCATTAGAGCAATGACTTGTGTTTCAACAGTATTACAGGGAAAATCAATGAGACATATTAAATGTTCTGTTCAATGTAAGCTGCACTAATCTAGAAATCAAAGTAAGGGATAGAACTTGCAAAACTTCACTTTATCCATTGAAGTACCTTCTATTTCAGTAAGATTTCATGTCTGAATAAGTACATGTACAAACATGATCAAATGACTGCACCAAATGGCGCAAAATTGTACAAAGTTTAATTAAACAGTTTGTCCTATATTGTCTAATCTGCAGCCACTGGCAACCTGAATTTGCAGAAGCATTAGCTAAACTTCAGCACCACAACCAATATGCAACACAATGCCAAACACAACTTAAAACTACTTAAGTTGAGAGTGACTGCACAATTCTTACAGCAGAAAACTAAGACGAACAACACATCATCAGGTAGCTTGTAGCTACTGATAGCAAAAAACAGAGAAGAGAGTGCAGAAGGTGGGAAACACCACTGTTGGCAATATCTGGAAAGCTCTCTGGCAGAAAAACACCTGGGGTTTCGAACTGACAGGTGGCTGAATATGAGCCAGCAGTGTGCCCAGGTGGCCAAGAAAGCCAATGGCATCCTGGCTTGTACTAGAAACTGTGTGACCAGTAGGAGTAGGGAGGTGATTGTCCCCCTGTACTTGGCACTGGTGAGGCCACACACCAAGTACTGTTTTCAGTTTTAAGCGAGTGTAGAGGAAGGCAACGAAGCTGGTGAAGAGCCTGGAGAATAAATCTTATGAGGAGCAATTGAGGGACCTGGGACTGATTAGTGTGAGGAAGCGAAAGCTAAGGGGAGACCTCATCACTCTCTGCAACTACCTGAAAGGACATTGTAAGAGAGGGTTGTGCTGGTCTCTTCTCACAGGTAATTAGCGACAGAACAAGAGGGAATGGCTTCAAGCTGCAACAGGGTTTAGACTGGACATTAGGAAAAAATTTTTCCTAACAGAAAGAGTGGTCAGACACTGGAATAGGC
>VWZO01012040.1:1816-44800 GCA_013396975.1 Bucco capensis
ACAGTATTGTAGATAGCCACTAGGTTTGTCAGACAGGATCTACCCTTAGTGAAGCCATGCTGACTGTCTCTGATCACTTCACTCTCCTCCATATGCCTTATCAGACCTTCTAGGAGAATGTGCTCCATGATTTTCCCAGGCACAGAGGTGAGGCTAACAGGTCGGTAGTTCACAGGGTCCTCCTTTACATCATTTCTCTTTTTTCTTTTGTATCCTGAAATGAAGAAGCACTTTCCAACAACTTCTGCTTAATGCAGAGATCAATATTTGAGTTAATTCTGAAGCAATAGTTTAAAAAAAATTGCTGATATACCAAATCAGTTCAGCATCTGGTTTTGAGCTTTTCTCTTTTTTTTTTTTTTAAATACTTTACACATTATAATTGTTTTACCTGATTAACACAATTAGAATAATCTTAGTACTAAGAAATAAAAAATTTTGATTTTATAGATCAGAGTACACTGTTCTAAAATAACAGTTAACATTCACATGCTAGTATTTCCTGCTAGATGCCCCAGAACTTGACTATTCTGAGCACAGTATATTGTTCCCATTCACTGCTCACCCAGTGAAGTTTGTATCTACTTTTGTTGTTATTTGTCCTGTCTGCTTCACAGACTAGGAGCTATCAATCACCCTGAATTCTTTCAGGGTTGCTTATTCACTGTTCTCTCCCTCCATTCTGCTGTCTTTTGTGCTGTTCCAATAGCTCTCCACTTCTCTCAGACCTGTCTGATCATCATCATTCATCTTGTGTCATCATTTAGGTGGTTGATTTATAAGTTTAGATGCTACTGTCTCACTCAGGATTATTTTGCATCATTTGCAATGGGACAAATAGTGATCCAAGCTAAGGATTAGCAGAACCTAATTTGTTCCACTATACACATATAGAACATATTATACCCAAACAAATTCAAATGCATACAAGAGGAAATGGCCTCAAGTTGCACCAGGGGAGGTTTAGATTGGATGTGTGGAAACATTTCTTCACTGAAGGGGTTGTTAGGCATTAAAACAGACTTCCCAGAGAAGTAGTGGAGCCACTCATCATCCCTGAAGGTGTTTAAGAAATGTATAAATGTGATACTTAGGAGCATGGTTTAGTGGCATGGTGATGATAGGTAGACTTGATCTTAAGAGGTCTCTTTCAACCTTAATTATTCCGTGATTCTCTGATCCTGTGTGTTGTACAGCTCCTTGGTGGCAGCACTCAGAAGCTAGTAGGGTCCAGTGAGTCTACTCCATTTCATTCCTTTTACTTTGCCTCCTTCCTTTCAACTTCCTAACAATTTATTTAGTCATTCATGCAACATATTTAGAGCATGCCACAAAAATAGAATCTTTGAAAAGCAACCAAAGAAACAAACAAACTAACTAACTAAAACCAACAGAAAACATATAACAGGATTTTTCACCTTAATATTAAGCTCCCTCCTTCACTCTCTATGAAGCCACTTGGGTAATGCAAACTATAGTTTGGGATAGTGAGCATGACAATGGTGGGATTCATTACAATAGGCCTATTCTGCCTGTAAAGGGTATTTACATAGTGGCATCATATAGCTGTTATTTCCATGTGAAAATTAAAAGGTCAGTTATAAAATTAGTTAGCGTCAAGAAAATGATATTGTTAGAATGAAATAGCCTTGTGTGAAAGTAAAGTGAGGAATGTAACTTTCAAAACAAACAAAAACAAAAGTCGGTTGCTTTATGTTTTTTGATTTGCTTTTAGTTTGTTGGGTTTTCTTTTTTTAATTGGGTCTTTTTATCTGCAGGAGGCTTGATGTGGTCTGTCACAGTCTTCATGGTTTCCTTTGGCACATTCCAGACACATTCCCTGCTCAGTCTTCCTTCTCTTTTGATTAAAGCACAGCTAGGCTACATCTCCACATAAATGTTTTTGTACTGCTCTGGATAAATTGTATCGCTATTAAAGAATTTTCAAATAATGTTGACCTCCCTACAAATAACTGAGTGTAATATTAACATTTAGCTATCAGTCCTTCTAGGCCCATGTTTTGATCTCTTTTCTTTGACTACTCAAAAATGAATGTACTTGAAGTCTTATTCAATCTAAATGTGTTGCCATAATCTACCTTAGACTCTGTTACTTGCAAAGTTTTGACTGATGTAAGGGTGTTTTTAACTATTGATTCAGGTTTAATAACAACCATATCAGTAAAACAGTCAAAGCTTTATTATTTTGTAGATTTTGCCCTTAAATCACTTATATTAATCATGCTTGATAACTGAATATTCATAGAATCATAGAATGAATCATAGAATCATAGAATGGCCAGGTTGGAAGGGACCTCAAAGATCATCTAGTTCCAACCCCCCCGCCACAAGCAGGGNTTGGCTACCAGTAAAGACCGAAGCAAAGAACTCATTGAGCAGCTCTGCCTTGTCCCTATCCCCATTGACTAGGCTACCTTCTATACTTAGCAGAGAGGGAACACTCACCCTGACCTTTCTTTTCTGGTTAATGTACCTATAGAACCCCTTTCTATTATTTTTCACCTCCTTTGCTAAGTTCAGCTCCATCTGCTCCTTGGCCTTCCTGATCTCGATCCTACACTGCCTAGCCTTTTCCCTGTACTCCTCCCAGGTCACCTGTCCCTGCTTCCATTGCCTGTGCATTTCGTTCTTACGCCTCAGCTCAAGGAGCAGGTCGTTATGTAGCCAAACCGGTCTCCTACCTGTCCTACCTGATTTTTTGCACAAAGGGATAGAAGTTTTCAATACTCATGACTTCCCTTTCCATTTTCCCCTCCACCTCCTTCATTTCACACTTCTGTAACTTCTTTGATCTGTTATTGTCAAGTCTAGAGCCAGAGCAAAAATCACGGAAGTCTGGTTTTGCCCTATTCGTTTGAATGTCAAAGGATCAAACTGTCAATATCTTCTACAGAGTCCCTAGCTCATGCAAAATTACAGGGTTTGATGCTGTACAAAGACAAGGAAAAGAAAAGGAACAATGACTGCTGTATAATTGGAATGCTATGTTTGTGTTTTCTATTTCACATCTCACTATTCAATCAAAATCTAAAGAGTAAAATCCAAATATGTAAGTCAATTAAAGATTTTAATTAAATCTAGGACCCATGGTAAGAAGAAATAGAGCTCAAAAGTCCACATCTTCAAAAGTGGGGTGCTTTTCTGTTTGATTGTTTTTCCTTTTTCATCACAAGACTATTGCCTTTTTACATTTTCACAGTATACAAAAATGGATAAACATTTCAAATGTGAAATGTTTTTTTCCTTTTGCTTGCTACAGTTAGTGTTTCAAGTATCTCCTTTGGAATGGTAAGACACAAACGTTTTTTAAAAGAATGAATACATGTCAGAGACAGGGAGTACAGGGGTTTTAGCCCTTCCAGTCATAGCAGAGTCTCAGGGAGAAATCTGTTCACTTTCAGCATTAGAAATGGAAGAAGAAAGGAGCTTCTGTGGCTGAAATCATAGAATCATAGAATGGTTAGGATTGGAAGGGACCTCTGGAGGTCATCTAGTCCAACCCGCCTGCAGTGGGCAGGCACATCCCTAACTAGATCAAGTTGCCCAGAGCCCTGTCAAGCCTCGCCTTGAATGCCTCCAGGGATGGGGCCCCAACCACCTCCCTGGGCAACCTGTTCCAGTGTTCCACCACCCTCATGGTGAGGAACTTCTTCCTAATGTCCAATTTAAATCTCCTCCTCTCCAGTTTAAAACCATTGCCCCTTCTCCTTTCATTCCAGGCCTTTGCAAACAGGCCCTCTGCAGCCTTCTTGTAAGTTCCCTTTAAGTACTGGAAAGTCACTAGTACGTCCCCCCGAAGTCTTCTCTTCTCCTGGCTGAACAATCCCAGCTCCTTCAGCCTGTCCTCATAGGAGAGGTGTTTCAGCCCCCTGATCATTTTTGTGGCCCTCCTCTGGACCTGCTCCATCAGATCCATGTCCTTTCTGTATTGAGGGCTCCAGAACTGGACACAGTATTCCAGATGAGGTCTCACCAGAGCAGAGTAAAGTGGCAAAATCACCTCTCTGGATCTGCTGGCCACGCTTCTTTTGATGCAGCCCAGGATGCGATTAGCCTTCTGGGCTGCCAGTGTGCACTGTTTGCTCATGTCCAGCTTCTTGTCCACCAGCACCCCCAAGTCCTTTTCTGCAGGGCTGCTCTCCATCATCTCATCCCCTAGCCTGTATTGATAGTGGGGATTGTTCTGACCCAGGTGTAGGACCCTGCACTTGGTCTTGTTGAAGCTCATGAGGTTCACCTGGGCCCACCTCTCCAGCTTGTCCAGGTCCTTCTGGATGACATCTTGCCCCTCCAACTTATCAACAGCACCCCATAGCTTGGTGTCATCTGCAAACTTGCTGATGGTGCACTCAATGCTGCTGTCGATATCATTTATAAAAATATTAAACAGTACAGGCCCCAGTACAGAGCCCTGAGGGACACCACTTGTCACTGATCTCCAGCTGGACTTTGAGCCATTAACCACTACCCTCTGGATGCGGTCAGCCAGCCAGTTCCTTATCCACTGAACAGTCCATCCATCAAATCCAGAGCTCTCTAACTTGGCCAGTAGAATGTTGTGGGGGACCTTGTCAAAGGCCTTGCACAAGTCCAGATAGATCACATCCACAGGTTGTCCCTTGTCCACTGAGGTAGTCACACTATTGTAGAAAGCCACTAGGTTTGTCAGACAGGATCTACCCTTAGTGAAGCCATGCTGACTGTCTCTGATCACCTCCCTCTCCTCCATGTGCCTTAGCAGAACTTCTAGGAGAATCTGCTTCATGATTTTCCCAGGCACAGAGGTAAGGTTAACAGGTCGGTAGTTTCCAGGGTCCTCCTTTACACCCTTTTTGAAAATGGGTGTGATTCACCTGTCTATAACTTCTGTCTTTTTAATAAAAGTAAGAGATGTTTTCTATTTAATTTGAGTGCCAGTCCTTTCAGGGATCCTGTCAGCCTCATAGCTTCCAGTTCCCTTTCACCATACCTACCGGTGGTGAGCCAGGAAGTTTTTTTCCTTTGTCATGCCATGGATGCAGTGATGTCAAAACTCCTTGCAATCAGCACATCCTCAGGTTATTCTTATTTTCTTGAGTAAGTGAATTAGACCTATGAAAATGTTTTGCACTGCTCCCTGAACGTGTTCTGCGGAGCATTCATCACTCTTCAATGAAAGTCACCGAGATGGTCTGACGTAATAACTTGTCCCACAAATTCAACACATGCAATACAAAGGAAATTGCACTTAAAAACTGAATGGAATCTGTTAAGTCTTGCTTAAAATGTTTTATCCACCATACAGTTTGTTCAAGGAATGCTGTAGAAAGTTCAATATTCATTCACTGAACTTAAATATTACTGTGTTCTGCAGAGCTGCAAGAGCCTTAGCGGGCAACTCACTTTATGGAGATCCTTTCGAAGAAACACTTGTCCCAATAAAACTGTTATTCCAGCTGCCTTTTTGACACATCTTAAATACTCAAAGACAGTTAATTATAACAAAAATGAAACTTCCATGCATGAATATGACTTTAGTATAATATTAAAAAGTAATATCATCATTATTTGCATGCCTGAAAGTAAATATCTCAGTTCCAGCACTTGAGAGTAATGATTATTTCCATGAAGTAAGGAAAGATAATATCTTATCCTCTCACTAGTTGCAAAGAGTATTTATTTTGGACTATAAACAGCAAAGACAAATGACCTCTTCTAGAAACTTTTTCCCTTAAGTCAATTTTTCTAATCAGAAAGAGAAAAATACAGTTCTATCACTAAGATTATCCAGAGTGGAGATGGAGAGAAACACATTGTACAACAGAATCTCTCTGGAAAGGATGAACTTGTCTGTAGTTAGAAACATTAGAAATAGGTTCACAGGTATATGCCCAGTTCTATAAGCTGATCTAGGTGATCCTGCTCTGGCAGGGGGATTGGACTATATCTTTCTAGGTCCCTTCCAACCCCTGACATTCTAACATTCTATGATTCTATAAGCACATCCTCATTACAGAAGGGAAGATTCCCCATGTTTTACAACCTCAGCCATGTGAACTAGAAATCAAACTATGACTTGATTTCTTCCAGTTCAGTCAAAATGAAGACACACTTGATTGTCCTTCAGCCTGAGAGAAGAATGTTCTGTTGCTAAAACTCATAAAAGTAAATTCAGATGTAAAAGAAAAACAAAAATATACTATTAAAGAAGAAAGTTATCTGTGATAATCCACTTCTTATTTCAGAGTGTCTAAAGAGAATACAATAGGTTGTATGATTTAAAGTTAGGAAACAGAATCCTAATCAGTGACAGTCAGGATCTTCTGAAAATCTAATAAACATGGTGACCTGCCGACTACCCTTAAGAGGTGAACTGAGGGATACTAACCTCTAAATCACTCACAGAACCATCCCAAACATCAGCAAATCTGGTCTCAGGAGAGGCAGCTTTCCAAACCCTGACCTTAACCCACCCCTCAGTCTTCTGTGGTCATAGAGAACTTGCACATCACATTCAAAAGGAAGTGAGGCTGTAACAAGTAAAATTCCTTCTAAAGTCAATGTGCTACCAACACATTCAGTAATCAACTTCCAATACCCAAAGCAGGCCCCTACCCTTGTCTCTAGAGCACTCTCTGTTCCATCATGAGAAGAAAATGTGACAGTCTTCAAGATCAGTACCCTTCACATCCTACTGACTTCTGCAAAACAAGCCATCACTCTCAGTTTACATGGACTTTAACTGCACTGAAGAGCACACTTCCACAGTGGGTGCAGAGTGAGGAAACAAAGGAACACCAGTCCCACCTCCTGTGATGTGGACAGAAGAATGGGTGCCTGGAGTTCTCCTTCTGCATCATCACTTTTGCCTGCATACTGTACTTCTACCCCAGTCCTCAATCACTGTTAGAATTACTGTTCCACCTGAAAAGAAAACCACCATTGTCAACAGTACTTTCACCACCAGCCCTCAGTACTGATAGTACTAGGGCTGTAAAAGAACTTCATTATCTTTCTTGATGTGCTTTCTTGATGGCCTGTATCAGAAACAGTGTTGTCAGCAGGAGCAGGGAGGTGATCATGCCCCTTTACTCAGCTTTTGTGAGGCTTCACCTCGAATACTGCATCCAGTTTTGGGCCCCTCACTACAAGAGGGACATTAAGGTGCTGGAGAGGGTACAGAGGTGGGCTATGAAGCTGGTAAAGGGCTTAGAGCATAAGCCTTCTGAGGAAAGACTGAGGGATCTGGGCCTGGTTAGCCTGGAAAAGAGGAGATTGAGGGGAGACCTCATTGCTCTCTATAACTACCTGAAGGGAGATTGTGGAGAGGCAGGGATTGGTCTGTTCAGCCTAGTGGAGACTGATAGGACAAGGGGAAATGCATGTGAATTGCACCAGGGGAGGTTCAAGCTAGACATTAGGAGGAATTTCTTTACTGAAAGGATTGTCAGCCATTGGAATAGGCTGCCCAGGGAGGTGGTTGAGTCACCATCCCTGGAGGTGTTTAAGAGACGGCTGGATGTTGCAGTGGGGGCCATTATAGCAGGTTGATAGGGCTAGGACAAAGGCTGGACTCGATGATCTTCAAGGTCTCTTCCAGCTGTAACTGTTCTATGATTCTATTAATCTCACCTTAATTCTAAATCCATGGTGAAGGTATTTATCCATGGTCTTAAAGGAAGATGAGGCCGTGGTGTTTATGAAAATTAACCCTATTTTTCACTCAGCAAATTCTTGTAGGTAAGTTGATTAAGTGAACCAATGAAGCTTTATAATTCCTAAACCCAAACCCTACAAGATTGTGCAGAGTCTTAACATCCTGTGAGTCAGAAGGCATATAAGGAAGAGAAAAGATCTGATGGAAAAATAGCTCCTAATCCATTGCAGTGTACACCAAAATAAAAGCTCCCGAATGAAATTGCAATCATAAGACCTTTAACTGCTCTCACAGGTCATGTAAATGCCCACATCTCTGAAGATACCAACTTCCTGCATGACTTCTTGCAAGTCTTACTGCAAAGCCACAAAATACAGATTTTTCAAGCCCCTGTATTCCTAACTCTGTCCTTACAATTATGGTAATTAGGGCCAGAAAATAAATCCCTGAGCTAAATGAGATCCTATTATTTCAATCCTATTAACACCATGCCTTCTTCCTAGCCCTCAGGAACTTTTGAATCCAGAAGTAATCATGGCTCTGAATGTATGCATTCTCAAATTCTAACCCTAACATCACCCATGAATTCTTTCCCTAATTAAACTTAACTTTAATGATTGAAGGATCAATTGTACCTTAAAAGAGAAAATGACTCTTTGGACCTTTCCCTAATTCTCTGCGCCCTTCAGTGACTATTAATAAAATGGAATTTGAAACCTTTTTTCCCAAGTCCTTCTCCAAAGTCACATTCTACTCCAGTGTCCACTTACAGCCTACAGTGAATGAAACACATGACTCTGTTGTGGTGGTTTTCACCTACTCAGCTGGTCAAACCATGCAGCTGCTCGCTCATTCCTCCCACTAACTTGTGGGATGGTTCAAAGGTCCAAGTTTAGGAGGGGGAGGGCTCATTCACCACATATGGTCACAGGCAAAAAACTGACCAGACATAGGAGAAACCCAAAATTTAATCTAAATCACTAAATCAAAGATCAGAATTGAATCTGAGTAGACGGAGACTGCATAATGCTATACAAAACCTACACATGACCCAAGCCCCATGGAGAGGGTTCCCTGGAGACTTGGCACCTCTTTGGGGGAATTCTCTCTCAGCAGGTTCTGTTGGATGGGTCCCATCCAGAGGCAGAACCAAAGCTGGGAGAACCATCCTGAACTTTCTCACCTGAGCTCTGTACAAACCCATGACAGCTGTCCTCTGTGGATGGCACTTCCTCTTCTTAATTTCTAACTCTGACATAATGAATTGTATTTTTGAAGTTTTATCATTTCAAATTCTACATGAAATCTCAGCCCAAGTTAATTGTAGCAGTGATTGGCTCTTACTAAGCCTTAACCCCAAAACTAAACTAAATATCATGATGCCAAATGGGTCGGTAACTATGTTAAAAAAGAAAAAAAATAAAGGAAGGAAAATAAATAAAACCAGCTTTGATCCTCATTAATGGTAACCCACTCCCTTTCTACAGGGTCTGTAAAAGTTAACAATAAATTATAGAAAGCTAGAAAGTTTTAGAAATTCTGAGTACATCTTTCTAGCTACTTCTTGGGCTTTGGAGAACTCAGAAATGAACTAGATTAATTAGAGATTATATTCAATACTATAGCTTAACCTGGAAAGTTTTCATAATAAAGATTAATACCTATAAAAAAAAAGAGAATCAAATGAATTTTTAACATCAGCTGCCTCTCTAACTCCTTGAACCTCACAAAACCCAGATATAGCTTTGTCCTCAAATCAGTAGACACCAGACCCTTAGTTCTCAGCTTTAGTTATCACCAAAAAAACAATCTGTTCAATAAAGGATAATGAAAAAACATTGGCATAACCCAAGCAGCAGAATCCAGTATTAAGGTTACCTCTTGGTATTTCCCCAGATATAAATGTGATTTGAAATATTCCTTCTCTAAATGTGATTAGAAATATAGCTGAGACACATTCCTACATTAGATGGAAATACACAGGAATAGAGACTGTGCAGATGCCACTTTCCTTTGACATACACCAGTTTATAGATGAGTGTTTGGAAATCTTTGAGAGTGGGATAGTTCTGGAGGACAGAGTAGGATGAAGGGAGCCAAGCAGGTATTTTCCATTCTGGGTAAAACTGATATCAGCCTACAGCAAAATGTTTCCAGGAATAAAAATCTGGGGGTTGTTTTAGATGGAGCTAGGTTATTCATTCCAATTCTGGAGATAGGAATAAACTAAACTTTATGCAATGTGGACAAGCAGAGGATCAGAATCTGGAAGTAAATTGCACAGTTAAATTCTAACAGCATTTTAAAGTTTGGTTGTATGGTACATCCATAGGTCTCCCTCCTTTCTTTGGAAACTAGCAAAGCCTTACTGCAGAGTCCATTTTCAGAAGTAACCCTCTGTTTGCCAGAAGGTAGAAGGATACTACATCTATCTTGATTTTGTACTCTTTCCCTAGGCATCTGCTCCTGACCACTGCTTAAAACAGAATGGCATAATCCCTGTTTTTTGATGCAAAAAACCCCACCATGTACATGTTTAATTTAGGTGCCAGATCCTCAGCAACTGTTAATCTGCAAATCCAGTAAAGTCAAATTATAACATGAGGATATGAATCAGTGAACACTGAGAATTGCAGGATCTAGTCTATTATTGTACATGTTTTGAGGACTTCCTGATTATTTTAAAAATCATTCACAAATCCTTATCCTGCACAATTATTGTATACAACTGTACAATTCTAATTGATGTAGAACCTCAGAGAGTCATTTGCTTCATACTATACCTGACTCATCATTTCTCAAATGGGGTTTACTATTAGTCGTGCCTCTTCCATGCTTTGCATAGGTCACTAAAGTAGCATCACAGAATCACAGAATCGCAAAACATTCATGGTTGGAAAGGGCCTCCCAGATCACTGAGTCCAAGCAAAAATAAAATAAAAAAAAACACAAAACAAAACAAAAGAAAACCACCAAAACCAGTCACAACAACCCCTATATGCCTGCCACTAAAGCATGCCCTGGAGCACCACATCTACTAGTTTCTTAAATACCTCCAGGGATGGTGACTCAACCACCTCCCTGGGAAGGCTGTTCCTGTGCCTCACCACTCTTTCTCTAAAGAATTTCTTCCTAATATCCAGTCTNAGAGCCTCTCTGCCCTCCAGCAGATCAACACTCCCACACAATCTGGTGTCGTCTGCAAATTTACTGAGGGTGCTCTCAATCAATCAGTACTAAAATGAACTTTAATCTGAGTCATATTCTGATCACAGCTACAAAGGTGTAAATGCTCTAGTTCAGTGAAAATTGAACTGTAAAATAGATTTACTAAGCTCTTCCTTTCCCTCTGCTGTTTTGTTTGTTTGTTTGTTTGTTTTTAATTCTAGTAAAAGATAACGGAATCTATTTTTGAAAATAAAAGACAGCAGTTAACAAAAAGTATCATACATATGATGGGAGTTATATTTGCTTCCTTCCAATCAGTTGGGACCTCTCCAGTCAGCCAGGACTGCTGATAAACAATGGAGAGTGGCCTGGTGAGCACCCCTGCCAGCTCTCTCAGGATCCTAGGATGAATCCCATCTGGCCCCATAGATTTCTGGATGTCGACGTATTGTAATTAGACTGATGAAGGATTGTCATTATAGGGTTGCAGTTAAAAAAAGTGATGTCACACTTCTGACTTTCAAAATCTCAAAGCATTCTACATGCTGTAAATTAAGCCTTACGACACACTAACTGTAGCATGTTAAAAAAAATGGGTTATATTTTAGCAGTGGATAATCTGAGTCATATACACTCTTCACCATGTAGGAAAGACTATATTTGCAAATGTGAGTAGTATATCTGTGGGTTCCAGGAAGCAGGATTAGATTCCCCATTCAGCTAATGATTTCTTATAGAAATTTTGGACCTTATTATCAGAACAACTCAAATTTCACCACATAAAGGCTGTTTATTTTCAAGATTATCCAAAATCCAGAGGGGGATTCTCTCCATTCTGTCTTGTGATATTTACTGATGAGATTTACACACTGTAAGCTTAGCTCTGTAAAAATCAAGCAATTTGTTTTGATGTATCTGATTGGTTTTCAAAACATGTCAATCACTCATCTCACAGTTCCTTATTAGTTTTGAGGATATTTTACTACTTTCTTCCCTTTTCACAACAATCTCTTTTAGAGATAACTGTTTATTGCTTTGTGTAGCATATCAGCCAGTGCACAAGCTACATCTATACTAGTAAGTGTAGTATACCTGGAACATCTGTATCAGTTCACTAGTGCTACAGCCAAGTGGGTGACTCAAAGTGCAGCCATGCTACTATCTTCTGTCACCCTCCAGAAGACAGTATCATCATGCAGACTGTCACCGCAAAATTAACCCCAAACTCCAAAATAGAATTGCCTGAGAGAATGTTAGGTGGCTTTAGACCAAACACAGTGACTACTCTACCATCTCAACATCTCCACATTGGAGACAATGGATGAATAGCACAAGGAATCTTTCTTGGTACTATTTACATGTACAGAGAGACATGGAAAACTTGTGTAAATTAGGCTCTGTAATAGATTTATTGAATCATTAAGGTTGGAAAAGACCTCCAAGATCATTGAGTCTAACTGTTAACCTAACACTGCCAAGTCCACCACTAAACCATGTCTTTATGCATCACATCTTCATGGTTTTTAAATACTTCCAGGAATGCTGATTCCACCACTTCCCTGGGCAGCCTATTACAATGCTTAACCACTCTTTCGGTAAAGAAATTTTTCCAAATATCCAGTCTCAACCTCCCCTAGTGCAACTTGAGGCTATTACCTCTTATCATAATGCATTACTATTGATAACAACACCAACACAGAACCCAGAACGTCCACACAAGTTGTTAGATATCAGACTATGAATCTGTCCTCAGAAATGCAGCTCCTAATTCAAAAGGACCCATCTACTGTTCCTTAAGTACAAGGCAGTATATATATTCAGTTATTTCCATATCAACACAGTAATTATATTGTAAAGCATCTTCTAATTTTGTGGAGAAGTCTGCATTCAAAGTATACAGAAGACAAAGCAAACTAGATTTTAGCTGTTACAAGATTAAGCAGAAAAAGAGGGCCCCAAGGCTTGGTGCTGGGACCTCTCCTGTTCAACATCTTTATTGATGACTTGGGTGAGGGGACAGAGTGCACCATTAGTAAGTTTGCAGATGACACTAAGCTGGGTGGAAGTGTTGATCTGCTTGAGGGTAGTGAGGCTCTGCAGAGGGACCTAGAGAGGCTCGATTGATGTGCAAAGGTCAATTGTATGAGTTTCAATAAGGCCAAATGTCGGGTCCTGCATTTTGGTCACAACAACTCCCGGCAGCGCTACAGACTTGGGGAGGAGTGGTTGGAGAGCTCCCCGAAAGAGAAGGACCCAGAGGTGTTGATTGAAAGCCAACTGAACATGAGCTAGCAGTGTGCCCAGGTGGCCAAGAAGGCCAACAGCATCCTGGCTTGTATCAGGAATAGTGTGGCCAGCAGGAACAGGGAGGTGATCTTGCCCCTGTACTCAGCGCTGGTGAGGCCATTCCTTGAATACTGTGTGCAATTTTGCACACTGTGGTATAGGAAGGACATTGAGGTGTTAGAGAGGGTGCAGAGAATAGCAACTACTCTGATTGGGGGTCTGGAGAACAGGCCTTATGAGGCCTAGCTCAGGGAGCTAGGGCTGTTTAGCCTGGAGAAGAGGAGGCTGAGGGGAGACTTTGTCGGTCTCTTCAACTATCTGAAAGGAGGTTGTAGAGGGGCAGGTGTTGGCCTCTTCTCCCTTGTGACTAGCAATAGGACCAGAGGGAATGGATTCATATTGTACCAGGGCAGGTTTAGATTAGACATAAGGAAAAATTTCTTCACCAAGAGAGTGGTGTGGTGTTGGAACAAGCTGCCCAGGGAGGTGACAGAGTCACCATCCCTGGAGGTTTTCAGGAAACGGGTAGATGTGGCACTTTGGGGATGGTTTAGGGATAGCAGTAGTGTAGGGCTATTAGTTGGACTTGATGATCCTGAAGGTCCTTTCCAACCGTGATTATTCTGTGATTCTGTATGATTCTACAAGAGGTGTTTAGTTTTTCACTTTACCTTTCATAGACATGTTTGCATATTTCTAAAGAAAATTCAGTTTCACAGATTTGCTGAATTTTGTAAAATTTGTGACTAATGAGCATAGATAAACTTCACTAGATGGAGAAGTAAAAGATACAGAAGATATTAAATGTGGAAAAAATAACCTGTGTTTCAAAGTTGGCCCTACAGACATCCATGAAAAAGACTGCTAAAATGAATAAACCTGCAGAAGGCACTTCTGTAACCCATGAGATAATTTAGGAAAGGGCAGATGAAATGATTAAAGCTGTGCAAATAAATTAATTGTCATTGTTTCCCCTACATAGTTCTGTGTCTCTGGGTACAGCAGCTGCAATCTCTGTGAAAATGAGGGAAAGACATAATGCAATTGACAAATGGTCTTTTTTACTCTGATTTTATCTGATAATGATGCTAACAGAGCAATGAAATCTTAGAACTCTCATCCAGCCTTACCAGAGCATCACTCTCCAATAGTGTGAAAATAAGCAAGTCTAAACCAAGCTTAACCAAAAAGTAAAATTATAAATATTTCCAAATAACCCTTCAAAGAAGAAAAAAAAAAATACACATTCTAAGTAACTAACTCTAACTTTTGGGTTTGCATAGAAAATGTTCAGGATAGAAAAAGAGTAGGATCCTATGTGGCACAGATTGTGAACTAGTGACTGAAGCTAGAGCTTGACAGATATCCAGTGTTTGATGGTCCTCTAGCATTCCAATTACTCTTAGATTAGCCAGCACATCTCCAGTAATAAAGGAGAATAATGATTTCAACTCTCTTATCTATTCATTTTACACTGAGTCTGAAAGCCATAAAATACTGTGCTGATGGATGTAAATTGTCTCAGACAATTAGCTCAGATTGTACAAAAGCAAATTTGAATTCTCTCCAGTTTATAAGCAAGATGACTTGGATTGCATTTCAAATATTTGTGAGGTTAAAAAAAAAAAGAAAAAAGAAAAATAACAACAGCAACAAAAGGCTTTTAGTGGACAAAGAGATGTATAATGTCCAGAGTGTGACTAGAAAGTAGTGTTAGGAATATAAATCTCCCATGAGGCCACTTCAGCCCAAACTAATGCTTGAATGCAAATTTGCCCATCCTTTGTGTATTATTGAGTAATTATCCTTTCTTAAAATTAGTAACACTGTTACACTGCTCTTTACAGTGTTTCTTAGTTTGATTGCTAGGTCTGTACAAATTCACAGTGTTTACATTTCCTTCACTAAACAGTCACTCAGTCTCCTCAACAACTCAGAAAATCTTTCTGAGATGTCTGTGGCAGGTTTTTGAATAAAAGAATCCTGCGGAAGTCCTCTGACCAGCCAGCAAAGTAATTTGAAAAAAATTAGACAATTTACTTTTATGGTGTCAAAGTTGCTTCACAACTCAGTCTGGACAACTTCAAGCTGTATTGTAGAAATTTGCTTGTTTTCTTCTGCAGTTTTAAAATTTCCTGGGAATGCACCATGTAACTGAACCAAGAGTTCAAGACCTAGGAAAGTAGGCTGAACTTCTTAAGCTTCATTGATTAATAATTCCATCTTGCCTTGCTGAAATTTATTTCTCTTGTTGGTCCTGAGAGGTTTGCAGTTGGTGGGGAATTGATCCCTAATCATCCAGAAGGGAATTTGAAGGATTGGTGGGAAGTGATGGCTTAATCATTTTCAGATGTAAGACATCCTTTACCCTTAGGGAGAGTAAAAAAAAAAATGGGTGTATCTATATAATGAAAATCATGACATATGCACAGAAAATCTAAGGAATCCCACAAACAACAAATTTATTGCTTTTTTGCTGGACTTGTGCAGCAGGTACATTGTGTTCCCAGTATGTCAGAATGACTTCCTGAACAATGCTGTATAAGTCTTTTGCACAACCTCCTGTATTACATATGTAGTCACAGTGGCTCAGTAGATCCTCCCTCATTTGGTTCAGGGCTGTCTGTCCCATTTCTTGGTTGTAGCTCTGAAGTTATGACAAATGGCTTCTGTAAAGTTGACATCAAAGCTGAAACAGCAGTAAAGACTGAAACTTGATGATCCATTTGGAAAGTATCAGTTTCCACAAAGCTGATGGGAGTGGAGATCTACAAATAACCAATACACAGTAGCTCTTCTAGTTATTATCTAATACTCCAACTATGAGTGCTGCCATACGTATAACTGGTCCCCAGTCAGTAAGGAAATTTTTCAGTGTTGTGAGAGAATAAAATATTATAAATGTGAGATGAGAATAAATAATATGCAAAATATAACACAAGTAATGAATAGAAGAGAAAGAAAATCTTCAAAGGGTCTCTTTTCATGAACCTGCGCTTTCGTACTTAGAACACTCTTATTCGTCAGCAAATGAGAGCTTCAAGGGATATCAATTAGTTATTAGAAAGAGACTACCTCCAGCACCCAAAGCAGAAGACCTGGTTCTCATTTAGCCTAAGGCCTTTTCCACAGCACTAATGGTGTAAATGAACTTCTGTGGTGTGTGAAAATTGCATTTGCAGTTGTAGAACAGCAAAATAGGCTTTTGTATATATGTCAGTTGGATTCACTCTATTTTCTGCTCTCCAACAAAACTGCTATTGAGATGAAAACTGTCCTGAAGGACATAGTATGTATTAACAGTCCCAGTGTGCTCAGTTTATTTCCACAATTATTGTTTCAGCTTGAAGTTGGGTCCGAAACAACAGATGTCTAAACACAAGCCTCTCTTGAGTTTCATTCATGGAGTTAAAGATAATTACATGTATGGTTTACTCAGGCAGTGTAAACTGAGAACAATGTACATGATTTTGCACAAATAAGCATAAATTTTGTGTTTAGGAGATATACATTTAAAATACTATGCTTCCTCAAATTCCAGATAGCTTATAAATAGGCTGTAGTTCTATAAAGCTTTTTTTGGTAAACCAAGTAACAAAACACGAGATTTTATGTATAAATTCAAATTTTCTTTCAGCAAACATCACCTTTCTGTCATTAAGACTAGTCCCAGTAGCAACTGTTGACTATCTCTGTAAAAAAAATTTCATCCAACTTGATAGCCTTACCTGCTGTCTTTTCTGCTTTCATCCATGGCTGGTCAATACCACATTCCACTTGCTCAGAAAACCAGATTAAGCAATTATGAGTGGGCTCAGGGAAGGGCTGCATTTTCCTGTGTTGTTTACCCCATATTCTTAATTGCTTTGTATTTAAACATTTAGCCCAAGCTTTATATGACATTATTAAGGTCCTAGAGAATCTCCCTGAAGAGTGAGTCAAACTACACTGCTTCTCACAGAGGAAGAAAGAAATGCCAGAAACTTTACCCAGATCTGATGGTCCTAATGTCTCCTTTTCCTCACTGTTCTTTTATTCATAAAGCTCAGGATCTTTTTAAGGTTTGTTTTAATTCCCTTTGAAAAATCTATGTCAACTTGATCAGCTCAGTTAATTTTTGTTAACTCTTACTTTATTATTATATTTTGTAGACTTTAATGTACAATTTTCTTTCTGTTCAATCTCTTTCTTCATTCCCTGTAGGCACTCTGCTTTCTCCAAACATCCACTTTGAGATGCTATTAATTGAGCATAGATTACATATTTTTCATGTCTTGTGCAAAGCATTTTTGAAATCACAGAATTTAACACATTTATTTAAAGCCAATATTAGAGTTTAGCAAATATGGATATGTATCAGCATATCTGCACAATCCATAGCATGTACCAGTTGGTGTCAAAGAAGTAATTAAATACAGCGCAAAAGCAAATCAGGTCTTCCAAATGTTAATCTCATTATCACCTTCTCAGCACTGCTTGCCAGAAAGTTAACAGCCGTTAAAGCTCTGGTGCTCATCCAATCAGAATATTAAATTAATCAGTATGGCCTGACACAAATATTGCCAGTCGTGTTAATCCTTTGCTTTGCTTTGTACATAGCAAATGGGGAAAGAAGTGGCTGTCTATGGAGCTTGATGCATTTCTATTAATATTTCAAATATGCATCCCTCTTTGGAATGTTTTATGTTATGATGCGCAATGAAAAGTTTTTTGGAGACTGGAAAATGCATCTCATGTCTGGTTCCCAAGCACTTTCCCTTGTCTGTACTCTCCTAGCACTGATCATAGCTTTCTCTTTATTCTCTCTCTCTGTGCTGTCACATGTTTTCCTGTCAAATTTTTAAAAAACATGCCAACAATCTATGAAATCAGATATGATCAGATAGATGTACCCGGACAGGTTCTGGCATTCAACAGGCATCTGTTTTAGGGAGCCATCTGAGTCACAATCTAACATTGTTCCTTTAAACGCATTTTAAGTATCACAAAAGCTATATAGTTGCTTTGGGGTTTTGTTTTTGTTTTTTCTTTGCTATAAGCAGACTTGGATACTCTTCGACTGATGCCTTTGCCCTGCCTTTGTTACGATAGTTGCAGCTAAGCCATGATCCTGTCAGAATTAAACATAGATAATAAAAAAAATTAAATGTACATCATTTCACCTTTCATGTGGTTGCTTCTATTTATAAATAATGCACATCTATAAAAAGCATGTTTACAACCTTCCAGAATTACAACTCTGTGTGTACATCCAGATGTGCATATGTGTATATACAGGAGAGTACACATGATTGGGGAACTTATATACATGTATATCCATGTGTACAGAGGTATCTAAATACTTTTGTATGTGCATATCTATATAGAAGTAGAATATACATACATGCATAAAGTCATGCTGCAAGAAGAATAAATATTCATTGTTCATTTTAATAATTCATCATAATAAATATTTATATAACATTCACTATGTTGTGTTGTGGTATAAATGCTTCAGTGACATGAGTTGGGTCTGAATACATTATTTACAAGTGACAAAGCCACAAGTCAGTCATGCAGGTCAGCAATAAATTTCTCACATACTCACATACTATCAAGAGAAGAACTGTTTTTCAAATATACTAGAACTGCTAAAAATACTATTTCTATTATTTTTCTATATTAATGACCTTCCTTCTGACCAGACATAATTCAAAATTACTGCAAACATGTACAGAGGTTTAACACTTTAAAACTTTTATATTTTGGTAAAATTAAACTCAGATGTCATTCATGAACAGGGTGTAAAGATAGCATTGAAATAAGGATGTTATTACACCCAGATTACCCATAACATTTTGAAAATAGGCCTGTGATTCTGACAAAAATGGAAGGAAGAAGATGGCCCAATGCAGAGAAAATATAGCACAGTGATAACAACTTTTCCAGTATTTTGTCTTTTTGTCAGATGTAAGTGCTAGAAAAGCTCCATATGGAGTAATCTCTTCTTTGGTAGTCTGATTTTCTTTTTTCTTAATAGACAGCTGTCTGAAGCTGTTCAGAGGCATGGAATATTCAAGCCAGTCTTAGATGAGATGGATTAGTGACAGTAAAAAGATGAGACAGTCAAAGGTAACTGATAAATTTAAAAGCATGAGATGAATTTTATTTATAGCATGGTTTAGCAATTTATCATATGACTATACAATTTATCTGATTGCTATTGCCATTACTCATGCAGTATTGTGCATTTCTTTGCATGTTTTTACCTCTGTCTTTTCACTAGTTTGGGTACAAGGTGCATTTATTTAAGTCTGTAAGATATTTTTTTTTAAATGCTCAAAATGTATGTTTTCCTATGTCATATAATGACATGGTGATGACAGGAAATGACTGGTGCTAATATGGATAAATCTGGAGTAAAAGGCATACTCATCAAAAAGTGCTCAAGCTAGGCAAATAGGCAAGCAAAATTTTGAAGAATATAAGTGTATGTGGATAGCTTCCATACTGATCTTTTATTGTGATAGCCTGAAAAAAAATACTTCAGATTAGAATAGCATGGTACTAAAAGCTCCTATCTAAATAATATTTCTGCATAATTATATATACATATATAAGTATGTATATATATATCTATATACACAGACATATACTTTTTAAGAAAACATTAATTTTATTATCTGATCTTTCGCATCTGTCATTTGGAAGAAGGAAAAGAGAAGGCACCAGGCAAGGTAATATTTTTCCTCTACCACATTAACAAATGTTGATACCATTACCTTGCAACCCCCTGTGACATAATACCAGTATCTCTTCTTCGAAGCCCCTAAGCCTAACTATGCATATTTTCATTAATTATAATTTGGAGGAGATGGAGAGTTTCTTTGAGGTGACAGACAAACAGCAGGATATCATGAATATGTATTGCATGTCTGAGAAAATAAATTAACAGGGGCCATCCACTCTGGTGACCTACTTAGGCTGTCATTGATGAGTGTGACAGGAAGGTTCTGTAAGAACTGAATTTGCATGACAGACTTTTCTTCTGATCAACTAATTTACTGTATGCATTTAGATTATTTTAAGCACCACAGAGAAGTCAGATAATTAATCACTAAATCACCAATAGTGACATTAAGGTACAAGCAATAGATTATTGCTGATTACCACTTAAAACTCTAGCTTGTTGGGCTTCAGCTCAAAGATTGGTGTAATCTTACACTGAGTAATGAAATATATCATCTGATATGCTCATAAGGTTAGGTGTTTAGGGAAGGAGGTTGATAGGCTATAAATAAATACGTTTTGTTGTTCTTCATGACAAATACATGCAAATGATAGAAGTTCTCACAGAATTACTTGGTTGCCACCAGTTATTAGGTTACTATATTTGAAAGAAGTTCCATTAAGCCTAAGTGTCTAAAATGCCAAGATTGAAAAAGTTTGTGTGCATGCTCATACATCTGTGTAAATATAAGCACCTAAATATATGAATGAAGCAACATTTCTTGTGGCTCAGATACCTACAGGTGTGTGCATATTGAGCCAAATAAATGCAAACATTAAAAGAATATATATAAATATTGAATTATAGTAATTCTTTCTCTAAAAATATAATATGTTTGCATGATGCAGCATAAACATAGAGACAGCATCTTCCTGTGTTGTTGATTTTCACTGATTCATACTAGCTTGATTCAGCGCCAGTAGCAACTTAAGAGGCTCTTTATCAATTTTCTAAGTGATTTGAGTTTGGCCTTAAAGTAAGGCTATGAAGGCTGGGTATGAACTGTCACATTTTAACAATAAAGGCACATAAAAAAATCTACCTGGTTTCCTAGCAACTCAACAACACACGGAAGTCCTCTACTCTAAAAATTCATCAGGCATTCACAATCTTGTTAATCGCATAGAGAATGCACACAGCCTATAAAACTTTGTTTTGAAGATCGACAGAAAACTCCTCGTGTTTGCATGTTTTTGACTGACTTTAAGCTACACAATTTTAATAAGAGCAGAAAGATCCAGCACAAAATTCCTTAGCTGAAGAGGCCTCTGACACTTTTGGAACCTTAAGCTTCTTAGTTGGAGGATAACACATTAGTGTTTGAGATCTGCTGTCTTTAATCATCTATGCTTACTTGCAATCAAAGGAACAAGTTAGGTCTAGAAGACTTATTTATCCTGAGGTGCACCTGGCAAATCACTTGTCTGCAGCTCCCTAGTAGTGACCAGGAATTCATCAGTCCATGCATGTGTCTTGGGAGCCTTTTGGAGACATCCACGTATTGGGGCCTAATGTACTTGAAAAAACATAACCCATTAGGTAGCCAAGGTATTTTTTTCTATGTATAATAAATTAGTTTTCTTTCTCAAGCAACAACTACTTCTGACTCTCTTTGTGCTTTTTTTGTACATTTATTGAAGCATATTAAACAAGACTGAAAAAGTCTCAGGAAGTAAATTTCTGCAGCTGATGTTTTTTATAAATCCATCTTGACTTGTATCACTTAATAATTTCTTACAAGGTGAGCAGCAATTGTATCTTCAAGGCTCATTTTGATTACCAACCAGCGGCTGAGTTTAAGTGACTAGCTGAGGACAGTAAGAGGCGAGGCAGTTCAAGTCATCAGATGAAGTACTTTGGAAACTTAGAAAATTGTGCAGGGTTGTTTTGTTCAGAAATGCTGGACTGACACCTGTACCAAATGCACTCTGCAGACAAAAAAAAAACTTTTCCTCAAAGTCTTTAGTAAAGATAGCAGTAGCTTTTTTTGTGCCACCAGCAGGGAACAGTAAAGGCTGATGTCCTAAGAAACTGAGCCAGACACTTGAGACCCTCCACATTATAAAGTCCATACCCTGGACTAGAGGTAAGCACGAAAGCAGTAACCACAGTAAGTCTGAGGATCTTACAGGAAATTCTCTACCTGTCCAAAGATCTTTACTATCCAAAGATACCTTTGGAGAGTGGTTTACCTCCATGTGTGTCAGCAAAGCAAAGCCATTTCTATGCTGCTACTGTCTTTAAGTAAGTTTTGTATGTTTAGAGGAAGATTCCTCATTTCATAAAATCCAAACTGTAAGTTTTGTCCTATCATTAAAGCCCAAGGATTCCTCATTTGAAGTTCAGATCAAAGCTATGCTTCAAGATCAGATGCTGTGAAAGAGAAGCAGGTTTTCCAGGTGGTGCTAAAGCCCAAAAGGAGATAGAAATTGTGTGATTCTTAGCCCAATCTGACCAAATATGTATAAGACCAAAAGCAAACCAAAATCCATCTTTAAATAAGCTGAAGTTTGTGGTCTTGGCAAATATTTGTTCATACCATGTATGTTACTGTGGCAACAATAAAGTGGTTGAAGCTGAGACATCTTGCAGAAAAAAATCTAAGGTTATTTTCAGTGGAAAAGTGAGAAAAAATGTGAAACCAAAAATATAATCACAGGCTTATATGTAAATGCTCCAGGACAGGTGGTAGCTTTTATCCCCTACTCCAAGTCCTGTAAATAAAATGTTCATTAAATATACAAACAATGTATTAAAAAATACTTACTGAAGGGGACAATCCAGGATTCATGTCCCACATCTGAGTTGTGAACATAGGTCCATGTTTAAGCTTGTGGCCTGTCCCCAGATCTTCATGGTGGGTTTGAAGTTTTTGGTTCTGCTACAACCTGTTCCCCATTGCATCACATGCAGTCTCGTGCAGGCTCCAGAACAGTGATGGCAAATCTGGTCCCTTGCATACCAGTTAGAATAACACCAGCTGTCACTGGCTCTACACCTTTTCCCCAGCAATAATAATATACTAATTCCTACTAGCTTGCTACTTCAATATCTTCCAGTCTTTTAGCTGAAAGAAAGGAATTCCACATTTCCTGGAAAGCAGGAGAGAAAAAGGAATTCTCTAACAACCTTGTTTACTTAGATAAAATGCAGATAATGACATTCATTCAAGGTCTGGAATGTTAGCTTAAATCCTTCCATTTTAGCAGGATTAGTGGGCAGAGTATTCATATAAATCAAGAAATGTAATATGCACAATTCACCAGGTTTCAAAGTAAGGAAATGGGATATAAGTCATTTTTAGAGGAATGTAGCCTATGAGCAAAGATTTAAGAAAAAAGCATATAGTATGAGATACAAAAGCAAGGAAATCCTTTCATCACTTCGTTTTCTATTTTTCCTCTTTATATTACATGATGCCTCAAACAAGTAGTCTGTTCCTGCAAGGATATTAATTTTAACCATGCAGTTTTGAACAATGTCATCTGGGTAGAACATATTTTTTTATTATTCTGTTCAAATGTGCTTTTCTTGATTTCTATATTTCCTTGAAAGTTGTCTGGATTTTCAAGACTCATCCAGAAAGAAAAGGGCCATGGCTGGTAAGCAACTTAATGAAATTCTTCCTGTAGCTAACTTCTGTGTGGACAAAGGCCGTTTGTAACCACTGTTTCTCACAGTTAGGATTTTAAAAAAACCTCTCCCTCACTTAAAGAAAACGGGCTATTTTCTTCTCATGAGTCAATATCCTTCATTTACAGTAAATGGAACCAGTGGATTTTTTTTTACACCAAAAGTTTCAGGAAGAAAAGTAACTTTTTCATTTTCCAAACATTAGTAATATACAAAGTGCAAGTGAAAAGACTTATTTGCATGCTTAACTTAATCATGTGAATAGGTCTGTTCAGAATGTGCATGTGTGTTTGCAGAGTGGAAGCCCAAAAGACTAATCTTCCTCCCGGTGGAATTAGGAAAGGTTTTACCAATTATTTCAGTAGAAGCAGGATCATGACATTACATATGAATGAGAATTGATGGTTTAGAGGCACGACTGCTTTCAGAGCAACTGTTTTGTACACAGCCAATTTGTTCAGCTCCCTAAGGTCTGTTACTGAGTCCCACAATTCCCTGTCTTCACTGGGAAAGATACATACTGCTTCAACCTTACAAGAAGCTGTGATATCAACCATTTATTTTGGGAAGCAAAGAGTTATTTCATAACTCTTAGCAGAAGAATTTTGCCTAATAATTGCTTTAAATGCTTAATAAAAACTCTTAATTAAACAAGAATAAAAAATAAAGACTAACTTATAGCTGACCACTAAAATTTTGTGAACCAGTAGATAAATACACAATGTGTGAGACAACTTCTTCCTCAAAGAATTATTTATATTTAGTAAACAATGATATTTAAAGGATAATTTGTGGACATAAGAAGAGGTATAATGAATGAAATGTAGCCATCCATTTATTCGGATTCTTAATTTTCTTATAAGAGTTAGAAATATAATTAATTTAAATCTCCAGTGAGAATTACTCTAGTTTAACTTCCAAGTTTGCAAACACTCACCAATTCCTTTGTTTAGCTCATTCTCCACCCTCCTTTCTATCACCTCTTATTGGTCACTTTTCCTTTCCCTGAAGCTGGGGCGGGGAACAAATAAAAAAAAAACCCAAAACCAAAAGCCCCAAACCAAGCTGAGACTGCAGAAAAGAATGACCATGAAATTGAATACTTGTATTTAGGTTGGACTAAGCTTTCAGTCAAAAAATATAGATTCCAAATATTATTTTTGCTATGGTAAGTCATTGTTTTTTTCAGGTGCTCGTAGGTTTCATTGCCACCTAGGTTCAGGTCATATCTTTCCATTTCAAAGCCCATTCTTTTGCTCTTTTAAGTCCTTTTCCATTTATGTTATCAAAGAAATAACAAAATTATAAGCTTGCTGATTGTGAATTCAGAGGAAATTACTCCTTTCCTTTGAAAATATGATATGACTGTGAAAGTTCTTAGGGAAAAGACTGAGGAACAATCTGTAAGCTTTTCTTAAGATGACCCATTAAGTGAAAACCTAGCTGGAATTTCCCATCCTTATAAAATATGCAGTAAATATATTCTTAATGAATCAGGGATACACAGGTGACTACCGTAGGTGCAAAACCAGCCATTAGCCTCCTGCACCCTTTGCTTCTTTAGAGGGTCATGGCAGGGAAATACTTTCAAATATTCTTCATCCTCATGTAAGTGTTTACTTTGTTCCCCTACTTTTCTTTACCTTCCTCTGCAGCTACACTTCCACTTTTTCTGCCTCCTCATTTTGCTTTTCCATCCTCTGCTTCCTCTGTTCTCCCATCCCCACACTGTGTCTTCTGTCTCCTTTATGTCATGCTGCCAGCATCCTTCACCATCCATACTACTTGCTATCCTCTTTGTGCTCCTGCAAGCAAACCCCCTCTCTTGGCAGCAGCCCTGGATTTTTCTCTCAGCTCTCTATCTCCATTTAGCAGCAAGGCACTGCCACCTGCAGAGAGCAGCTTTGACAGTGACAACTGCACGGGAAATGGAAAACAGTAAATCTGACTCCTGAAGAAGCAGCAGCTACATAGATGTTGGATGTTTTTACTTTTGATTAGGAATCAGTTTTCCTACATCTTCTTTAATTCACTATTATTTAATACAAGGGTAAAGAAAGTGTGCCTGCTTCTGTGTTTGAACAGGATGTGGTAATGGATCCTCTCTTATGATACCAGCTTAGGCTTTGTTATATTACAGTTACAAAGTTAAGTCAAAGTCTGACCAGGCTATGAATGATTCAGTGGACATTTAGTTTGTCATCTGATCTGAACATGAGTTTATCATATCCTTGTGTGCTGGTCTCTGCTACAAGTGGGAGTGCCCATCTATATCTGTCTGATTTAACATCTAAGATTTTTCAGAGGCACTAAAAAAGCATCCAAATAAGTTTGTGCCTTGGTATTAGATGCTGCTTTACCAGTGAAAATCTATGTTAAGACATACCCAGAGGTGTGCTACTTTATTGCTTGCATGAGATAATAAGAAACATTTCAGTATGAAGAAATTTTCTCTGTCTTTTGGGGGACCATTGGAAACTACAGCAGCCTTTGACTTTGGAGCCTGGAATTCTGTACTGATAAATTAAATATGCTCTCAGGAACTGAAGCCAGCTACCTGGTATGTCCTATTTAGATTGCTAAACTTCCTTGGCCTTCAGAGTAAGATTATTGTATTCATGTCTCATATTAAGAAGATTCCTGGCCAGTGCCAACGCCTGAACTTTACCCAAGCATTGTTTCTGAAAGTGTTCATTATCCTGGGCCAAGTCTTGGAATGATCCTTTGGCATTTGTTACAAGATGCAGCCTTTTATCTTTTAACTGTTTGGAGCAAAATCTGGATGCCGCAGAAGTGTTTGTTTCAGATTGATTTATGTCCTTTCTGGTGATATAAGGATCTTCTCAAGACACAATTGTCCTGCTCAAGCAAGCAGACAACTCTACATCTCCTCCTTCACCATGGTTCCCCTCTACTACCACTTTGGTTTTCGCTCTGAGACAGAAAGCACATGCCCTGTCAACATCCTTCAAAGCAAAAATAACCACTCCCTCCCCTTCCATCCTGTTGTAGATTCAGCCTATTGCAGATGCCAACTACTGAAGCCAGAGAGTTTGTTTAAGTGGGTGGGCAACATATCATCTGTACTGTGTACAAGTCTTTTGCCATATCACAGACTAGATCTGGACTTGTGGCTTCCTGTCCATCAGTCATGTCTCTGGGAACTAATTAGGTACATCTGGATATGGAGCATTTGATGAGGAGGTAGGAGAGCAGCTATTGCCAGTGATGAACAATTAATGGACAGGGTAAGGGTCAAAGACAGCACTGAAGAAGCAGCCAGCTGTGTCTCCTCTTTTCCAAGCAGAGAATTTAATATAACAGCTGTGGAGGGAGAAGAAGATGACTTGTGAGGACTTAAATCACAAACTTCATCAACTAGAAGTACAAAAATTTCACAGTACACTTTAACCAGACAAAAATACCTTGGTATCTGGCGTATTTATGAAACATTAACACTTGCCAAAATCTGCAGTTTTCTTTCACTGTCTCTGAATTGCTAGTGCTGATAAACACTTGCTATATGTGAACTATTGCTCTAACTTAATTCAGCCTAGATTAATTTTCACTTTGCTTGTGAGATCTAGATAGAATGCTAGGTTAAAACTATAAGCCTGACAGCCAGATTCATGTATAGAAACAGTAATATTCCTAAAACTAAAATATACGCAACTACAAAAGTTAGACTGCTTCCTCAATGGAACAGACTAAATTACTTCAGCTATCAAACTAGCCCTGTGTGTCTTTGAGAAATTATTTCAGCTCCTGCAGAGACCTCTGCAACTTCAGGAAATGTGATGTTAGTCAGGCAATTATCATTTGAGGTATAAAGAAAATGTTTATTAGATGGGCTTTAAAAATAAAATTTAAAAAGTAGAAACCTAAAAACTTTTACTTTACTACAGAGCTGAGAAAAAAATGGGGAGAAGAATCTTTATTTTTAGTGCAAAACTGGCCTAGAAGCACAGTTATACATAGCATTTGCACTGCCCTATGGGAACTCTGCTGTAAGTTACATGCACAGTATTTTTCTCTCGCTCTTATTCTCCAGATAAGCTTGAGTTTAAGCAGCACATAAATGCATACCTGGCAGGAGGCCAGGGCAGAGTCATTAACTGTGTTCTGGAAAAAGAAGTGTCATATAATGCCTGATCCAGAATTATGCAGCTGCTAAAGATAAGAAGATTTTCTCTTTAAAAGTCATGAGAAATGACTACAGAGTGCCGGAAGCTGGGTGACCTAACCTGTCCATTAGCAAAGAGACAAATTCCAGTCTGCTGTTCTTATTACTGCTGCTGCCCCTGCAGCCATTGTGCTCACACTCATTTGAGTAGCCTGGCTCATCCAAGCAGCCATTTGACATGGTGTGTTCCTTCACAGGTGCACTGCTATAAATCAGGTTGGAGGGTTAGTATTAATATACAAACAACATCAGCAAAAACAGGCTCAAAAAAGAGTAAAAACTTTGGCCAACTTCAGAAATTTATACCAATGACAGATTTATGGACTAGATTATAAACTACTAAGGGCAGAGACTATCCTTTTTTTCTCCAGTATTCCACGTAGTGAGACTGGGCCTTTCAGAGTATGAAGAATTATATGTCTATTACAAGGAATATTTTTATTTTAAAACATTAAAAACAACATCATCAGCAAAGTATAAATATATTTTTTTGAGAAAGACAGCTTACTCACCCAATCTTCAACAATAGCAGAAAGGAAAAGGACAATTCCTAGACCTATACTCAACATATATCACTAAACCTGCCATATCCAGTATAGCACGGGCATATAATGATTGTGTTTGATTTCACTCTTTTCCTTTAATGTTCAGTGTTTTAGTGTTTCATCTCAAAGTTTCACTGCTATCCGTCTTTGTGTGTGCATGATACAGGGAGTTTCCATATGCTCAGAATAACTTAAATAAACTCTTCAGCCATTTGAAATGTGGGTGTTACTGTTCAGGGGGAAAGAAAGATGATGGAGGGGAAATGACAGATGTTTTTACTCAGCAGTGTGCTCCCATGATTTTAATAAAGATTTTTTTATATATAAATAGCACTTGCAAGGCTAAGTATTTTTCATGTGGTATTCAGCTGTAGCTTTGTTGTTTTTTTCAGAATGAAATTCAGCTGGAAAAAAATATATGATACAATATTAATATACTTGTGTATGTGTCTTCATGATTCTATAAAAGTGTATGGTTCTTTAAAAAGAAAATAAAACCAGAGTAGGAATTAAATAACATTAAAATATTAGAAACTTGAACTATCTGAGTGTATAAGCAACTACGTTTGCAAACAACCTTACCAACTCCATATGCTTCCAGCAATCAAATCACCCCCCTCCCCAGTTGTGGGCATATGTAGTACATATTTAACTATAATGTCAGTCTCACTCAAGCCCCACATAATCAGGTGTGTGTTTAAATTATGAGAAATTAATTTACGGGAATGATCATTTTATGCAGGAGGGCTGAATATAGTCACAAAAACTGAGGTAGATCCACAGTTTACAAACAGCTTCCTGGCAAAATGTCATTTTCCTGAGTGCTAAAAATGTGTCCAAATGCTGGAAAACTGAGCTGTTTTGAACCAAGACTCACAGAAATCAACAAGCCTTTTCTGACTTTAATAATTGCATGAGCGTTGTATCAAGGATGTTGATTTAGCATAGCCAGTGGCCACACACTCAAGCCCATCTTCCTTCAGCACATTTAATTTTAAACATATGTCAAATATGCTTTGCCTAAGTGAAACCTAATTAACTTCCAACTATATGTATGGAGATGTCATCATGCTATCTCCCAACAAGCAAGTGTACAAAGAACACACTGGAGATCACTGAGCACAGAGGGGTGGCTTAAAATGGAGAAGGTTTCATCTCCGAGGTGGAAGTCTTGTTCTCAAAGGAATCTTCTATACTTCTGTGCAAGTTACTAAGTGTTTCACCAGTACTACATAGCGTGCTAATATACTATGTGTGAGGTCCATGTCTTTTTTATGCATTCTTAAACATCAATGCTATCAAATGAAGTAGCCCAGCCCTCTCCACTTTGCTACGGCTGCAAGTCCCCATTATTTGCCTTGCACCAGTGCTAGGAAACATGTCATTGCACAGTGAGCCAAAGAAGGGACTTGATCTGATGGAAATTTGAACATTTTTCTTTACTGAGCAAATTTTTAGCTGGGTAACATCTGTGAGTTGTTATTTCCACACAGCTGAGCTAACATCAGGCCAGGCAAAAGAGAGTTGTTGTAATGACACAGGCAGTGAAGGGGAGGTCTGAACTACCCTACAGCCACATCCTCTGCTGTGAAAATCAGCCCCCTAGACTTTCATCACAGTATGTTAGCTCTGGTGCAGCATGTGGCTAGACCAAAAATTTAGATGCAGACGCCTACAATGATGTCTTTTCCTATCATACTTCCAATTCCAATATTAGCATGGGAAGACCAAGCTCAGTTCTGCCTGTACCTGCTAATGTACACCTACACATAGCTTCTGTGCGTCTGCTCTTCGTCTGGTAACTTGGGGGAAACTGTACTACCTCATATGACAGGGAAACATATTCTAAGGGAAAATGCTTTCACAGCTTGTAAGGCTTTCAAGTACTGAAGTAAGATGCATTTTGTTTCACTATGCCAAAAATACATATCTAGTTCCCAATCACAAAATTATTAAGTTGCTGAAAAAGGAATATTTGTATTTTAGTGTCCTGCTTTGCTTAAAGACTGTGCATGTTTTGAAGTGTTTCTTTTAGACATGGGACTCTGCCTTATTTTCATAAAGTCAACTGGTTTGAATCCTTCATCAGAGAATACTGTACAATTATTGAATACACACATAACCAGAATGGCTTAGGTAAGTTGATATTCAGTAGTTTTCTTTAGTGACATGATCTAACGTGTTTATTTTAGGCTTGCTGATGCAATGCATGGTGTTTAATAAAGACTGCTAAGGAATCCTAGTCTAACTAAAATTCGATCACAAAATGAATACACAGTACTACTTTTGCTCAGTTTGTGGACTGCTGCACTGCTACACTGCTAATGGTTCTATTTCATGTCAAGAGTATTGAACAAACCCTTATTCTCCATCCTTACTAGGGTTTTTTAATATTTATTTAAATAATTTAATTTTAGATGAGAGTTTATCTATCTTGAACAACTTTGTTACTAAAATGTCACATTCAATAAAGGGATCAAATGTCATTTTTTTCATTTAAAATGTGATATTTTTTCTGTTTAGAAAAAAAAACACATTGAAGTCATTATTGGAACCAGATTTCCCAAGTGCTTTTTAAATAAACTGTATGAGAGACTTTGATCTAGTTAGCTGACTGATATCACAGCTCCATGCATGTGTCCTTCACAATTCTATTGAAAGCTTATTACCATTCCAGATCATATGTTGTACTGCCAATGGGTTTGGTTGCTAGAAGTTAAGGCAAATAGTACAGAATCTGTAAGCTAAAAAAAAAAAAACAAACACACACAAAAAAACCAAACAAAAAAACCCACCTACTTTCTAACATGAACTGAAATATATTATACAAATTCAGCTCATAAAATCAAAAGAAATTATTTTCCTTCCCTTTTTGTCTAGCCTCTATGTAGAACTATTGTATAAACTGGATGAGTGGGGTCAGTGGAATCATCATCCTTTAAAAACATTATTTTGATTCCATGCTTTTGAAACCTGTCCAATATTTTCAGCCCCAAAATTCCTGGATTTAGGCTGTGATTGAGAAGTGATCATCAGTTGACATATGTGTTACCTTTGTGCATGGAAGACTGGTGCAACATTTAGCCTGGTGATTTATCATTTGTGCACAATATCATGTCATAAAACACTCACCAGCCTCCTGAAGAGAATCAGAACAATATCTACCATAATGAAGTACAGTTCCAGTGGGCACCAAATTACATCTTAGATATTTTGTTACTTGTCCTTTATCAAGCAAATGTAAAATTACACTGGAGTTACTGACAGACTCTATAATTCAACTGTCTGCTGCTTTATCACAGCCCTCAGTAGGTCTCTAATGAATATTTCTGTATGCGTGTTTCTGACTGATAATCAAACTAAGAACAAGTCCTAATTGGGTTTTCCAGTGAGCAGAAAAGTGCCTATATTATGTTGGCAGATATCCCAACCAGTGTTAAAAGAAAGGTATAAATGTAGGAGATTTATTTTTTGTTGTTGTTGGAAATCAAGACCTTTTTTTTTTTTAAATGGACGTGGAGTGCAAAGAGGCACTTACACATAAAGCTACACAGTGTCCTGGAATAAAAAGACAGCAATGAAAGGGTATACCCTATGAAAATATATAAATCAGTGACTAATCATGAGTCTGATTCCCCACAGATTCACACCAAAGCAAACTGAAAAGTCTTCAGTAGAGATAGTGGAAATAGGATTACGGTTTACATTATTTTCAGACATATAGCACAATAATGGCTAGTTTTCAGGACCCAAATATGTACAGTGTTCCTATTTAGGTAACTGTAAAGCCATCAAGGATTTAGATCTGACCTGCAGTCAAAACACACCTCTTTGTTAAATGTACATAGCACTGAAGCCAATGGAAGTTACACTAAAACAAAAACAGTTAACCAGAAGACCAGTTAACCAATTTCCCCCTATGTGATATAAGCAACTCCCTTTAGCTTGCAGTAGAGAATTAGATGAGAGAAAAATCCTTCTTGTATCATCTTACAGGTTACTGTGAATTAGATATCAGTATGTAAGAAGGCAAATCAGGGTTATATAGCCAGACAAGATATTCCTCCTTAATCAGTGCAAGAGATGTGATCAAGACATCTCAGTGACATATATGCAGCAGGTCATGCTTAGCCTTATGTATTTTATATATGTTGGTCCAGAACATGATCTCCATTGCATAAATTGCAGCTGGGCTATTGGATATATCTGCAGTTGCTTTAACCTGATTTTCCACAAGTATAACAATTTACAATCCAACAGGTTTAGGTTACTGGAATCTTCAATGAAAGATTTTTCTGTATTAAAATATATGTGTGAAAAAATGTTAAGCCAAGAGAGGTTGAAAAAGGATTTAGTTGACAAAAACATAGTAATGGTGAATTTATTTCATAGGTAAGGGTAAAATGATTTTTGGTAAGTGGAGCATTCAACAGGCTATGCACACTAAATTATCTTAAATCATCTATAGCCATGGACTGCAGACAGCTAAATATCACAGAGGGTAGCATATATAGAGTATAGTTGTAATAAAACAGGTAGACAAGATGCTGTATTACACAATAGAAACCATTTAACTGTGCAACTGGGTTTTAACATGAGTTACTTCCAGCTTCCAAAGATTCTGATGCACAGTCCACTTCCAATTTCAATTGTTTCATTTTGTGCAAATAATATTGCATACTTTACAGACCCTTATCCACTACTTTCCTAAAAAATCTCTGCATAACACTCAGACATCAAAGTGGCAAGAACAGATAGTTACGGAAGGGAAGTACTAGCAATATTAAAATAACAAGAAGGATTCAAAGAAAATATAATGTGCAGAAACAGAATGGCTACAGTCTTTTTTTACAGAGGCACAATTTCCCCCTACTCCATTATCAGTGAGTCATTTTAGCTGGGGCAGTGAGAGGTACTGTCAGCTGCATGATTCTTGTGCATACTACTGGTCCCTATAAACCTTAAAATGTGTAGCCTGTTTGAGCTTAAGTGAACTCCTGACCTTCTTCAAAGGGAGAACTAGAAATTTCACATTATATCCTCCCATACTGAACAAGGTGGAATTAATACACTGAGACAATGAATTAAAAAAGCTGCTTTTCAAGGCTAAACCATGCATTCAGCAAAATGCAACAAGTTACAGAACAAATAGGTATTTTCTTTCATTCAAAGTTTCATTCAGTTTTCAAGACATTTTTCCTCTTCCTGTAAATTACCTTTATCAGCCATGGCTGGAGGCAATATTCTGGACAAGGTGGAGAAATCATCTGTTAAATTTGAGCATTCTTAATTTCATATGACTGACTTCAGATGAAAATGGTTTCTTAGAAAGGTTGTTTTCTAGAATTCCTAGCACTGCATTAGTTTTCAAACACATTACAAGTCAGAATGATGATGAAAAGGAGCAGCAACTAAGAAATGTATTAAAGATGCTGTGGGTGGTGGAAATCTTGAATGTCTTTTCTGCTTACATATTCATAAATTTATTTTTTATCGTAATACTGAGAATTAGGAAGAGATCCTGTAGCTTTAGACTGTTACACATGCTAAGAAAACCACTATCTTGGTGTTCAAAACATGCACTACCAGCCTCAATAAGATTGGCAGAGGCCAGAACTACTCACATCTGCTTCATAAAAGTAGTTCTTGAAGAGCAGATATCTAATTATTGTCAAATCCACTATGCAAGTTTACAGTATCTGATCTTATGATTACAGACAGGTGCACTTAGAATACAGAAAATGTTTCTAATTCAATTTCACTGATGAGATAATCAGGACTGACTGTCTAACAAGACCTTGTACTCTGCAGCCTTGAACTTTTTTGTCTCTGCCATTAATGACTGTTTCTATTTTTTTCATAAAGCAAACTACGAAGTCAGTACTGGAATGCAAGTATGTTACCATTGTCTTCAGAGAAAGCAGACTGAGTGGAGAAAGTAAATAAGTAATTGTATGTAACTGGTGAGAGTATGTCCTGGTGGCAAGCTGAAGAACTTCAAAGATAGTTCATCCTAATAAAATGAGAAACAGGCCTGAGTGCAGCCAGACACTTCTAAGGTCCAGAAGGGAATTATTAATTTTACAACCTTGCAGTGTAAATACAGTTTGATTGACAGTTTTGTTCTCCTCCAAAGACTTTTCAGGGAAGAGTCAACCATGGGTAATCTCATGGAACAATGACTTAAGGAAACTTTAACCTGTATTGCCCTCTAATGTTATCCACTTATCTGAAATAATTCTGTCACTATTTAAAACAGATGTAAATAGTTCAGAGTAAATCAGGGATTTTAATCAAAAAGCTCCAAGTAAGATCAGTCTCCCAAACAGAGAAATCACTGGAGCATTTTTTCATTATAGAGATAATACAATCTTCTTATGTTTTGAACAGCTACACTGAAATTTGATATGAACTAATTCATTTGTATAAAATGCAGCTGAATGCTCCTTATCCAATTGATGAATTTGCCCACTCTTATGTATCTAGGGACCACAATACACACAGAAAAAAAACTTTATTATAAATGTAATATCTCTTGCTAGTATTACTTATTTGACACTAACTCTAGAGGATCCAGCTGAGAGAGCATTGTTCTTGGTATGGTGCATATGTGAAGCAGGTCTTTTCACCTGCTCTCTCACCAAGATGTAACTATTGCTACCCTGCCACATATGCACATATCTAATGTAAATTAATGGTTTATAAAATGCATGGCTACCCTTTTCTTATGCAGCACAAAGCACTGTGTGAATGAAGTAAGCATAGCTAGCAAAACCTTACTTGAGAATATTCTGTATTTTAAGTCATAAAACCTGCCAGGCTTTTATTTATTCATCGAAAGCCATCCCAACATGTGAAACCCATCTCCCGGTCTCACAGTGCAGGTTGCTACAAGCACAGTGATCTCCCCATGACTATGTTATGCTAGTAGCCAAGACACTTCCATTCCCTTTTCTGATGTTTTTCTTTCCTGCCTGGGATAAGCAAGTGACTTAAGATTTAACTTTACTGCTGTTGGGGCAGGATTTTACAGCAAGCTGAGCCACCTCTCCTTGAGTGTATCCTGGGGACAACAGATTGATTCATATCCCTATGTTTCCATCAGAGAAAATAGGAATAGGTAAGTAGTAGGTTCAGTCAAAGATATTGTAAATTTACTTCAACACCTTTGGCAATTTTTCTCTCTTTTTAATAAGGACACTTCTGTCAAGCGTGCAAAGCAGGGAAATGGCATTGGGGCTCATGAGAACCAAGGAAAGGGATACAAAATAGAGACTAAACAGAAAATGAGTGTGCAGCAGAGTCTAGAGGCACTTTTTGCTCTAAGGTTTACATCACCCAGTGCTTTTACTGTTCTTATACCCTAGTCCTTGCTTGTAGGATCAAAAAGCACTCAAAAAACCTGCTGCATTTTTTGAAGTGAAATTTAGCAAAGATGAGATTCATCCTGACTTGGAGAAGGAAATAGAAAGCCTTGCTTCCCTGAAGTCCCAATACCTTCAACTTTTAGTGAAGTGCTTGTGATTCAGTGAAACTGAAGAATTGTGCCAAGAACGTACCAAGACCCTTGAAGCAATCATGCCACACCTTCATAATTCTCTTCTAGTTGTTCACTGTGTCACAGGTACAGTGGGTTTCATTTGGTGAGACCAGAACTGTTTCTTGTTCCCCCTAGGAACAGGGCAATCTGTTTTATTGCAGGCCACTCAATCTCAGCCTCAAGGCTTCAGTTCACGAGTGAACTCAGCTTATCTGAGAGACTTTTCTAGGGATTGTACAATTTGTTGCCAGGCTGTGGCATCTTTGCTATAGCTCATTTTTCCTACTCAAGCTGACTTGGACAAACATGTGCCTTTTGATAACGCAGCCGTAAAATTATCACATTTTGCTAGATAGATTCTTGTGGCTGATTCTCAATAAAAAACTGGTATTTTGACATAAATTTTAGGTTATAGAGCAAAAATAATTTTAGCTAATAAAGAAAAAATAAAAATCTCTCAGACAGGAACACATCTGTATATGTTTTATACAATTCTAAAAACTGATTTCTAGCAAAGATTGTGACCTTACATGGTTTCCTGGCAGCTTCTTTTAAATTCTGGCTGTCACTACTCTTGAAAGTAGTTCAAAGTGTAACAAAATGCACCCTGATATATCTTTAAAGAAATAATCAGAGATGCTTATCAATACTAAGTCAAAACTTGATGCAGATGATGTATTGCACCTTGTCTTTCTAAAGGTAAGAGATAATATCAACAGAACTTATTTTTATGAAAAATACTCTTATTTGCCTGTAAAACTGGCTTTTGCAAGGGATTTCCACTAAAATGCATTCATGATTTCTTTGGAAATTAGTGTAAGGTTATGTAGCCAACATGAGAGAACATATAATATGTAAGGACATCTTCCAATATAGGCAAATTATGCTGCCTTTACCTTTATAGATTTGAACAAGAATACTCAAGCTGCAAGAACAGTAATACTCGGTATGGATAAGGCCAGTCAATAGGTCAAAGATAACTATATTAGATGCCTCAGAGAAGCAAGGGAAAATGTTTTAAATATTAACAAGGTACTGAGGTCGATCTATGTTCTTTCAGCTGAGATGGAGAGAGGGAGTTAAATCCTGCAATTTTATGGCTGTGTACGAACTATGCAAAGACTCACTGAAAGCTTTGCACTTACTCTTCCTCTCAGTTTGATACCATTTTAATCCTAAATCTGAAGAGCTGTGAGAAGTATGGAAGTGCTTTTCTAGCAAACAACCAAAAGGATCTTCATCTGTCAGCACACCAGGGATTATAGTGGTTTTCATTTTACACAGTTTTAGACATCAGCTAAATTAATGTTTTAATCTTCCTCAATTCCTCCTGCAGTCAGTGGAGAGAAAGAGAGGGTCTCTGCTCTGGATTACACAACAGAAGTGTCCAGCTTTGTTCTTTGGCTGGGGAGGAAAATCAAGACTAAAATAAGTGTTATGAAATGCTTTTAGGACATCAAAAATAGACAACTAAAGTAAGTAGCATCCACAAATATTGTGGTAGATATTTGTATCATATATATTTGTATACTTTATAATAATTCTATGAAAACATCAGATCAATGCACAGCAATGGCCAAATAAGATGTAATCAAATGTTAGAAATTATCAGGAGAGAGACAGCAAAACAGAGAATAATTCTAGAGTATGACTACAGCTGTGAGTACTTTGTGGATTATTGGTTCCTTTGACTCAAAAAGTATATAGTTTAACTGAAAAATGTCAAAAAAAGCCCCCCAAAAGAGTCAAAATTATGCACTGGCTTCTGTATAAGGAAAGACTCAGTGGACTAAGATCTGTGAGAAAAAGAAAGAAATGACTAAATGAGGACTATAACAGAAGAAATATAAAATCATGAGCGGCCTGCAGACATTCAATATAGAATAGTTGCTTTCCATTATTCTCATAGGGGGAAAAAAAGAAGAAAAAAAAAGGTTGTTCATCTCACATTGTATAGATTTCCTTGCCACAGTACTCTGTGGCAGCTAAAAGTCATAAAAAGGGATAAAAATTACCTGCATATATTAAAGGAAATTGTTAAATGCAAAACCAACAGGTTTTCCTCAGGAGATTGCTTAGCCCTAAATCACAGCAGAAGCATTGTTACAGGTTTCCCCTGTTCTTAATCTCTTCCCTTGCTTTTGGCCCCTCTCCAAGGCAGGATTTGAGGACATTAACCTAACAGGGGTTTTCTAAGTCTACTACTTCAGAATTACTTAGAGGCAAAGGAATAATTTATCTTAAATTGTTACACAATGATCTGTCTTAAAATGATATCAAGGGCATTCTTGAAATCTAAGCAGGTGTTGTACCATTTCTTTAAATATTATCAAGTAGATAATTTCAAAAGGCTTGGTTCTGCTGTTAAATAAAGCCTTGCTGGAGCAAGTCCATTGTGAATTACATCGCTGTTCTCCTTCATTTCACAGCATCATATTCTTGGAGCTGTTTGGGTTTCCTGCCAGTTTACAGCACCGTTTTCAGTGTTTTTCTTTTTCCTTCTTTGTTTTGCAGCCTTGCTTGACTGTGAGACTAATGGATATGTTTAACATTGAAATAAATTAGAATTTATGATCCCAGCTGGCAAGAGAACAATGAGCTTGCATAAGGTGAAGACTTTTGAAATCAGAGATTAGGTGCTTTGCTGAAGTTCAAGAGACATGGAGTTCCAGTTGCAACCCGAAGTACGTATATGTATGTATGGCTAGGCTTCGCGAACGAAGATCCAGGGAGGGCTCCACCCATGCTCCTCATCAGCGCCTTTTTACAAGTGCGCTGATAAAAAGAGCATAGCAGATAGCACCCTCGAGCCTGCGCTATGGATTTTTTTTAGGTGAGACACAGCGTGCGCACAGCTGGACCCACCCTTTAGTCCTAAGGTTCATCTGCCAGGGCCTAGCAAGCTTGGACACTGGCAGCGAGGTCCTTAGGATGGAGGTTTTATTCGAGTGTCCTTCTCTTAGATGGAAGGCCTTCCAGGGCTAAATGAGCTCCATCTGCCTGGGTTTGGAATCAGAGTTGTCTCTCTCCTAGGATGACTTCCAGAAGGCTAATGAGCACACACTACCCATACAAGAATTATAGGAACATGGGTTTCACTCCCCACACTTTCCCGTGGGCAATGAGTTTAGTGCTCCCTCTGCTGTTGGCACAGTTATCGCACCAGGGGCCACAGAAGACCCCAAGTGATTTTCAGACTGTGCCTGGCAACCCGAAGTAATGCTTGGCTTAAGTGATGGTAGGGCCAGGAAATCTACATAGTTGGAATTTCTTTAGGGAAGTACTAGCATTCAATCAGCAAGACAGGCACTTTTCGATTGCTTTCTGCTTCTCACAATAAAGTGGTAAAAAAAATTAAGGAGTTATTTTTCATTGAATGTGGAAGTAATTCAAAGTACTCACTTTGAATTGTAAATATACCAATGATTTAAACAGAGGTATGAGTATGGACAGTAGTGATGAGATTCACATTGCTAACTGTGGTTGCTCACAACATAGCCAATAAAACGTGTGTTAGTCTCCTGAGGTTGCACAATTGGTAGCTGAAGATTGAGTCAATACAATAAATTAATCCCAAGACATGATACTTTTTACCCTAATATAAACATATATACTTCATTAATTGAATACTGTCCCAAATCCATTGTCTGTAAAAGAATAATTGAGTGAAAGACTAAGCGTATATTCCGCTATTATAAATATAAAATAAGGTGACCATAAATCCTGCCTCAGGTTTCCAAGTTTACACATTGCAATTACTGTGTTAATTACTACTATAAGGGCATTTTCACTGAAGTCAGGTGTGTCAGTTATGTTGTCTAACCCACAACAGTTTAAATATATTTAAAATCCTGTAATATCTTCTTAGTGTGCCTGTTCAATTTATTTGCATTTCTTAGGAATTAGTCTGAGATAATTCTTTCTTTACAGCAATTAGTGATATGTTTTAGACTGTAGTAAAATGGATTTAAAAATCTGCTGTAAACATACTTCAACGTCATTAAAAATACTGAAAGTTATCAGCCAGATTCCCATGAAACATAATTAGCAATTCTTTATCCATTTCATGAGAATATACCTAACTGACACTGGTGACTGTAAAGGAGAGCATCTGAAGAGGGCATAGTCTCATAATCCAGGAAGAGACAGTTAGCAATTGGCTACCCCATCCAGACAATCACAGGTCTGTGTGGCCAGATGGGATCCGGCTTATCTAAGCGAGACAGTAGAAGAGCTCATCAGGCCACTCTCCATCATTTATCAGCAGTCCTGGTTAACTGGGAAGGTCCCAGGTGACTGGAGGCTAGCCAATGTGGCAGCCATCTACAAGAAGGGTCAGAAGGAGGATCCTAGGAACTACAGACCTGTCAGCCTCACCTTGGTACTGGGGAAGGTTATGGAGTAGATCTTCTTTAGTGTGCAGGACAACCAAGGGATCAGGCAGGCCCAGTCAACATGGGTTCATAACAGGCATTTCCTGCTTGACCAACCTGATCTCTTTCTATGACCAGGTGACCTGCCTAATGGATATAGAAAAGGCTGTGGCAGTTGTCTGCCTATATTGAGTCTATCAACATGGAGTTGCTGGAATGTGTCCAAAGAAGAGCAACAAAACTGGTGAAGGATCTAGAGCACAAATGTTATGAGGCATGGCTGAGGGACCTGGGGTTGTTTAGTCTGGAGAAGAGGAGGCTAAGGGTAGACCTTATCGTGCTCTACAACTATCTGAAAGGAGGTTGTAGAGATGCGGGAATCAGTTTCTTCTCCCGGGTAACTAGCAATAGGACAAGAAGAAATGGCCTCAGGTTGTCCCAGGGGAGGTTTAGGCTGGATATTAGGAAAAATTTCTTCACTGAAGGAATGGTTAAGCATTGGAAGAGGATGCCCAGGGAAGTGGTGGAGTCACTATCCCTAGAGATTTTCAAAAAAAGTGTAGACATGGCACTTCACAATGTGGTTTAGTGGACATGGTGGTTTTGGGTCACCGATTGGACTTGATGCTCTTAGAGGTGTTTTCCAACCTTAATGATTTGTTGATGCTATGATTCTATGTTGTTAAACTAATCTGTAAATTCTTTGACCACATTACACCTTTCCTGTATTTATTCAGCTTAAGAAAATACAAATATTCAAAAATCTTTCCAGTGACTAAGTTATAACAATATCTTACTTCTAGATAATAAAAAATAATGCATACTATGATCTCAGATTTGTTTGGAACTAGCACACAGACTCTTTCTGTAAAAAGGAGTTTGTAAAAATATTTTTTTATCAGCACCCTGTAAACTTAACTACACACAACCGAATGTTTCCTTTTGTAATCTCCTATGCTGCCTGTACCCTTATGGTAATGTTGTAAATTTGCAATGGGAAAATTAATCATTTTTAAATTGGTTCTTTGAGTTCAATTTTATCATATCATTGGCAGAAATAGTCTAAAGAAAGAAGGGTTAAAATGTGATTCTTTCCCTTGAAAGAAGTTTCCCTCGACTGTAGAAACTCTGCTCTCTACAACCTACATGTATGGATGCATTTCAGTCAGTATCTTAGAAGAAATTATAGAACATTTCCATACATGTTTTTCTGTCTGAGTTTCATAACTGTTTTCCCTATTCAAGACAGAATGAAGGTAGACTTATTTTTCTTCTGCAAATTATTGATTTTGTATCCATTCTTTTTTCTTTTTTTTTTTTTTGCCCCTCCTGTACAGAAGTGGTTTATTGCTGCCTGAAATATCACAGATCTATGTTTATTATCCTATTTTCAATTACTCTCTTTGTAAAAGTTAAAGCAGGCAGAATCATAGTATCGTAGCCTCATGTGCTATCACTTCCCCAGTGGAATCCCCCACTGCAGTGATCTGACATCTTTGGATGACTTTACGATATGATTCAGTGAAACTGCAATACTAAAATATTTATCTATTCATTTTGTGAAATACCCACTTGTGATGAATTTGTGTCTATAATCTACTTTCTAATGTTTTGTCCACTCATTTTAAAATCATAAAGATCTTGTTTTAAATATCTTTAAAACTATGGATTTCACTGCTTTCTTGGAAATTTATTAGAATGAACAGAAGAAAAGGGGGAATACATGCACTATTCAGAAGCTGCTGCCTTACAGCTTTTGTCTATGCTTGACATGAGGGATTTAGACTTTTTTAAATTCTCTGGTTTTGTTTATTCAGTGGTAAACCCATTCACAGCTTCCCTTAATGGTGCAGTAAGGTGTACTAAGAGGCCTTTAAACAGAAGGGTAAAATCAGGGAACAGATAGTAAAATCTTTAAAATCTGAATTAGAGCTTTTGCATACCTTCAGTCGCTGTAGCATTCATCCTTGAATCATCTGAGAAAGAACATAAGAAAGGAGAATTCATAACACTTGAGTAATTTTTTACTTATCATTTGACTCAAAGCTTAAGGTGAAATTTTGCTTCCTAAAGCAGTGACAGCTAAACAGCATCTATACTGTATGTTACAGGTATGTTATGTAAAAGATTTTTGTAAGCAATTATCTTATTGGTTCATTAACTTTCTTTTAGTCCTAGGTAATTATGACATTACTTCCCTGGCCAGCAGAAAGTAGCTTGTGTCAGAGAATAATTGTTATGTACGTATGAAAAAAATGGAGATTTTTTTTTTTCTGTGCTCTGGCTGAGGTGAATTTTCAGATAAATTGAAATTGGGATGTCCTCATTCAGGTTATGCAGAAATAAGCTCTTAGTGATAGAAGAGGCTGGAACTGCAGCAGTCACATGACAGACTTTAGGTCAACCTCAACATCAATTCAACCCTGGGACTAAATATTACCTGAATTTAACCACTATGTCAACGAAAAAGACAGTGAACTGTCAAAATATCTACCATGTGTGACTATCTAGTACCACCATATTTCTACAGTAGGAGACCCAGGAACTTAGGAATAAGACTGTTTTATATTTAAGTGCAGACTGCAGTAGATTGCAGATAGTGACCTCCACTGAGTTCTCCATGTAGATCAGGACTTTAGTGCAGAAAGATAAATACAGTGCATTTCATCTGCCACAATCAAACACAGATTTTCAATTTACTGTGAAAAAGTTGGTATAAATTATTGAATTAATCATTAATTAATCATTAATTAATTATTAATCATTAATTAATCATTAACCGACTGATGTAGTCTATTTGGATTTTTGTAAGGCCTTTGATATGGTCCCT
>VWZO01012040.1:45219-61724 GCA_013396975.1 Bucco capensis
CCCTGGCAGTGTTCAAGGCCAGGCTGGATGTGGCACTGGGCAACATGGTCTAGAGTTTTGGCATCCCTGCTTGTGGCGGGGGGGTTGGAACTAGATGATCTTTGAGGTCCCTTCCAACCTGGCCATTCTATGATTCTATGATTATCTCATCAATTCCTTAAAATATTCTCCATGGTTTCTGGTGCAATCTTGCAATGTGGAACAATTGAAAGTTTTAGCTCCCTGAGGTACTGGGATACTCCCTGTATGATTTCAAGATTCAAGGTGGTGACAGTTTAATATATGTGATCATCTCAGATACCAGAGGAAGAAACTTTGTTTCTCATTAAACCATCTAGTATACTTGAGAGAAGAACCAAATACTGTCTGGTGTGGGGTTTCTGTTGATTTACTTCTATCCCTACTTATTTAATGAAGTGAAAGTGATACAATACAGCACTGTATGATAGCATAAAACATAAGAACTATGCAAGATTCAGGGCCTGTGACTTCCTAATGATTCCTTTAGTGCTTGTGAAGTAGAAAAAGGAGGGAAAACCTTTATACTGAGTCCACCTTGAAAGCTAATATTTCTCACACCAGAGTTAAATGAATTGCAAATATGCACAGGTGTGTAACACATGAATTGGGTTAACTGAGCTAGTGATGGGTGTGATGGGAGTATTGTATGCATGTTACTGTTAGCCCAAGCTGAGGAATGTCAACAATATACAAGATATTGCAGAAGCTGCAAGTTAATAGAACTACAAGGTGTGGAATGTGGTTATTCATTTGCATATCATCTGTACCAATTAATTACAAAATTATCTTTATCTATTGATAGTGGAAACAATAACTTTCGTGTAAAAGAGGATTTCTTTCTCAGAGGTTTTTTTCTTGAGACTACTTTTAAATGGAAGGGCTTTTCTTCATCGATCAGAAATAGGCACTCAAATGGATGAACAGTCTTTTAAAAATTAGCAGTTTGATTCAGTGCAAAATAAGGATTAGCAGAATTAAACTTCTGTTTAATGATATGTGATTATACACATGAATAGTGACAAATGGAGTAATTCTCACATGTAAAGTTACTAACCTACTTAATGTTGAAAGTATCTTTTCATTTGAAATCTGACTTTAACCTTTGCAGAGATCTCAGCTTTGTTCTGCCTGAAACTGCAGATATGATATAATTAGTGAATGGAGAACTTCCTTGATACATTTAAAATTATTGCAAAGCACAATTTCAATAGCTTGATTTCAGAGTCAGTTGAATAATTATCAAACAATGCATTTCCATTTTTAACAGCAATTTTCAAGATAATTTATTCAAGTGTCTCAGCATTTCACTGAACTATAGGGCAGAGGTTACAATCTGGAAGTAGAGATTTCTGATTCAGTTTTCATCTGATCTAGATAAATGCATCCAAAGCTACTCAATAAACTTTGCATTTTAGAATGATTTATTTTCATCAGTAAGGCTTTTTTGTTAAAACCATTTTACTCATCTCTTGATGAGACATGGGCCAAAGTCCATTCTCTTTACCTTTATCTATCAGGTTTTTACCTAAAAAAGCCAAGTAGCAGGTGCTGTCTCACCCACTCATCTCTGATTTTTTTCTGCCCACCTGAGGTATCAGCACTTTTGGAGTTTTTAAGAAAGGAAGATTGACTGGTCACAGTTTGCATTGTTGAGTAGAACAGTCCACAGAAAGACAAAAGTAACGTTGAAGAAATTATCTATTCTACATACATTACTGATTTCAGATTGCTGAGCATTTACCAGCTGTAGTTATGATTTTGACAGACTAAGTTGAATTCTGAACATACTTGAGAAGAGAGGATGCTTTCTTGCCCTACCATCCTCCAAAAAACAACCTTTGTACCAAAGGTTAAGAAAAGGAAAAGCTTTTTATTTCCCCATAGACAAATAACAAAAGCTCTAATATAGTAGGGTAACAATCTGATTTGATTTAATGTATTTGTTTAATGAATAAGAAGAATGTTGAGTAAGTCAATGAAACCTATGCAGCAAAACCACTGATCAGTAACAGTTCATTGAGTCTCCTTTCCACTGCTGAATTCAGCTTGAGGAAATTTTGTATTACTATTTAAAGACATCGTCACAAAGCTCAAATTAATAGGAATAGTAATAAAAAAAAACCTATACCACAACCTTTTGCATTTTTGGTTGTCATAAGACTGGACTCAATTGCCAACACTATTAACAATCAGAGATTAAATTTTCTTTCAACTCTCCCACGCCCTTAGGGGACATTAATAAACCAGATACACAACAGCTCAAATGTAAAGCTAAAATTTTAACATTATAATATAAGTAACAAAATGGATAGTAATTAATAATGATGCTGGGGCTTTTTCTGCTTCAATATTCCTTTCTCAGTGTTTGGTGAAAGTCTGTTTTGCAGTGATTTTTTTGTGACAGATTGCTCTATTTTGTGTGCCCAAACCCCAATAGCTCTGTTTATGTTTAGCCTACTCAAACTTCTCTAAGAAGTAAGATTTCCTTTTTTCTGGATGGTTGAAAATGTTTTGTCTTTTAGGTGGACTGTTTGAATCTTGAGGGAAATAATATTTTTTCCTAGCACTTGTAGAAAGACAGCATGAAAGTCAGCATGAAAGCAATCCATTCCTTTCTTTGCTTTCCTCTTTATTCTTCTTTCTCAAATAATCACTGATTTAATTGACAAGAATCTAAATGCATTTCCTTCTTTGATTTATGCCTACTACCTGTCAACAACTTTTATTTCACATCAATCAATCTCTATTCACTCTACTTCTGGACTATTCTACACTTGTGTTTTCAAATTGACTGATGATTAAATAGAAGGAGAACTTCCTCTGATGGCAGGATTCCACCATCCCTATTTGTGTATTCCCTCTCATCTCCTTACAGAGCATTAATATTACACCTCATAGAGCTACACTTTTCCTGTTGCTAAGGCTCATGTGGTATCACTAGACCTCAAGTACACATCTGACCGGATTATCAGTGTTGCACTCTCTGGTCAAAGGCTTGTGTTGCACAGTAAGTCTAATTTGATGCAGACTGTTTGAAAGATGTGGCTGTGTTGATTACTCCATGCTGGGTACTTAGAGTTTGAGGCATTTCCTTGGTAATGACAAGAGCAGGTTTGGACTAACAGTCAGTGAACCTAGAGAAGAAGAATAAAGAGGTGCCCAAAACCCCAAATCACCTGGAAATGAAAGTAATGAAAGTCCTTCAGAAAGCACCTTGTCTTGTCTATGTGACATTGGGAAGGGTGCTATGACTCCAATTTTCAACACTAATTATAATCTAAAGGTAATAAATGGAATCAGATTTCACCAAAGACAGTAAGTCTTGGATTAATTTAATGTGCTTTGTTTGGAAACAGAGCCTGTACACTTCTGAGTGAAAGATTTTTCTAAGAAGTTAGCAACTGGGTTAAATTGGTTCAGTTATGAGTAAAGCATCTCGTAAGTTCACCTCAGAATAAAGGTTTAGTTTAAACTGTCTTCTGGGATGAACATCCTGCTTTGAAGTAAGCAATAAATAAACAAATTCTTGACTTCAAAAAGCTGAAAGTAAGGGTTAATAGAGAAAAGATAAATGATGCCTTTGTAGGTATGATACTTTCCTTTTATATGTTGCAACTAACTCACAACTATGTGTTAGGATAGTACTTTATAAAGTTGTAGTGATTTCTTCTGGTGATTTCTTTTCCAGATAAGTGTTTCCAGACGAGACCAGGCCATACAGCCTGGCAGCCTATCTCCGATGGGAGCACTGCCCTATGTTGCAAGGCAGCCTTCACCTTCTGCATGAATTTGTATTTTGTCATGTCTTGCTTTACCGCAATTTAGACACTACAAAGACCTTTACTTCTTTTTTTATTGTTATTAATTAAAAAATATTTCCAGTTTTATTATCTCCTTTTTTGTCCTTTTCTTCCCAAACAGAAGTTTAATATGCTTTCATTTTTCTTTGCTAAAATACATTTGCAGAGAATTTAATCTATGTAATTTTTAGTGTTATTCATAGATTTATTATCGGGAAAAACTGTCTGATCTAGTGCAAAACTGATTTACCAGTTCTTGTCTTCAGAATTGTGATTTTTTTCCTTCAGATTTTGACAGAGTGGTGTGGAGCAATGTACTAAGTAAATTACTCCAAGGGAAGTTTGTAGCAGAGAAACGATGTAACAGATTTCAATGTTTTCGCTCTCCTAACCACATATCAGCAAAACTACACCTGAAAAATTAATGACACTGTGAGCTGAGTGGTGGGAATTGTTGAAATGAGAAACACATTACTCATGAGTTGTTAAATACCAGGAAATGCAGTTAATGTACACTTGTCTCTTAAAAACAAGAAAAGATGTTTAATGCCTGGTGTACAAGTTAAGAGAGGAAGTACTAACAAAATTTGAAGTTGGTCAAAATTCACATGGTTGAAAAAATGTTACTGATATGTGGATTTTCCCTACAAAAAGTAAACAATCATGTAGAGAAACGAAGCATGTGTGCACATCCACACACATGCACAGGAAAGGCCAAAAGGATATTTCTGATCCTGACATGAAGAGACTAAAACATTGCATTGGATCACTATCTAGTCAGCTTCCTAAAGCACAATTTTAGACTTGCAGCTACCAGAGAAGTTATACATCACAGATATTCTCCAAGAATTAGTTGCAGAGCAGCAAATTTTGTAGTATTTTAAGTAAATTTGTTGCAGGTTACAAAATAATTTGACAGGAAATTTACAACTCCAGTGCTTTTGCTTCTAGTACTTTGGTCAACTTCATTTCAACCTGGTTTACAGTGTGGTTTCAAAAGCAGTGAACCTAACTGATTTATGAAAACTGTGGCACTGTCACTTCTCAGCAGAATGAATGAAAGAATGTAATGCATAATCACTTGCAGTGGCTTACAAGGCCCTCTAAAGCTCTAAATATTTGTGGAAATGGAATTGAGATAGATTTCTTAATTTTACTTAAGGAAGTGTATTAAAACCAGATAAATGGAGGGCACTTGAAAAGGGAAGAGCAGAGGGATCTTGTCCGCCTTTGCAGACCAGGAGCAGTCTCATATACCAGCCAGTCTGCAAGCATTAGAACCTGTGCAGACACGTCTGCTCCTCAGCTATGTATATGGGAGACACCACTAGATACATTTCCTGAACTCACAGGGTAGACTTTAGATTTATGTGGCACAGTCTTTAATTGGCTAGCATTTCCCTATATTTAGAGCTATGTTTTCTAATGCACCTCCTATGGATTACTTGTGAATAGAATCCCAGCACTGGAGGCAGTTATTCAAAGTAAAATGCTTGGCCATGGTCCAACATCTAAAAAAGAGAGAGATTGAGGCAGAACTCATCTTGGATTCCAAAGGTGTTACTCTAGATTTGTAGGAGTGTAACTGAAAGCAGAAGGAAGTTCATTGTCTATTATATATAAGACATAAGATCTTTCAGACAATGGACTACAGATACCAGGCAAAATGCACGCATATGTTTTGCATCCTATTCATTGAATTTCTTTGCTTGGAAAACTTCAAAACTTTAAAGGCAATGCTCACATATTGTGAGCGAAGCTTGGAATATCTAAAAAAGAATATGTGGGAAAGCTTTATATAAATTTTCACACAAAAATCTGTCCAGAGATTGAGATAAGCGATCCACATATACACACTGGACTTCAATGCTATTTCTAGAACAACTTTAATTGTCAAATAAAGCAGTTTAACTCTTCTCTTTACAGATATTCTCTAAGCAGAATGAACTATATCTCCTTCTTGTAGCCAGAGTGACAACTTAATGCATGTTAAGAAGTCATCACATAATAAATGATGAACATCTCTGTATTCATGGTAAAAAATTCAAAATTCAATGTTAGGTTTGAGGTATATGATATTTTATAGCTGACAATAGGCATTCTCTGAGGATGAAGAACAGCTGCTGCTGTCTTTGTCTCTTGATATATTCTATTTCTTGAATATCAGCTTTTTCAAGGTAGACTGTTGGGGTTTTGTCGTCCCCTCAATATTTCTTTGTTTTTAGCATGCTTTTCAGTTTAGGAATTCAAGCTTTTGCTTTCTAAGAAGGAAGGGGGGAGGTGCCCTAAGATACTTGAGTTACTGTATCTTTCTATCCTTGCTTACCAGGACAGAATAACTGCTTCTGCTCTGTTCATGTGATTTACAGGGGAACATCTTTCACAATGAAATCTGAAGTTTCATTAGCATATTGTTGCTTCTTCTAGATCATTGTTAAAGATAAAAAATATCACTGTGGTTAACACAGAGTCTTGCAGTGTCTTCGTATCAAATACCTCCTGACTCATTACCAAGCACTGTTACATTTCTCTTTTATATCTTCCCAAACTACACAACTCATTCCCATGTCAGTTACACATATTTCTCTGGAACTGCCAGAAGAAACAAAAAAGGAACTCAGAGACCAAAGAGGCTCAGGTTTTTGTCATGCACAGATAATCCTTTGGTCATGTCTGCTGGTGCCTGTACATCTTCTGGACAGTGGTTGAGAAGAATGGTTAAGAGATGGAATAGGATACTGTGTTGGGTTAGCCACGAGTGCCAGTCTCCTGAAGCAATATCTTGCAAGAACTATCCTCAAAAATCATCAAGGTGAAACTTCCAAGAACTACTCAGATATTTAGCAATGCAAGTCTTTTTAAAGTCTGCAGAACCTTTACTCATGATAAAGAGGGGAACACTTGTAACATCTTTGTCATATGAGTGCTGAGCGGATTGAACTCTGTCACAATATTTTCCTCCCTAAGATATACTTTTTCCTAATGATAAATGTCAAAAATTGCAATATTCTTTCTTTATAAAGCAGTTTTAAATTTGACTTCTTCAAGAAAACCCCTTCTGCTGTGGTCAGAGAAACCCTGTTAAAGTACTTCAAAGCATCTTTAAGGTACTTAGCTAGTGCAACTTGCAAGCCTGTTCTCCCTGAAGTAAAAATACATACATAGTATAGTGCTAAGAAATGTAAAAGTTACTTTAAAAATTAACCAAAACCTTCTTATCATTTTTCTATCCAGCAGTAAAAAGGGCTAAGCTGCTCCTGACCTGAAAGTGGAGGAGGGATACAGGAAAAGAGCTATATTAAGTGAGGCCTCAGGCACAGGTAATAAATCCTTCAGTCAGGTTTATTGTTCTGGTTGAAGTGGTGACTGTAGTGTGAAATGGGAGACTTTCAGCCCTGGGATTCAGCAGTGCTCTGGCTTGCTAGTAGCATTCACCACCTGCTGCACTTTGACTTTTGGCTCAGTAGCAGCTGCAGAAGCCAACGTATTCATGAAAATTGATGAAAATCATGCATTTTTGCTGATTGAAAGGTAGCTAAAAGACAACAGAGACATACACCAGTATTAAAGGGAAAAAAATATCATTATATCCTGAACCAGTGATAAGTTTCTGACAGAAAAAGGCTCCTGCTCTTGGGCTCCCACTGCACCCTGCAAACGTGTCTAAGAAGTCATGGTTTGACCTCTAACACTTAATACTGCTACAGATACTCACCCAGCTGAATAAGAAACTTGTCTGTGCCATGCCCATTTACAGATTTTAGAATAAGCATTAGTTTTTGGTTGATAGACACCAGTAGCTAAGCTCCCTGTAGAATTAGTGAGAGGTACTATGTTTCTAAAAGGGGAGCTCACCTAGTCCACTGAGGAAATGCTGAGATAAAAGTTGATGTCTGGGCCCGCCTCACCATGATTAGGCCATGGCTAAGTGGGATTATGATGGCTTTTTGCAGTTTTGAAGTTTGAACTCAGGAGGGACAAGCAATGTTTAGGTAGTTAAAACTCTTTGTTCTTCTAGCTCTTTTTTTAAAGTCTTCAGACTGACTCCTGAAATCTGTCTGTGTTTTGTCATGTAAGTATTTGCACTGTAAAATAAATGGGGACTGTTTAACATTCCCTTCAGAAAAGGTATGTGTGCATGTTCAGCTCCATTAACAATAGGGGTGTATGCAGGGCAGGACAGACCCTGACCCCAAGGAATTATTGCCTAGCTGCTGTAATGACAATTGCTTATCTCTTATTTAAATAATCAAGTTAAACACCAAACAAATCTTCTAACTCTCTTTTTTGTTAAGCTTGAAGAAATCATGAGGAGAATGAAACACAAATCCTGCGCAGGAACATTTACAAAAAATCCCCCAAACCCTCCTTCAATATCCTCCTGGCAATCTATATAGTTGTTCCAAAAAAGATTAATATTTGAAAAAACAGCAAACCAATTATAAACATGAGATGTACCTATCCTCCAAATGTCAGTTGAAAGGCTAGATTGTTATCTATGTAATATTAGCAAGAAATTTAAGTTGTTATTTATAGTGGATAAGAAATTAGTTTAGGATAAAAACACTTCCATTTAGAAAGAGCATGGTAAAATAGGAACTTGTCTGTTAATTAAGTCACCAGAGTGTCTTAGCAAAGATTTTACTATCTTCTTAGTCTTGACCTTGTAAGCAAGTGAACTGAGTTTATCTGCATCCGAGTGACTGCGTAATATACCACAACACTGGCTTACCGCCAGATCTCGTTCACTAGTGAATACCGCACATTCCTTATCATATAATAACATGAGATCCCACAAATTATATTATAAAAATATTTCATGTTATTGGGCTTCTAAGACTAATAAAACAGTTAAGCAGCACTGATATTATCAATAAAGTCAGCTGTTAATGCAAGTTTCCTTTTTATTAAAATCATCATAGGATAGAATCTGTATATACAGTAACCATGTGATGCAATCAGTATCTCAAATGACTATAAAGTTCTTACAGCAGGGTAATTAGGGCTTTGAATGTGATCTCAATAGGGTAAGTTAACACCACCTTACATTCTGGTGGTCAAAGAGATGTGATGATATCTCCTTTATGGAGAATTAAATAACACTCCAGTATTTATGTGCCAATCTGAAAGAAGCCCCGTAAAGGGGCATACTTGAGACTCTTTTTTCACATAATGAAATAAAGTCTAATTATCTCCTTAGTTTTGTTATTTTGTAATGATACTGTTAATATATTTTGAAAATACAGAATCAATTTTTCAATCAGAATTGGAGAAGCACAACATGTAAGTGAAGAGCTTTTTGTTGCCTACCATACCATCTTTGATCTCAAAAGCTCCTGAACCACTACTTTATCTGTTATAAATTTCTTCTGGTGTAAAGACAAAATCAGAAGGTTTTTTAGCTGTCTAATTGTTATTATTCTAGTGCTCAGGAGAATCAGTGGGAAGAAGAAGCCTGCATGATCCTGACTTTAGAGTTTGGCTTTTGGGTTAAGATATCCACCTGCAGAATAGGAATGCTAATCTAATTTTTCCTAATGTTCAGGATTGTTGACCATTGCTGATATTGCTGCAGCAGACAACTAACTTGGGAAAGAAAAAACAAAGGGGCACTTAGAGATAAGGTGAGTATTTAATCAAAGCTGTAAACATTAGGATGAACAGGTCACATAGGTCAATCTACTGTCCCTAACTCTCCCTTAGGGTGAGACTGAAACAACTCACCGAAGTCCCAGACAATAATCCATCCATGCTAGTATCCACAACTACTCAATACTATACAACCCTAAACTCACTGTGTACCTGGTGGATGTTGCCTATATTCTCCTAAGTGTCCATCTTTATGCGTTTAAGTGTCCATTTTATGCATTCACACGTATGTGGCAACCTCGCACAGATATGCATCTACTGCATCCTCAGAGCATTGTGGTGGCCTGGATTTTACCTTTTATAATTGAGACTAACATCACCGATTGCCTGCAGTAAAATGTCCTGCATCACAACCTACCACACTGATTAGAGGAAGCAGGCAACCCCAATTCGATAATTTTCCACCCTGGGGATGTAGAAATTTAGGTAAGACTTACATGAAAACAGTACTAACCAATAAGTGATATTCCAAATAGGAGTGCTCTCTAGCTATCTAAAATTGCAAGAATAAAAGTGTGAAAATGAGAGTAGATAAGACAGAGGACAAAACTACATCCTGATGTAAGGATGAAGAAGATTTGAAGGTCTTGACATGACCTATGGATAAATTACAAGACTTGATATCCTTCTATATAAACTAAATCCTTCTTATCTAATCTTCCTCTGTTTATGTTGCTCATACGTAACAGTTGCAGAGCTCTTCTGAGCATGGGCTGTTTTGCAAGAGGATGATACTTCTATCTCCCTTTCTTACTAGACACTCAATGGAGCGAGATAGCTAAACTACATGGCCCAGTTTATTTCTGCTGATTTAGTGCTTATCACTGCATGTGATCTACAACTAATAAAGAGTTGGAAAATTATGTTCAAAGAGGAGAAGTAAGTATGTGAATTTTGGTGGAATCTGTGTGAATGAAGCAGAAGGAAAGAGAGAGGTGAGAGGTATTCTGAAGTTGATCTTTTTTCAACAAAAATTGCCAGTAAACCAGAAAAAGGGATGGAAGAAGATGAAAATAAGATGTTCAGATTTTGTCATGCTCATTCCAATTTCAATAAGAGGTGAGATAGTTGTGACAAAATAATCAAGCAATGTATGAGAGTCTTCAGCATGAACCCTACTGTCTGGAAGGAATAGGTATAAACAAAAGGGTAAGCCAGTAACACCTGTGGAGTAGTGGGGATGAAGTGAGGAGATGGAAGGAGAGTCAATAAATGTGATATTCAGAAGAAAAAAAAACCCTGTTAAAGTACTTTCTTGACAAAGAGCTAGTTAAGAGGATCCAGGAAGTGAATGACTGAAGATAATCATAATGGAAAAAACTGGTTTACAGTCTTTAATAGATAATAAGGAACTTTTTACTTAATAAAGGCAAATTCAATATAGTACACAGGTTAGAAGCAGTGCTAGAGAGGAATGAGGAAGGAGCCAGAAAGCATCATGTCCATGTCCTCAGGCAGAAAGCCTGAGAGGGGGACGAGGAGGAACAGGTGAAGTATAGGGTATGGGTATGGCTAGGCTTCGCGAACGAAGATCCAGGGAGGGAATCCACACTCCTCATCAGCGCCTTTTCCAAGCACGCTGATAAAAAGAGGATAGCAGATAGCACCCTCGAGCCTGCGCTATGGATTTTTTTTAGGTGAGACACAGCATGCGCAGAGCTGGACCCACCCTTTAGTCCTAAGGTTCATCTGCCAGGGCCTAGCAAGGGAACAGTTGAAGTGCAGTGGTGAAAAAGGGCCCAAAAAGTTACAGATAAGGGAGGAAGAATGAATAGATAAAGGAAGGGTATAATAACGTGCCATAATGAAGTTTGAACTGAGAGAAACAAGGAGGTGGACTTGAGCTAAGACATTTTGGAATGAGGTTAGGGATTGATATGCTGGAAAGCAGCTCTGAAAAAATATCTGTGTGTCCTGATGGACAGCAGGTTGATCACAAGCCAGCAACGTACCAATGTGACCAAGAAGGTCAATAGCATCCTGGAGTGCATCAAGAAGAATGTGGCCAGCAGGTCGAGGGAGATTATAATCCCCCTCTACTCTGCCCTAATGAGGCCACATCTAGAGTACTGTGGCCAGTTCTGGTCTCCCTATTTCAAGGGCTACAAAAGGGCTACAAAAATGATTAGGGGGCTTGAACATCTCTCTTATAGGGAAGGACTTAGCCTAGAGACAAGAAGACTGAAGTGGGATTTTATCAGTGTTTGTAAATACTTGAAGGGTGTGTGGCAGAAGGATGAAGCTAGTCTGTTTTCAGTGATGCCCAGTGATAGGACAAGAGGTAATGGACACAAACTTGATCATAAGTTCCATCTAAACATAAGGACAAACTTCTTCACTTTAAGGGTAGTAGAACAGGCTTCCCAGAGAAGTGGTGAAGTCTCTGTCTCTGGAGACATTCAAAACCCACCTGGACACCTGTGCAACTTGCTCTAGGTGAACCTTCTCTGACAGGGCATTGGACTAGATGATCTGAAGAGGTCCCTTCCAACCTCTAACATTCTGTGAAGGCTCTGGAAACTGAATAAGATGTGGCAAAGAGAAGTGGTTATAAAGAGAAGTAAATAGTAAAGGCACAGATAGGCTGTGCATGAACTTACTAGTTTTGCTTTTTGAGATAGCAACAAGATCTTAGACTAAAGAAAAGAAGACTGAAAGTTTTAAAGTGCTTTTGAAAACAAGAGTTCAGAGAAGATATAAATGAAATCTGAATCTAGATGACAGAAGAGATGAAATTGTAGAAGTTTTATTCCTGAAGAAGAGTGTTAGAGTTCAGGAATTTTCTCCAGAGAATTCAGCACAAAAAGAGTAGGAATAAGCAGTGCCTGGAGATCCAAGAAATGGAGCAGGAAAATGAGTAAGAAGGTGGATAAAAATGCCCATATAGGGAAGAGCTCTGGGCTGGTAGTACCTCAGGAGCTGAAGCATTGGGTGGGCAGGAGTTAAGTTTAGAACAGGTTAAAGTCAGAATGATTGACAGATTGAAAAACAAGTTTGGCAAGTGAATAGAGAGGCAAAGCATGAGAGGACCCGGATTAGGACTGGGAAAGGGAAACTCTGCAATGGGAAAAACAGAGCACATCAGAGACAAGGTCTTCTTATAAAGTAGAAGGTGGACAAGCTAAAAAGCACATGTAATTGCAGGGAGACAAATTTTGTAAAATACAGTTTATTTCTAATAACTCCATTTAAACTGAGCAGTTCTGCAGCACGTGGACTTCCCAGAAATTTTTTCTCCGATTTGGAGAGCTATAGTGACTGCCTCCCCATATATCCCTGATGTATGTAATCACCCTGTAGTGCCTTTCATCTAACTTGGCATAATGTACATTTGAAAACCTGTCACAAATGGGCCAGTTTGAAATAATGCTGTAGCATACAAGAATTAGTTCTCCTGCCCTATGGCTGCTGAAAACGAAAATTGATTTCTATGCATTATGCGATGAATTTAAATGATATATTTGAGAGAGTTTTGTAAACATAGGACTTTGTAAACAGAGAGACTGAAGAGAATGAAACATAACCGAAAGCAATAGAAACTATTCTGCCAGCCTACTAAATAAATTTTTACTGACTGTTTCCCATCATGCCAGTGAAATTATGTGCAAGCTTGTCTTTGTGCTTTATGAGTTCATTAGAAAATAAGGTTCAAAATCTAACTGGTCAGTGCTACAATTTCCATTCCCTATGATGGCTTTTAAAGGTGCTTCTAGTTACACTACTTAGGTCAGATATATAAAGTGAGTGCTTTTAAAAAGGCAAATTCCTGTGCTGTCATCCAAGAAATCAAAACACTCTTTGTTTGCTAAGTAGTGGAGGATGGAGGTGACAGGAGAGGAGAGGGGGAGTTTGGAGAACTAGCAGCTGCCATTCATTGGCAAAACTGCTGCCTTACCATCCCTTCCCAGCTGCCCCTCAATCTGTGTCTGAAAATCCAGTGTTCATGGTAATGCAACAAACGCAAAGAATGTGGCCCCAGCCCTGGCACTAATGCACATCTCCTCCTTGATCCACTGCCTGCCCAAAGGCCCCACTAACCACTTAATGGGAGTGGTGGGACAACATGCACTGGTGCCACACCATCAGAGATGACAAATTAAACACTAATGTGTTTGCTAGAGGCTTAGTTGCTGGGTTGAGGTGGCAGATATGGTAACCTCTTTGCTCTGTGACCTTTGCTTCTTTTAGACAGGATAGATGCAGAGAGGCTAAAGAACAACTACTCTGCTTTTGATCAGGAATGCAACACTGTGCTCCAGCGCAGCTGTCTAAGGAGGGAGGAAAACTTTTCTAGCTTTCTACCCTCTCCATTGCAATATGCTGAATGCTTCTGTAGCATAGGCATTATTTTTTAAATGAAACTAAGATCCTCTGCCACCATGAGTGACTGCTTCATAATGTACGGTTTTATGTCTCACAAAGATAAGTCTATCCAAAGTCAGAGTAGGGTTTTCCTTCTCTGAAGATAAGCAAGAAATCATGTATTTATTAGCAATTTCTCTGACCAAATTATTCTCCTACAAGCACCAGCTTCTCTCTCACTAAGCAAAGCAAATAACCTATTAATTCTCTGTTTTTCCTCAGGGTATGTTCATGAACAGCAGTTGTAGAAGCTAATCAAGCTGCTGTTTTTTCCTGACAGAACTAGAATCTCTGATTAATGTTTCATTATTATTGTCATCCAAAAAGGGAAAAAAATTGATGACCTACTTATCAACAGACAGACAGAGCCCTCAAGGAGGGATGAGATGATCCAGGTAGCAGGCTGTAGGGAGTGTCTCAGCCTCTCCCTGGTAGCAGGGGTCTGTGTACGGTGTGAGCAGGTAGGTGATTTGTTCACCCAAGCAGCACAGCTGCAAGCTATCGTTGAAAAACTTCAAGCTGAAGTGGCAAGACTTAGGAGCATCAGAGAGGCTGAGGAGGAAATTGACTGGTGCAGCCAGGCTCTACCCTCCCTGAAACTGAAACAGGAACTGGACCACCTGCCACAAATTACCCAGGAATGAGAGAACCCTGGACCATCCCTGAAGCAAGTTCATTGGGACATATATCTGCCCTACACAAACCAAAAAGTACATGGTCAAGGCAGCAAGCAAACTTCTTCCCTGCCCACCTCCCCATGACCCCTTGGCAGTAAGCAATGGTAACAAGTTGCCACTCGACAAGGCAGGTGTGTTGCCTCGGTTATTCCCCCAAGTTTCCAGGTGCCCTTGCAGAACAGGTATGATGCCCTGCAAGTGAAGCCAACCAATGAGGAAGATGAATCATCTGGCTTGGAGGCATTCCCAAGATTAAGGAAGCCCAAGCACAGCATCCAAACATCTTCTATCAAGAAAAAAGAGAAGAGTCATTGTTATAAGTGACTCCCTCCTGAAGGGCACAGAAGGCCCTATATGCAGATCTGACCCACTTCAAAGGGAAGTTTGCTGTCTCCCAGGGGCCAGAGTTAAGGATGTGGTAAGAAGGCTTTCTGCCCTCTTACAACCTACAGAATATTATCCGTTGTTGACTTTTCAGGTGGGAAATGATGATCTTGAAAAAAGAAAAGTGAAGACTGTCAAGAGAGATTTTAGGGCCTTGGGTCAACTGATCAAGGGAGTGGGAGCACAGGTAGTTTTTTCTTCTATCCCCTGTGTTGCAGGGGCCAACCCAGAAAGGCTGAGGAGGACTCATCAGATCAATTCTTGGCTTCACACCTTGGTGCCATCAGCAGGACTTCAGGTTTTCTACCGCGGGTCAACTTATATGATGCCAGGCCTACTGGCGGCAAATGGGGTGCATCTCTCTCAAAGTGGAAGAAGGATTTTAATCCAGGAGTTGGCTGTGCTCATTAACCATGCTTTAAACAAGATTCGAAGGGGGTGAGGGAGGAAAACCTGGATCATGGGAAACAAGCCTGTGATGTTTCTGGGCTTCAGAAAAGCCAACTTTGGCCTTCTCAGGGAACTGCTTGATAAAGTCCTGTGAGACCTCAGGGCTCTAGAAGGTAAGGGGGCACAAGCAAGCTGGCTAGTGTTCAAATGCCTTTTTCTCCAGGCTCAAGATCAGTGCATCCTATAGAGTACGAAATCTAGTAGGAGAGATAGGAGACCTGCATGGTTGAGCAGGGAACTACTGGATAATCTTAGGCATAAGAAAGAAATATATAGTACATGGAAGAATGGGCAAGCCACTTGGGAAGAATATAGGGAGGTTGCCAGAGGATGTAGGAAGGCAACAAGGAAAGCTAAGGCTGCCTTAGAACTTAACCTGGCAAGGAAGGTCAAGGATAACAGGAAGAGACTTTTCAATTATGTTGGAAGCAAAAGGAAGTCTAGAGGTAGTGTGGTCCCTTTGAGGAATGAAAAGGGTGCACTGGTGACTGAGGATACAGAGAAGGCAGAGTTATTCAATGTCACCTTCGCCTCGGTCTTTACTGCTAATGCCAACTACCAGGAGTTGCAGTACTTTAAAACTACAGAGGAAGATGGGAGGAAGGTACTTTTTACCTCAGTTGATGAGGTTTGGGTCAGAGATCAATGGAGCAAATCAGAGCAAACTGGACATCCACAAGTACATGGGTGTCCTGGTTTGACCAGCAGCTAGGGTCAAAAGAACAATCTTTTGAGAGGATTTTGCCACAATATCCCCTCTCCCCAATAAGACAGGGACAGCAGTAAACAAAACCAAAAAACACTAGGCAAGCAGACAGTGAATTTCCAAGAATAGCTTTATCTAAATTTAAATGGTACAACAGTATAAAGAGATAAGCAATAAAGAAAGATAAGGTGGTTAGTTCAAAGATGGCTTTCGGCCCTTTCTCCCTTCTAATTACCTCCTCCCTCCTTCCAATCAATCACCTCCCCTCCCACTTACTATCATTCTGGGATGGGAGTTGTACAAATTACCGGAGGAATTTCAAAAATGCCAGAGGCCTTTTTTCTGTAAAGGGAGAAAAGCCGAGCCGAGAAAGCAGGAAGCAGGGACATCAAGCAGCAAGCAGGAACAGGAAGAGGAAATCTCACTTCTTCCCTTAAATACACAAAAATACATCAT
>VWZO01012040.1:62508-76346 GCA_013396975.1 Bucco capensis
GGCATCCTAGGATGCATTAAGAGGAGTGTGGCCAGCAGATCGAGAGAGGTTATTCTCCCCCTCTACTCTGCCCTGGTCAGGCCTCACCTGGAATACTGTGTCGAGTTCTGGTCCCCCAGCTCTAGAAGGATAGGGAGCTACTGGAGAGAGAATCCAGCACAGGGCCACCAAGATCATTAAAGGAGTGGAGCATCTGCCCTATGAGGACAGGCTGAGAAAGCTGGGTCTCTTCAGCCTGGAGGAGACTGAGAGAGGACTTCATTAATGTTTATAAATATGTTAAGGGCGAGTGTCAGGAGGAGGGAGCCAGGCTCTTCTCAATGTCATCCAATGTTAGGACAAGAGGGAATGGGAGCAAGTTGGACCACAGGAGGTTTAGTATTAACATGAGGAGGAACTTCTTTACAGTAAGGGTGACGGAGAACTGGAAAAGGCTGCCCAGGAGGGCTGTGTAGTCTCCTCCTCTGGAGATATTCAAGAGCTGCCTGGATGCATTCCTGTGTGATCTCGTCTAGGTAATCCTGCTCTGGTAGGGGTTTTGGACTAGATAGATGATCTTTCTAGGTCACTTCCAACACCTAAAATTCTGTGATTCTCTGATTATGATTATTTCCATGAGAGTGTACACACCTTTAAATGACACTGTAAGAACCCTGCTGTTGCAGATTTCTCTAAGTCTCATTTCCTCTCTTCTCCAGTATAAACATTCTGAAGTCTGGTATGAAATGTTGTGGAGGAGAAGACCAGGTGACTGGCATGGATCCTAATGTCCCCACTTTTTGTCCTGGTTTAGATCACTAGAGTAAAGTGTGTCAAAGGCCTCAGCTAGGACAACAAATCGCTTCCCACATGAAGACAGGTCTCCATTACCCAGAGTAGATCAATTGCTCTCAGTGTGACTGATGAAGCTGAGGTGAAAGTACAAAAAAATAGAGTGACACTAGCTCAATATTTTATTTTTGGTAATGAAAGTGATCTATTGCTGTTTATCTAGTAATTCCAAGAACATCAACACAGAAGACAGGGTAAAAAATGTTGGTTACAACATTGTTTATGTAGCCAGATTTCAAGATGAAACTAACTGCATGTAGTTCACAAAACATTGGCATTTCATCGTCTTTTGTTTATGGAATTCATTAAAAAGTGAGACACTAATATATCATGCACTAAAAAGAAATCCCATAAACAACGCCTCTCTATCATCAAACCTATCAACCCTACTGTAGTAAATGGCTTGGAGAAACACCTCATATTCCAGTGATGAGCCCCGTCATCCCTTGTGGATGGTGTGATTGTTCTTCAAGGAAGGCACATTTGTTTCAGTGGCACATTAGGACAAGCCAAGTAGAGCTGCAAGTAAGCACTGGAGAAAGAATTCACCACCTGCATTTTGGCTATTACATTTTAGATGTAGTATTTATTTTTATAAGCCCCTGGGGAAACAACTCTCCCAGATGCACAGCATCTGCATAATCATCCAATTTTAGAGAGATTAAATATTCATATCTGGCTTCTTGAGTGGTAGTAATGTCCCTCTGGCGTTCTGAGGATCCAGGAAGAATTTTGCCACAGCATAATGACTGGTGTCTCTTATTCAGACTGTCAGAGTTAGTATCTCTCCACTGCAGCCTATTTAAAGGCAAGTTCTTCTTGAAAACTCTTGAGAATGGTGACATTGCCCCCACCCATAAGGAGGCAAGATAGTATGGTTTCCGTAACACAAGGTATTTCAAGGATGACCAGATCTGCATGAAGGCTTTTGGTACACCTGTACACTGAGATTTATTATCTGTCTATTTAGTTTAAACTCATCTAGCAACATAACTAGCTAAGATGGTGCTGAGGTGAATAACAGGTCAAGGTCATGGACAAAAGGAAATTAAATAGAAATATTTGTGTAAGGAGTGGGAAGAATTTACTAAGAGGTATAAATGGGCTTGGTAACCTCTTTCCAAATTTTTTTCTAATAATTTTTATTCCCTCATTAATTTTTTTTTCTGGTTTACTTGTTATAACATTGTAGTAGTGAATGTAATTTACAGTTGTGACTGTGGCCTGTTTACTTCTCAAAATACAAACATTTTAAAGTGCATACATGGTTGTTTTTCCATTTGTCATCACTAAATGCAATGACAGAAGTTTTAACAGGTATCACTTTGCTTCTGGATAGGATATGCTTCTCCAGATTCAGATGCCTGAAAGATAGGCATATACATCAGAAATACTTGTCTACAACCTCTCTCCAGAAAGAACATGGCACTGTTCAGAAAAATTCCTTTTGCCTTAACTCAAGTAAGGTAAGATGAATACTTCTCCAAAAGTGTCTTCCTACCTTTACATATGAGGGGGTGGAAGGCGTAGACATTTGCATTATAAACATTTATAGTTAGGTCAAATTAATTACATCTTCTATGTTACATACTATTTTTCAAAAATATGGATTATTTAGAATCTGGTTTTATTCTTTATGAAATTAATGCAGAAAGGGAAGGGGGAGATAGGCATCCCAGAAAGGCTAGAGTGTAACTAATCTCAGCTGTATATGGATAGGAATCACATCCAACTGATATTCAGACATTCAAGTTTTATATGCTTCATCTAAAGAGAATACTTCTATTACTCAACTGTCTGTATACTGAGGATATTTCATAGTCTCAGAACAACATATTTTTTTAGCACTATAGAATATGTTTGCAATCTTCCAAAAAATAACATCTGAAATTGCTTAATTATATAAATTGTAATGCTAAAGAAAATGATTCATATGGAAATCGTTCTGGACAATAAAAAATAATTTAAATAGTGAAACTTCACTGAAATATTAGTGTGTTTGCATATTCAGTAAAACACTTGCAATTGCTAGAAAATGCTGCAATGTCTCAGACTTGGATGTCAAAAGCTAATCAACTAATTCATGTCTTAAATTGATTTTTATTTTTTTTTAAATGCTGACTATACTCAAAGAATACTAAAGCTTTTAAGTACACTTTTGAAAACCAAGCCAATTTGGTTCCAGTGTAGGGGTCCTCAGCTAATAAAATTGGGTAAATTGTGAAAATATGCCATGGTAAATTACAGTAAACTTACATTCATTGCTTAAAGTATTGTCTAATTGCCTTTGCATTTTGCTATATAAACTTCATAGAGTGACAAAATACAGCAGGTTATCATGCAAAAAAGGAAACTGCTGTTTTCTTGTTAGACTTTCACCAGTTCCACATAATGGGATACTGTTTGTCTTGCCAGTTCAACACAAAAGGAAACCAGCAGATGGAATCAATGAAAAACAGAGTCTTTTCTGCACTCGTTGACAGCTAGTGCAGTTTACTGACTTTCCAAATGTATGATGTACATTACCACATCTTCTATTCTTTCCATGCCAATGGATGTTAGATGGACTATTCTTCATTTCAGGACAAGGAAGAAAGAAGTAAAAAACTTAAGTGGACAACTGAAAATAGGGTATGCTGAATCTATTTCTGCAAGTCAAAATCAGATGTTTCAACTCCCGTACTTCATATATAATTAAACTTAGTATAATTGCAAACTACTAAGATAGCTACTTTGATCTGACTATACAGAGGAAAAACCTTCTTTGGGAGGAACTAACTTAATTCCACTGAAGTTAAAGGACTTGAGTTCCTGGCCCATTCTTAAAAACTGAGCTGGCATGACAGGCTTTTTTCTGCCAAACAGTTCCTCTTGTTTGATCCTCAAATATTTACTTAATTTTTTTGTTAACATGAGTCAGTAAGACAGCCAAATGTAGTGTATAAGTCTATGAAAAGAGATTTAGTGAGATCTGTTTTTCAAAGAAATCTACTCAGAGATTTCTAAAATAATGACAACGGGGTTTTTATAATACATAAGTTAATTCTTTAAGCTTTGAGACAGACCATCAGATATAAATCAGCTCAGAACTGGAGATTTTAATAGTAAATTAAGTGAGCAATAGAGAAAGAAGACAAACAGAAAGTTTACTCTGAAATTTGATAAGAGCAGTAGGTTAGTGGAACAGAAAACAGGCTATTTCAATATTATACTCTATTTTCAGTCTAAGTACAATTAAAAGCTTCAGTGTGAATGCGCAGTTATACCATCTATATTTTACTGGTAGCAAGTAAAACTGTTCAGAAGGAGTTTAACAAATGTTTGAAATTTATTTGAAATTCATTACCACATTTCCACCAGCTGGGATGTAGCCATGTCTGCTTTCAGTCTCACATCAAAAGCATGTTACATTGCTCTGACTTTTATATGTGAAACTGAATTTATAATAATTTGGAACATACCAAATATTGAAAAGTATTCAAGCCACAGTGGCAGAGAGATGAGAATTCATACACTGGTTGCATTTAGAGGAAAATGGAAGAAAGTGAGCAATGGGCACATTATGCTCTAGATCTCTAGCATGCTCTGTTGTATCTCATTTCCACAAAAGCCTTGTGATCACTCTCCCTAACCGCTATCCTGCCTTCCTTCACCCCAAGCTAAAACAAACTGTATATTACAGCCCTGTTTATTTTCAGAAAGACTCAGAGTTCTGTCTATTCTGGTTTTAGTTTCTTTTTACTTTCACACTCCAATAAATCTAACCCACTTTCAACAGACTAAGGTAATTTAACCTGTCCTCACGGTGTATTTTAATAGAAAGTACATTTGTACTCATATTTTCAAATGTTCATGGTGATCCAGGACTTTCTATTTCTTTTTCAATACCTGTGTCTGCCCACCCCCTTCATGTGATCTCAGCTTGTGTCTTTCCCAGACATTTCTCATCAAGGTCATTTAAATCCTCTCTGTTCCCTCCCTATCTCAGTCCTATTTTCATCTCACTCTCCCTGTCTGGTCAGGCCATAGCTGCTACTAACACTGTAACGTACAGCTGCTTCTTCAGTGTTGCCCAATTTTAGGAAGAAAATGACCCCTCTACATATATTTGTACACTTTTTTCTCTCCCTGCCTCTTTCCCTAACAGTTCTCTAGGGAATGCTTTCAATGTCAAGTAGCACACTAAAAGTATTTCTCCACAAATTAATCAAATTGTTGATAGTTTCTACTTGCAAAATGTTAAAAAAAATGTTTCCCATAGTTTAATGACAAGGAACTTGTGAAAGTTTTAAAAGTCTTTTTCAAATATGAGAAAAAAATTTCCCAGAAATTTGATTTCAATATTTCATTTGTTCAATATATTCATCAATGACCTTGATGAAGGTATAGAGTATACCCTCAGCAAGTTTACTGATGACATAAAACTAGGAGGAGTAGCTGATGCTGTGCTGCCATTCAGCATGATGTGGACAAACTGGAGATTTGGGAAGAGAAAAACCTTATGAAGTTCAACAGGTGAAAAGGTCCATATAGCCAAGAATCATAGAATGGCCAGGTTGGAAGGGACCCTAAAGATCACCCAGTTCCAACCTCCCCACACTGAGCAGGGATGCCAATCACTAGACCAGGTCACCCAGGGCCACATCCAGCCTGGCCTTGAACACTTGAAGGCCAACGGCATCAAGGCCAATGGGGTGCATCAAAAAGAATGTGGCTAGCAGGTCAAGGGAGTTGCCCCTTTACTCTGCCCTGGTGAGGCCATATCTGGAGTACTGTGTCCAGTTCTGGTCTCTCCTGTTTAAGAAGGACAGGGAACTTCTGGAGAGGGTACAGAGAAAGGCTATGAAAATGATTGGAGGACTTGAACACTTCTTTTATGGGGAAAGGCTGAGAGAGCTGGGTCTGTTCAACCTGGAGAAGATTGAGGTGGAGATTTCATCAATGCTTTTAAATACTTAAAGGAGGGGTATCAGGAGAATAGGGCTGTTCTTTTTTCAGTAGTGCCCAGTGACAGGTCTAGATGTAATGGGAAAAAAATAGAACACAGGAAGTTCCATCTAAACATAAGGAGGATCTTCTTTTCTTTGAGTGTGGTGGAACACTGGAACAGGCTGCCCATGGAGGTAGTTGAGTCTCCATCTCTGGAAATATTCAAAATACCTCTGTACACCATCCTCTGCAACCTGCTCATGTAGAAGGGTTGAAGTAGATGTTCTCCAGAAGTCCCTTCCAACTCCTAACATTCTGTGATTCTGTGATTTGCACTGATTAGTAGTGAGGCAAAAGGAGAACCATTGTTCCTGCTGACCTTATAAAGCAATGAGTGGATCATGGTACTCAACATGGAGACTGAATCCTACCTGAGGTCCCTGTTGCCTGCCTTCTGAACAGGCTGAATCATCCCACAGAATTTCTCATTATTCATGAATAGCCAAGGGAAAGAAGGGAATCCTTTATAGCCATGTTTTCTTGTATGAAATTTGTGTAAGAAAATTTAATGCTTTCCATGGCTGTCTTGTATCACTGCTGTTTCCTTGCTGTGGCTTCACAGCTCTTGTCCTCCAGCCTGTAGAGCGGATGGTCTAAATGCTTGAAATATAGTCTTTGTTATATATGTAAAGAATTTTCTAATTTTTTTTTTTTAATTTGAAGAAATAATTACTGTTGGGTATTTTGAGAAAGGCTTGCTGCTTGTGGTTGTTGAAGAGTCCTATCTAAAGTCACAATGGTCAAGAAAGCCACACCTCAGAGTGACAGATCCATGAAAAAGTTAGTAAATCTTGGTACTCTGCTCAGTATTCCAGAGTGATTCAGATTCTGTTGGTCTATTCCTGTATATTACCATTTTAATTGCTATACATGAGACTATACAACATATTCAGTAATGTATGATGCAGAATAATGAAACATTTCATTACAGAAGCATAAGCCTCTTCATTGTATTGTCATATGAATATATTTGTTCTATTATAATTATTTTTATATTTACAAAAAACCCTCAAATACATTAAGCTTTAGCACACTAATTAGATTGTACTTTACAGTACCTGTATGTGTGATTTTCTTACTGTTCACAGCTGGCAGATGGTGTGGAGAACATAGTTTTGCTATTAAGAGCTAAGGAATTTTAAAGAGGTGCGCACAATGTGTATTGATCTTTGTTGCCTTTTCATTATGTCTGCAACATTAGTCTGTTGTGTTTCTTTTTCCTTTTTTATTTTTTTAAACTTAGTTTAACTTTACCTTTTTTATTTAGCCACTTTTTCAGTTTAGGTCCACTGTAGTACTTCCAGTATGTCAGCAACAACTTCCTTAACCATTGCATCAGGTTTTGTGTCTTTGAACACAGTGAATTTCCCTCCATATTTGATTTCATTAACTTTGCTGAATTGCAGGCACATACAGTTAGTCATGCTGTTTAACGTTCCTTTGAATAAGCCTGTGGAGCATAAAAAGTCACAAAAGGGCAAGAAACATTATGTATTCACAGGTTGTCAGTCAATTACTCAATATTGTCTGATTATATACATACTCTCTTTATCTAATAAACTTATAGTCTCCGAATTAAACCATTTATAAAGATTAATTGAGGCACTGGTAATTTTTACTCTAGCACACCGCGAAGTGACATGTATCCCAAAAGTAACTCTCAAACTTATATCAAAGCAGTGGTTTTGGTGAGTTTTAAAGTTGGATGAAATATATGTATGTGATGTAAGTTCCAGGATGTGATTTTCTGTGCAGGAGAGATAATTATAAGATAATTAGAATATAGTACTTTCCTACAAAATGAGTACCAATGTAAGTATGTAAATACAATGCTCCCAATATTTACTAGGCATTAATTCTTACTTGAAAAACATAGTCATATTCATAATAAAAATTATGATCTATTATCATTTATTAGTGATAAACATGTTACTCAACAAAATCCCTTACAATTATTAAGAAAACTGAATACATAAACAATAACTCATACTTCGTAAAGCAGGGATAATAAAAGGCAGATTTTACAGTTTTAGCCTGAAGAGGTTTGCTTGTGTCTTGATTAGATTATCATGAAGATTACTTCTAAAGCTGAAGCTCTTCCTACTGATGGTCTTAATGAAGGAAAACAACATGCTTGTCGTCATCGTGGCTAGGCTTCGCAAACAAAGATCCAGGGAGGGCTCCATCCACACTCCTCATCAGCGCCTTTTCCAAGCGCGCTGATAAAAAGAGGATAGCGGATAGCACCCTCGAGCCTGCGCAATGGATTTTTTTTTAGGTGAGACACAGCATGCGCAGAGCTGGACCCACCCTTTAGTCCTAAGGTTCATCTGCCAGGGCCTAGCAAGGTTGGACCCTGGCAGCGAGGTCCTTAGGACAGAGGTTTAACCTCTGAGATGGAAGGCCTTCCAGGGCTAAACGAGCTCCATCTGCCCGGGTTTGGAATCAGAGTTGTCCTTCTCCTAGGATGACTGCCAGAAGGCTAATGAGCTCCTCCTACCCATACAAGGATTATAGGAACATGGGTATCACTCCCCACACTTTCCCGTGGGCAATGAGTTTAATGCTCCCTCTGCTGTCGGCACAGTTATCGCACCAGGAGCCACAGCAGACCCCAAGTGATTTTCAGACTGTGCCTGACATGCTTGTAGTCTACTAAATATTAGCTCCTAAATTCTTTAAGAATAATACAACTCCAAGATAAAGTGTCTAAGACTAGGAGATTCAAGACCATATTTTTAATGGTAGGAGTTTAAGTTAAATACCTTAATGAATGTGTAATCTCAGAAAGGCAGATCAGGGTGCCTGTTTTAGATACTCAGGCATTCAGTTCATGCAGAGAAAAACATGTCTCCAGAAATTAGTCCGAAAGCCTTTACCTCATCTTTCACCCTCAGCCATGCATAGAGCCCAAGTACCTCTGTGGGGTGAGTGGAGCTGCAGTGGGTGAGCTCTTGCACTTTAGGTACCTTGGAGATGTTGAAGTTTAAAATGAAAAGCCTGTCTTGACTCAGGTGCCTGCTATTTCTGAGTTTCATGCCCTGGCTAGTAGGAACAAGTGAATGATCCTTATCCATGTAAGCATTCATTACAATGAGTTAGTGTTTTCCTGAAGCAATTGTAAGTGACCTGATGCACAATGCCTAAATGCACATGCATTAGATACAGCTGGCCACCTTCCCTGAAGAACAGATAGAAGATCCCCCCATAATACAGTCTGCAAAATACCAGAGATTTGTAAAAAAATGTGGTTAATCATAGGAAAACCTTCTGTCTCCAGCAAGTGCTGAAAATCCCATCAAGTCCCAGGTAAAATAATAATATTTACTGTTTAAGGGGGACACTGAGAGGTGGAAGAATGCATAGGAAAATAACTTAGTACTTTTTCTGGTGAGGTTAGGTAGATGATGAATGTCCAGCATCTCTCCCCCATTTGTTTTTCTTTTAATTAGCCATAATTCTTAGGCCCAGAATGAATTGTCAGCCAAAACCTACTACTGCAGTCCTTGCAAAGCACTTAAAAGATCAACAGTGATTGAAAGGGCAGAAAATACACTAATTGAGGACCTGATTACTTGATTTTTTGAATATTTTCTTAATAATTTGTTAGTGGATAAAACATTCTCAGTGTTGTCCCTCTTCTGCTGTGTGCCTCCCTCATCTTCAAATTCCTAAGACTCTGTCATAAGCTTAGTACTTTCCCAGGCAAAAATGAAATATTTTTTTTCAAAACTCCAAAATAAAGAAATGAAGTATTTCCAGATACCAGGAAATATAATGAAAAGAGAAAACAAAGAGAGAAATGGAACAATTTTCACATAACAACATCTCTTAATTTACAAAACTACAAAATCACACTCCATTCAAAATATCCCAGACAACAGCATAAACAACAAACATTTTCTGTAAAGAACTCTGATTAGAGTACATATTATTCCCTCTGTTGATTAATTGAACTGTCATTTTGATTACATTTAATTATACACATTAAATAAATTAATGCTGTGCAGTGATACATCAATGCATATAGAGGGTTTTTTAATTCAATGTAAACTATTATATCCTAAATCACACAAAGCATTGAAACATTCTTGATTTTTTTAACGACGTAGACATTATTTCCCTTCATGTATTTTGAGAATCATAGTTCTGACTGAGGTTATAGACGCACCCTTATGAAATAACTTTTGACTGCATTGCAAAACAGGCTTCTTAGAGCTCCATCTGTAGGCTCTGACTTTGCCCCAGAACAACTTTCCTCCTCAAATAAAGGAGATTAATCCTCTTGCCAATGCATGCTCCAAGGTGTTTTACAGTCAGGAATAAGGAAAGGAGGAAATTGCAATAGAGAATATAATGTTAATGAAGAATCTTGCCAGACCTGAAATAAACTGGAAAGAGCCTTTTTTAATATCTGGAAATCAGTAATTTTCTGCAATATTTTGAATCCCTTTCAGTATAAATGCAAACAGAGCAGATTCTATAGTACATTTAAAATTCAAGGAAGGAAAACCTCTCATATTTTATGACTGACTCAGAAATAAATGTTAATTTTTATTTAATAAACATAAAAATATTTTTTAAAAACTTAAATGCTCTATTATTGCAGAAGCAGAACAAAAGAAAACATCATGAACTGAAATTTGTTTATAGAAAGTAAGTCAGGTTTTCTTACAAGGTGAATAAAGAGATAACGGAACACAGAAAAGCAGTCACAACAGGAACATATGCACAAGTGCAAGAATGAACACACAGTGATAGGAAAATATCATAAATAACATGTAGCTAGGGCCAGCTTTTTTAAAAAAACCTGATAGGAGTCAACTAATCACTTATAAGATGACATTATTTAAAAACAATCAAGCAAACAACAAGTATAATTTTTTAAAAATTCTTTAATAAGCAGTCGTGTATTACATTTGTTGAAATTATCTTTGTCAGACTAGCTTGGTGTCCATCCCTAGACCTGATAAAGAAGGTTTGTCCTTATCTAACAAGATGAAGTACAAGAAAGCAAGAGGTAGAAGGAAGGACATAGAGCATAGAAGGAATTCAGAAACATTATCAAGACATGTAGGGAGGTGTCAGGAAAGCCAGTGCTCAGCTGAACTTGAGATTTCATAGGTACACAAGAAGAAGAGATTGTATGACAGTAGTAAAAGACTGAAGAAGGAATATGTGTAAATGCCACAGAATGGGAAGGATAATTCAGTGCCAACGGAGACAGGTAAGACCAAGAAATTCAGTATCCCCTAATAGGGCCTCAGCCTTCTCCAAGTATTAAAGAGGACTTCAGTCAATTTTTCATGTCCATGGGAACAAAGACAATATTTGTATTTACATTAGTAAAGTTACAGTTTGGAATTTCTTGTGATGACAGGACACATTTTCCCAAAGTGTTAGCTGCCCAAATAATTACCCAAATCATTACATTCGTGATAAATGCAGTTAAAAGAAACTTGGCAAAGTTAATAACAAGGATTGGGTTTCCTGTCAGTTCCTCTTCTCTGAAACAGGAAATTAGCAAACTCATCTTCATATTTTTGATGGGAAAAATCATCCATATGTGTAAGTTGTCAGTCATCAGCCAGGGATATCAGAACAAGAGGTCATGAGCACACCCAGAGCCTATTTCAACAGTGCCTTGTTGCAGAAGCAGGCAAAGAAGCCCAGTGAGGAAACAACAGGACATGCAAGAGTCAGTGAGGAAGCACTCTTCCAGTAGACAGGCACTGCATCAACACTTCTTTTTGAAGGGCAATATGACATCCTGGCTACAGTATGCTCAAGTCTTGACCCTTCTCAAGAAACAATCTAATCACTATACTCTGTCAAACCTCCTTTTTTTTTGTAGAAGGTGATTAAGGAGGCAGTTGCTAAGCAACTTCAGGAGCACCTGGACAAAGTGGGATTTTTAGACCTCTTCCAAACTTCAAGTAATGGTTTCCAGACAATTTTTTTTTATAGCAGTGTTAGCTTCATATTTCATAATACTGCTCTTGGGACACTAATGAAATATAGCTTTGTATCAACTCTGTTAATGTCTTTCACATATATTTCTGTTATTGATGATTCAAGTTATGCTGAATAACAGAAGGATCATGTTATTACTAGAATTTTATAAAGAACATATGCACACAAAATTAAACATATTTTACTTACATTCATGAGAAGCAAAGCTCACCTTGAAGAACAGATAATGATTTTATTCATATTCATCTCCATGTTTCTCCCTAAATCCTAGATATCAAATATGCAAATCCCCTAGTTTCAGTCAAGAAAAAAGAAAAACTGAAATTGTATCACCATCAGGACTTCAAATAATGAAGCCATGAATATAAAGGTCTGTGATAAATTAGTTTCTAATAACTGTAGGAATCAGATTATGAGAATATAAAGTAGAAGTTTCATGTATGAATGCCTTGAAGAAATACAACCTTAAGTTTTCTTTATTGCTTAAAATGGGAAATGGCACAGACTGTAGCTATCAAAAGTTCTGTGGACCTGAAAAACCTCCTTCCTGCTCTCACAGAGCAGGGGCTCAGCTGCAAAATTGTGGCTGAGAAATTAACCAAGTGTCACAAAAAAACAGACAAAGAAGCTTTCCATCAGAAAGCCTGTCAAAGTCAGAAATAGAATCACAGAATCATAGAATGTTAGGGGTTGGAAGTGACCTAGAAAGATCATCTAGTCCAAGCCTCCTACCAGAGCAGGATTACCTAGACGGGGTCACACAGGAATGTGTCCAGGCAACTCTTGAATATCTCCAGAGAAGGAGACTCCACAGCCCTCCTGGGCAGCCTGTTCCAGTGTTCTGTCACCCTCACTGTAAGAAAGTTTTTCCTCATGCTAATACTAAACCTCTTGTGGTCCAGTTTGCTCCCATTCCCTCTTATCCTAACATTGGATGACATTGAGAAGAGCCTGGCTCCCTCCTCCTGACATTCACCCTTAACATACTTGTAAACATTAAAGAGGTCCTCTCTCAGTCCCTCTTCTCCAGGCTGAAGAGACCAAGCTCTCTCAGCCTGTCCTCACAGGGCAGATGCTCCACTCCTTTAATGATCTTGGTGGCCCTGTGCTGGATTCTCTCTCCAGTAGCTCCCTATCCTTCTAGAGCTGGGGGACCAGAACTTGACACAGTACTCCAGGTGAGGCCTCACCAGGGCAGAGTAGAGGGGGAGAATAACCTCTCTCGATCTGCTGGCCACGCTCCTCTTAACGCATCCTAGGACGCCATTGGCCCTCTTGGCTGCAAGGGCATACTGCTGGCTCATGGTCATCCTCCTATCCACCAGGATTCCTAGATCTTTTTCCCCAGGGCTGTTCTCCAACAGATCAGTTCCTAGCCTGTACTAATACATGGGGTCGTTCTTTCCCAGGTGCAGTACTTTACACTTCCCCTTGTTAAATTGCATTAAGTTTCTCCCTGCCCACCTCTCTAGCCTGTCCAGGTCATGTTGGATGGCAGCACAGCCTTCTGGGGTGCCAGCCACTCCTCCAAGGTGGTAACATCCACAAACTTCCTGAGGGTACACTCTACTCCTTCATCCAGATCATTGATGAATATATTGAACATTACTGGACCCAGCACTAACCCCTGGGGGACACCACAAATCACAGGCCTCCAGTCAGATTCTGCTCCACCAACCACAACTCTCTGGGCTCTGTCCATCAACCAATTCCCAATCCATCTCACAACACAATCTCCCAATCCATACTTCTGAAGTTTGGCAAGTTTAGCTTTGCTAAAGTCAAGAAAAACCACATCCACTGCCTTCCCCTTATCTATTCATCTAGTTATGCTATCATAAAAGGCTATCAGATTAGTCAAGCAGGACTTCCCCTTACGGAATCCATGTTGACTACTTGTGATAAGCCTCCTTTCCTCCAAATGCTTGGAGATGGTGGCAAGTAGAAACTGTTCCATCACCTTTCCAGGGATGGAGGTGAGTCTGACTGGCCTATAGTTACCCGGGTCATCTTTCTTGCCCTTTTTGAAGATTGGGATAACATTG
>VWZO01012044.1:919-23788 GCA_013396975.1 Bucco capensis
TGGCCAAGAAGGCCAGCAGCATCCTGGCTTGTATCAGGAACAGCGTGGTGAGCAGGAGAAGGGAGGTTATCGTGCTCTTGTACTCGGCACTTGTGAGGCCTCATCTGGAGTACTGTGTTCAATTCTGGGTCCCTCATTATAGGGAGGGCATTGAGATGCTGGAGCGTGTCCATAGGAGAGCTACCAAGCTTGTGAGGGGTTTAGAGAACAAGTCATATGAGGAGAGGCTGAGGGAGCTGGGCATGTTTAGTTTGCAGAAGAGAAGGCTGAGGGGGGACCTCATCGCCCTCTACAACTACCTGAAAGGAGGTTGTGGAGAGGTGAGTGTTGGCCTCTTCTCCTTAGTAAGTAATGACAGAACCAGAGGGAATGGTCTGAAGTTGCAACAGGGTGGGGTTAGATTGGATATTAGGAAGAAATTCTTTACAGAAAGAGTGGTGAGGCACTGGTTGAGTCACCATGCCTGGAGGTATTTAAGAAACATGTAGACGTGGTGCTTTAGGACATGCTCTAGTGGGCAGGGGTTGTGTAGTTTTGTCTGTGTTGGTTGTGGGTATGTGGTTGGGTTTTTTTGTTTGTTTGTTTTTGTTTTGATTTTGGTTTTTGGTTGGTTTTTTTGTGTGTGTGTGGTTTTTCTTGTTTGTTTGGTTTTTTTCGTTGGACTCAGTGATCTGAGAGGTCATTTCCAGCCATGAAGATTCTGTGATTCTGTGATTTTGTTGGTAAGGTCAGGGATGTAATCATCTCCCTAGCTTCATGCTGTGCAGCCAGCAGAGCACCTGTCACTCTCAAATCACATAAACTGTCCATATCTATCTTGACTCACTTGCCTGATATCTAAATTCTTCTGAAATCTTTCTGAGACAGTTTAAATCTTTCAGCATCAAGATAGCTGCTCTTCCTTGGACTGAGCCACAGTGCAACTTCTCTGGCAAAACTGCTCTAACAATGAAGTTTTGTACTGAGTGTCTTTGAGAGGTATTTATTGCTTGAGGCCATAGAGTTCTTTTACAGGCCAGCATATACTCTCATTGTTTTATATGAAGACAAAGAATTACGCAATTTTGGGTTAGTGTAAGCTTCCTGGAAGCAAATAGAGAACTATTGTGTAATAACAGATGTTATTGTATGACATTTTTCAACATTTAATATAGACCAGTAAATAAGGGCACCCTTCAAATGGAGAACATTGATTTAACATGGCTACAAGTCAAGGCTATGCTTTCTTCAAGTCCTCCTTAATAAAAAGAAAAATTTTATCAAATTTCTAACATGGGCAACTGTGATAAAGCCACTATATGATAATCTAAAATACTGGCATTCACTGAGTGGCACAAATGGGAGTAATATATAGCTGCTAATAATTTCTGAACGTTTTAGATTTAATGAAAATGACTTTCATTCCTTTGGCTGTGGCACTGTAATGCTGTAGAATTGCCCTGGGGAGAGCTGTGAAAGATAGCATACCCAGGGCAGGGAGACTGTGTCACTCAGGAAGTGAAATGACACATACTCTGACAGCAGATGCAAGGAGATTATTTGAAAGGAGGTATTTTTTTTTTTTTAAATAAACATTCAGTTTAACCCCCCCCCCCCCCCCCCCCCCCCCCCCAGTTACTGAACAGATGCCTACTCAGTTGAACTGGTTTTACAGAGAAAATCATGAGTGCTACCACTCAACTTGCATTGAGACACAGGATGAACTTGTCTTCTGAGAACCACACTGCGTCCTTGGAATGCATGGCAAAGAAGGGAGGGTTGTTTAAATAAACCAAGACACAGTTTCAACCTCAGACTCTTATTAGTAACCCACACGTCCTTCCCTTGTCCTGCTTCGATCAGCATGAACTCAAATCTCAGGGCAATTTTCAAAGCACCCAAAAAGAGCACAGTATGAGCTTAAATTTGATATATCTAAAGCAGAAATCCTTACAAAACATGACTAGTCCAGGATTATTTTTAGTTTCAACAGAAATCATCTCGACACTATCTACTTACTGTCAAACAGCAGTCAAGAGCTGAGCTGGAATTTTTTCTGGACACAGCATTTGCCCATGTTGAATATTTGTAAGCCTGTAGCTTCTGGCATCACAGTAATGTCTCTGAATGTACTAATTTACCCTGCTTCACAGATTACAATTATTCTGCTTCTGTCGTGAATTTATTTACAGTTATTTCAGATAACTCTAACTTGCATTTAATTCTGTTCTGTAAGGTTTTTTCCCATGACCACTATACATCAGACAATCAAAACAAGTTTGAAAACTGTCAATATAAATCAGGATCTTCCAGTTTCTGCTCTCTCCTCTTCTGTAGTTCTGATGTAAATCTGTCCTATTTCACCTAAGATACATTCAGAACAGTTTTCCAAACATCATTATTTGGTTTGTTATTTCAGACTCATCATCTTCCTCTTTCAAGCTTTCAAGTCATGGTCCCCCAGGTCTTGCTCCTGCTTTAGTTCTTTGTCTTTCCACAAAAGCAAAATGTCATCTGCCACCTCTATATTCATGACAATGAGTTAGGGGTCTGAAAGCCTGAAACCAGTGTGGTTATCCACCAACTGTGTCCCATGCTCCAACATCAGCTGATGTGAAAGCAAAGCTGAAAATAATCCCCTAAACAGTGCTCTTTCTGTCCCACACAATGCCCACCTAAACCATCCATTAGTCCAATTTTACCAAAATCAGATTGAGGCTTTGTTCTTGCTATTGCCATGTGGAAAAAGCATCCACACAGCCTTACCAGGATCCTCTTAAAATTTCTTCTTTTCCATAACACCTTCAGACAACATGGTAATGGTCTGTCTAACAGCCAAAATTCTTATTTTTGCTCTGTCAATAACAAACTCACTGCTCTCTGTTTTTGATATATTCTTTGCAGCCTCTATACTATACTCAAGTTTCAAGCTCTTCAGGTGTGGAACTATCATTACATGTTTGTACAACTCTTAACATAACTGAGCCACGTTACAGACTGTCAGCCATGGGTGGCAGTTCAAGCAGAGCTTTAATAAGATCATCCGAAGAAAAAGAATACCATGGTAACCCTATAGTTACATATGTTCTGTGGGACAGTTTCTCAATTCAGCCACAACAGTATAAATCTGGAATAATTTCACTGGAAATCTGCTCTTCTCCACCAGAACATGGTGTATTGTATCTACTGTTTGCTGTTAAATATGAGGGATGACTTTTCCATTTATATGCCATTAATTCAGCTTTAGCATTATTTCAGGCTTTGCATGCTAGGCTAGCTATGACTCAAAGACACCAAAATAAATGTCCTCCTTCTGCTTCTCTGCCTTTTTTTTCTTATTCAAGAGAGGAGAGGATGTGCTAATTAAATCCCTTCTATATTAAAGAAAGATGCACATTTTCAGCAGTTTACCGGAAGTGTCAATTCTAAAAAAAATATGGGAAACTGCAAAAAAAATCATCACTTCAAATATGTCTGAAGGACCCAGGGACACTTCTTGTCTGCTATTTGGAAGTACTTCTCTAATAATAGTAGGCAATTACTGTTGGGCTTAACCTACCCCAGCCATATCCTATCCCCACAGGGTCCCATCTCTGTCTTACTTAATGTTGACCCCACATGCAGGTGCACTCTTTCAAAACTGCCAGTTAACATTGAGAAGGGCTTGTGGCTGGCAGGAACAGATAGATGTTGGTGGCCTATGGGAGTGTGAAGCAGTCAGAAGGGTTGGCTTTCAGAGAATCTGTAGCTGGCAAGGACATAGGCAGAAAGGGCAAGGGAGAGGCTCTGAGTCATGGTCATGGTCGTCGTCGNAGGACAGAGACGTATGATATGGAGCTCGAAGGTTCTGCAGTAGCAGTGTTTCTTTGGAGCAGGAAGGGTCACTGGAGGGTTGGGATAAGAAGAGGAAAGTGGTAGAAGCTCAGGAGTGGTATGAGATTTCAAGGCAGGGACACACAGAAACCTGCTCTTTTCTGTCTTCTTATTCCACAAGTTTTGTCTTTACTAGTAGCAAATTCCTACTTCTAAGTTACAGTACTAGTCAAGTAATATCATCAAGTGGTGATACTGCTCAGTCCTGACAGCAGCTTGAGCTAGAGGTTTTCAAAGCAGTGTATTGTGTTACTGAAAAATGCATGTAAAGTGTTGGGAGTCTTCAGGTTGTTCTGAGACTGTAAGAACTCAGGTGCCAAAGGAGTTAATGTTTACTGAAAGCTATAAAGTTCCTTGAAGTGTGCTTTATTTAATAAACTAAATTTTTCAACCTTGGTAAAAGAATGAATAATATTCAGGATTAATGTCCCTGATTTACTAATTAGCTAATTTAGCAAATTTGCTTCCAGACAGATAAATGTCTCCTCATGTTGCCAAATGACTTAGACAACAAAACTAGGGTGGTTTTTTTTTTTTAGATTTTAAGGTATTCTATCCAGTGGCTGTGGGAGAGAGAGGAGTGTTATCCCACAAAGAAATGCACTTTGGTAATCCTGTTTGTTTATTTCTGGTAATACCCATTTGTCAAGTTAGTGAAAAATAACAAACCACAATAATTCTTCTAAAAACAGAAAAGTAAATGGTGTTTCATAGAATACAACAAAATAATAACAGTTTCAATGTCTAATTAAAAATTGTAGCTGTTTTGATGTTATTCTAAATAAGAGAGATTTTCAGAGGCAGAGAAAGCACCAAGACCACCAACAAAGCACTAGAAAGTGACTTCTGAAAACATTCATGATTTCTGAATGTGTCTTGAATTTCTTGGTGCCAGTTATCTTCTCTGATCTGTGCAACTTCCAGCATACAGACAACACTGTGCAAGCATTTTATAAATCCTATGTAACTATAAAAGTTAAAGTTTAAACTGTGTCCTTTCCAAAAATCATACGAAAACCTACAGCCAGACAAAGTCTTGGCCACAGCCAAATGTTAGAAAGAAGCTCCTAAGATCTATAAATAAGCAAAAACTGACAGATTAGCTGAGAGGATCAAATGCAAGTCTCTGCTGACTCAAATATTCACTCCTGCTACTAAATAGTGCTTTTATAAAGAAGCAATAAACTATATCCACCAACTGTCAATGTCTCTATTCTTGACTCCGTGTTATGAAGATCACTATCTAGGAATAAACTTCCTCTAAGATAAAACAACAAGACTTTGAGCTTTGGAGACAATAGCAAGATTGTCCCACTAGCTGAAGACACTAATCTTTAAGCATTTTAAAGAATATAGTGTATTCTTCAGATTATACCTAACACAATTACACTTTGTTAAACATTGGCTCCTGGTAATACGGAGGATGGAGGAATAGGTACAGCTCTAGATTTTTTTCTATTTTTTTTTTTCACAAGAACAAGTGACCACATTTTGCCCTCAGATTATGTTTGATTGTCTTCCTCAAAGCTGCAAGGATGTACATTAAGGATATTTTTCCATATGGTTTTAGGAAGTTTGGTACAGTTAAATATATTTTCATTAAATTAGTGACTGATGTAGATAGCTGGCATTAGGTTATTGCAGCTTGTGTAAATGAATGAAGACAATATAAATCTAAGCTATATATCAAGAATAGAAAAAGAAAAAAAATCATGTTAGAATAACTACATTTGCCAGTAATGCAGCTGGCAATACAGCTGTGACTTAGCAGAAAATAACTTTTATCTCCAGTCTTTTTATGTAGAGCAACAATTAAGTAAAATAGAACCATATGGTATTATTGATGGGAAGGGGTTCTTTGAAATACTTTTACTTAAAAAAAAAGAAAAAAAAAGAAAGTGTGTCTTTATATGCACTGGTTCCACTAGATTAATGTCAAGAAGTGAAGAGGACAATACAGCAGTCTGAGACTGATAAAAAATAACTGGCTTTGCTCTGCCTATGGCACGTGCAGAACTTATGTTGTTATGTAGTTTGAGCTACTTATATAAGGTGACATATCTAACTGCTTCCAGCTCTGGCTTTGTCACACCCACTGGTGCTTCCTGCTTGTGAGCTACCTTCCGTACCCCACACTGGGCACATGTATCTACTCCACAGCCGCAAAGTCAGGCTGGCCTGCAGCTCTGCTGATGCTAAACTGCTCACAGATAGCAAGCATAGATACTCTGGACACAGTGACCTGCAGCTTTTGGAGAACAGGGTGCATTTATCTGAGCCTCTTTGTGAAACCTGGAAACTGCATGTCCTCTAGGTCGGTTGCTGATGATCACTGTCAGTACCCCTTGTATTGCCTAAATACCATTCTTTAAATGAGTTGGACCTCCACCTTCACTGCATGGCAGTCAAAATCTGCCTCATGGGATGTATGAGGCATGTACACTATAAATGCATAGTACAGAACAGCAGGTGACAGCTCATATCTATACAGCACTGATGGACCTGTCACATTAGAAAGATGTCATGGTGGAGTGTAATTTATAGGAGGTACTTCTAAGCCCATGGTGCAGCCCCAGCAGCAAAACTCAGTGGTGAATATGAAGAGTACTCCATATTGGTAAACTCTTACAAAAAGTGTTTTGCTCTAAAGGTAGCACAGAGAGAAGACAGGCATGATTGAAAATAATGACTGTCAATAAGAAGAAATTTCCTAAATTTTCTCGTTTCTAAACTTCCTAATTCATAATTCACACATTAGCAAAAATTGAAAAGAAGTTTTGTCTCCTTTTTTATCTAAGCAATGGTAAATTCTCCAATGACAATTTGCAAAGTAGCAGATGTCAATCAATTCAACATTAGAGGGTAGTGAAATTAGCAAATTTTGAAGGCTTGTTCATATGTTCATATGGTTTCATGTAGATCTGATACAGATATTAGCTTTCCAGGAGTAAGAGGAGCTTGTACTACAGCAAGAGTGTTTTGGTACAAGATATGGTTCACCCGTTTCTTCCCTCAAAATGGTGAAACACAAATCAGCGTGAAGAAAAAGTAAGTGGAATAACTCCCTTTGCAGCCAACCATGTTGTGAAGCTGCTACAAAACTGGCTGGAGGGCTACAAGTATTTGCTCACATAACGGGTCTGTCAGATTTGAGAATACCATGTGGGTCTGAGACAATCATTGAAGGTCTTTGGTTCTTGTCAGCTTGTGACTTACACAACCAGACTCCCATATGTTTTGTATTATTTGAAAGAAAGCTGGATCCATTTTACTTCAGATGAATTCTGAAAAAGATAAACATGTATAAATCTGGGAAAGAAAAATAATTTGGTATTTTGTCCTGCAAGACTGGCCTCCTGGGATGGGGAGAAAGGCATCTCACCCAACTGGAGCAGTGCTGGCATAGGCTACAGATTACACCACCCTGGTGCCACCCTGGAACGTAAAATTGTCGTGATGCAAACTTGCCGTCTCAGTCCAAGCTGGGAGTTAGGTTTTGTCTCAGTTATGACAAAACACCTAGGCCAGCTATTATTTTCTCTCTTCTCTGTGTCTCAGCCTCATCAAGGCCCATATAATTTTTCAGCATATGGAAATATTCCCTCTTTCTCTCTCACCAAAGCTTCATGACAAGTCAGGAAACATGTAGGGCTCTTCAGAGCACAAAAAGCCAGCTTTCTGTAAAATACCCAGTCTGATTATAAATCCATATGAATAAACATGTTTGCAGTGTTCTGTGAGGGAAATCTAACCCCAAAGTGCATCATAATTTAAAATTATACTGAGATTTTTGTGGGAGTTTTTTTCTTTTCCAGAAGGACTCTATAGCCAAGGAAACCAATAACATTTTGCTGGAATAAGTTTGTTTTGAACTGGACTGACTCAAACAGTAAACCTCACAACTTTGTTTTTTCTTAATTGTGTTGCACATGTTTTGATAAATGTTCTTTCTGATAACCAAAGCATCGAGGTCCCTCCCTAATGATGACTGGAGATGGGTTTCAGCTGCAATTCTGTAGACGTTCAACTAAAATATATGATGGAACGTAAAAGAATAAATCTGAAGCTGAAACCTTTGTCTATCAGAAGCCAGTGCGACCTGATTTCAAGAAGTCTGCTCCTAACACAAATGCTTGCATGTTTGGGGTGCTGCAATGGGGCAATGTGATGCAGGTGAAGGAGATGCCCTTACAGGATGGAAATGCAGACATTCACAGTCTTATTTGAAAAGATGGCTGAAATGCTTTTAGCTGCAATTAGACCTTTTGTTTGGTTGGCTGGTGGGAAGAGAAGAGGCTGAGGACAGATCTTGCTAGTTTGCTTTTCATTTTATAATGACTATCATTTCAGTATAGTTTGCTCAAACTGAAAAGATGGGATTTTTAGCTGGGAACTATTAGCTATAGTGGGTCAAAAAGGAAATTGCAACAGGAAAAAGATGGAGTCTAGCTCCAAGAAACATTTGAATATTTCCCTGGTTGTTTCACCCTGAATTCAGGATGAAAATTTAAAATATTGAAATTGTTCTTCAAAGGAAAAACCTCAACTAGTTGTGAGTCACTAACTGATCAATATTATGTTTTGATATATTTTTTTTAAATTTTATTTATATCTCAATGCTTCTGTTTGGTTTATTGAACAGAGAGGAATGCCTGGTATTCAAAATCAGTTCCACATTAACTGTATCACTCCCAGAACCCTACTTATCTATGCAAACTTCATTACTTAAAAAAAAAATAAAATCTTTTTCCACATGGATTAGAGTACTTGGCCATGGTATGTTTCCTGTAATATATTATCAGCTTTATCAAAGGGAGATCTTAAACATTTCATTTTAAATCTGCATGTTTTGTGTCAAGCCAGCAAACTATTAATGCCAAAATGCAAGAAAATCTGGATTGGACTGACCTGAAGCAAAATTTTGAGCTTCGGTTTTCCCAATGGAAAATATTTTTTCAGTAACATTGAAATTTACTTATGGAAAAGTGAACAGTACACTGACAAAAATGGCTCATGAGCTCTCATGTAAACCATGTGTATGAACTACGCAGGCACTAGATTTAATGTATTAGACTGGTTATTTCCCTCTGTATATTGAGTATGTGTATATATATATATATATGTTTTCATACTCATTTGTAACATATGTATAAAGCAGCTCTTGTGGTGCTTTTTCTAGTTATTTAATGCTAAATCACATCAGAGATAAAAAGGCCATGTGTGTCCTTATAAGAATACAGGGGAACAGAACCAAGAGTTTCTCATTATTGTGAAATGAGAAACTCCACCAAAATCTTGTTGGACAATTTATCATGCTGACATTGCCATTTCTGAAATGTTGTATTTTCATGAGAGACTTAAAACCAGTTTTTATCTCTCTCCTGGTAGCAAAAAACACTCTGAAACTAGTGAATATATGTTAGAAAATGTTTACTTGAACTTTCTAAAACAAATTGTTCATCTTGGGTGTAACAGAAATGCTCCTTTTTTATATTACTGTTCCCATGTCACTCTCCAGCAACTGGCCAACCAAAACACCTACTTACAAAGATGAACTGTACCATTGCAAGCTCCTTGGCTACTCTACCATTGTATTTCAGACGATAAATTTGCATTTAGCGCTTAATTTGTTCAGTATGCCTTACTAATTTGGCAATATTTATTTTGGCATGTAAAACAGAAGGCAGCTGCTTTAAATGTCCTGCTAAGTTCTTTGTTTTGTTTTGAGAAGTTTATTTTTTCCTTTTTTTTTTTTTTCCCCCTTTTCTTTTTCCTTCATAAAAGGATCTAAGATATGAAAAAGCTTCAGTGTCGTGGACAGGGCTGAGTTTCCTGTTTATGAGTCACCATAAATATGAAAGGTGCTGGTTGACATTTCTCAGCTGAGGGATTCAACACAACTCTGTGTTGAGAGCAAATCCCCAAGCAGGGTGGTCTTGCTTTGACTTGTCGACCTTGAACATTGTTGAAGGGAATCACTTTTAAAGAACAGTAGTTAAAGGAAAAGTCAGCTTCTCCAGCAGCTCTTCTTACTGTTACTCTATTTTGAAAAGTGTGTTATTCTATCTTTGCTGTGTAGGAGTTATTGTTGAATCATATTTTTTAAAGAGAGAGCAATTAGAAGCGTATACTTGGATTTATTGAATTTATTGCAGAGCCCTTAATTTCCCTGATTTCCTAGTGTTTTTACACTCCTTCTCAAAACTCAAGTAGCCAAAGCATTGTGTATCTCTTGCTAATGGGCAACCAAGGTGAAAACAAGTGAGATTTTTAGTGTATTTTGTGTGTACATCTGTTTGACATGTCTCTGAGACACACCAGTACTTTCATTGCAGGGATTTCTTTAGACAGTTAATTGCAGGTGCAAAAATGATAATGTCAATATAGTTAATGTCTACTGAAAACTAGTCTGTCTGTCTCTATCTAGCATGAAAACTACATAGAGGAGGTATATATAAAGTGTATACATGGAGGTTTGTGTTAAGATATGACTGAGTCATGAATAAGTGTAAGTAAATGAATGTGTCACTGGTAAGAATGTCACTCAACCAGCCTGCTCTCCAGGCTGTGCAAGAACCAAATTACCTTCAATTGTGCAAGTTGTCTATGCAAACTCTAGCATTCTTATTTTTAGCCTTAGATAGCCCTCAGGCAGTCCCCTTTGCGGCAAGATGATGTTGTAATATATCAGTAACAAAATCATCAGCAAACATAAAGTGTACAAGAATATATATAGGAAGACACAAATTATGAGATACTTCCAGTGAGTTTGGAGCATGACACTGCTTCTTGTATATTTCATTTAATGCACACATGAATGGGAGTTTTTCATGTCAGTGCACACAGCAATAAGAAAAGATACTTACACAACTTTAACATTTATCATGGTTCTAAATATTAAAGGCAACCAAACAAACAGACAAGTCTTTTTGGTCCATGGTAATTTAAAGGTGTGCACTTCTCAATAAGGATGTTGATTGAAGAATGGAAAATTAAGAAGGTGGAAAAACAAAGAGGAAGAGGTGGAAAGAAGTATTTACATAAAAGAAGATGATAGAGGAGATCAACAGACAGATGTGTGCCGAAAACTAGCCTGGAGTAATGACTGACAATGGCTAGCAACAGTCGGAGCTAACTTTTCTAGTTTCTGATGTCTAACTTCATTGCCTTCTTTAAAATGTGATGACAAAAAATATACAACTACTGTCTGTCAGTAAAGTGCAACTTTTCTGTGTTTAATTATTAGCAGCTTTGGAAGAGCTACTTCTTATTTTCCTTTTCTTTTCTCTTTTTCCTCTAGAATTTCATCTAGCATAAGCAGGTGATATTGCAAAGGACCAAGGATTTGGTTCTCACTTAGCGAAAGTCTGGCTGAATATTTCAAGCACCAAAATGTTACAAGGTTTCACCTGATCTTACCTTTCATAGCTGCACTTGCACTTCAGATAAACATGGTAAATTTACATCACTGTGTAACAAATAGGAAAAAAAAACACCCTAAGGCTCTTTTGGGCATTCATTTGATATCAGAATCATAGACTCAGAGAATGGTTTGGGTTGGAAGGGACATTAAAAATCATAGAATCATAGAATTGATACAGCTGGAAGAGACCTCTTGAGATCTTTGAGTCCAACCATTTACCTAGTTACCATGCTCACCACTAAACCATGTCCCCAGGTACCACATCTACATGTTGTTTTAACATTTCCAGGGACAGTGATTCCACCACTTCCCGGGCATCCTGTTCCAATGCTTGATAACCCTCTTGGTGAAGAAATTCTTCCTAATATCTAGTCTAAACCTCCCCTGGCACAACTTCAAGCTATTTCCTCTTGTCCTATCCCTTGTTGCTTGGGAGAAGAGACCAAACCCCACCTGTCTACAACCTCCTTTCAGGTAGTTGTAGAGAGCAATAAGGTCCCCTCTGAGCCTTCTTTTCCCCAGGCTAAACAACACCAGTTCCTTCAGCCACTTCTCATAATACATGTGCTCTAGACCCTTCACTAGTTCTGTTGCCTTCTTTGGACACACTCCAGAAACTTTATGTCCTTCTTGAATGCTAAACACAGTATTCAAGGTATAGCTGAGCACAACACTATGATCCTTTCACTCATTCTGCTGGCCACACTATTTTGGATACAAGCCAGGATGTTGGCTTTTTTCACCACCTGAGCACACTGTTGGCTTATCTTCAGCCAGCTATTGACCAGCTCTCCCAGATCCTCTTCTGCTGAGCATCTTTCCAGCCACTCTGCCCTGTAGCATCACACAGGCTTGTGCAGGACCTGGCACTTGGCTTTGTTGAACCTCATCCCATTGGCCTCAGCCCAATGATCTAGCCTGTCTGGATCTCTCTATAGACCCTTCATACTCTCAAAGCAGATCAACACTTCCATGCAGTTTTGGGTCATCTGCAAACTTACTGAGGGTGCCCTCAATACCCTCATCGAGATGGCTGATAAAGATATTAAACAGAACTGGCCACAATGCTGAGACCTGTGGCCTCCCACAGTAGTAACTACATCAACTAACAGTAATTAGATCATCTAGCTACAACCCTCCTGCCATGGGCAGGGATGCCACCCACTAGATAGGTTGCCCAGGGCCTCATCCAACCTGTCCTTGAACAATGCCAGGGATGGGGAATCCACAACTTCAGCAGGTAATCTGTTCCAGTACCCCATCACCCTCTGGGTAAAGAATTTCTTCCTAACATCTAATCTAAATCTCTCCTCTTTCAGTTTAAAACCATTCCCGCTTGTCCTATCACTATAAACAAGAAGTGTCTCTTCTAGTTTTTTTATAAGATCCCTTTAAGTACTGGAAGGTCACAATAAGGTCTTCCAAGAGCCTTCTCTACTCCAGGCTGAACAACTTTAACTTTCTCACCCTGTCCTCACAGGCAAGGTGCTCCTGTCCTCTGATCATCTTTGTTACTGTCCTTTGGACTTGCTCTAAAAGGTCCAATCTTTCTAGTGCTGAGGGCCCCAGATCTGAATGCATTTCTCCAGATGGGGTCTCACAAGGGCAGAGTAGAGGGGCAGAATCAACTCCCTTGACCTGCTGGCCACGTCTCTTCTGATGCAGCCTAGGACACTATTGGCCTTCCGAGCTGCGAGTTCACATTACTGGCTCATGTCTAGGTTTTTGTCCACCAGAATCCCCAAGTCCTTCACCATAGGGCTGCTCTTAATGAGTTCTTCTCCCAGTCTGTATTCCTGTCTGGGATTGTGCTAGCCCAGGTGCACAACCTCACACACTGACTTCTTGAACCTCATTCAGTTCATGTGGGCCTGTTTCTCAAGATTTTCTACTTCCCCATGAATGGCATCCCTTCCTTCTGTTGGGGTGAGTGCTCCACTCAGCTAAGTGTGATTTCTTACACAGGGGTGTGGAGAGCTCTTGTGCTCTAAGAAAAGTGTCCTTAAAGAATTGCCATCTCTGATTGATTCCTTTGTCACTAAGGACAGTTTCCCAGGAAATGTCATCGACTAGTTCTTTAAACAGCTGGAACTTCAATTTTTTTAAAGTTCAGGGTCCTACCTTTGCTCCTCTTTACCAGGCATACTTTCCTCAGGGTCATGAACTGAAACAAAGCATGTTTGCTACAGCCTACAGTGCTTCCAGTCTTCACATCTTTAATTAGATCCTTGTGTTGGTGAGCACTAGGCCCAGTAATGCTGGACCTCCTCTGGTTGGTTTGTCTAATACCTGGGCCAGAAAGCTACCCTCAACAGACTCCAGGAGTTTCTTGCATTTCTTGCAACCTTCTCAGCCGATGTCTGGATGATTGAAATCTCCCATCAGGATGAGAGCTTGAGAGTGTGGTGATTCCTGTAGCTAGAGCAAGAAGGCCTCGTCAACAGGCTCCCTTTGATCAGTGTATGATATGTATATCTTTGTAAGTAAATGCATAAGAACATGGAAATATCACGATACAACCCATGAAATCCTCACTACTATCATAAATTCATTCTGTTGGGTGTTACACAAATGGTCATCCAAACAGATTACAAGCTCTAGGCATTCATAGTTGTTCACAATTTTCTGGAAAGTAATCTTTCTGGATAAGTGTTCTCAGAGTTGAGAAATATTTTACTTTTTTTTTGTTTTCTTGTATTCCCTACTATGTCCATTCTCCTATTCTCTGTTACATATGTTTGTTTATACTGCCCTAAATGAAATGGTTTTAAAAATACTTCATCAGGAATTCAGCAACATCAAGGATTCATTCCTTCTCCTGTGTGCATGAAAATAAATACTCGGTGAAATGGTGCCAGGGTCAAATATCTTGACTGCCAACATCTGCCCATTTCAAGACAAAACATCCCAGGATACTTTCATATTTTGAAAGAGGTAATCTGTTTTTCTTTCACAGCTTTGGCCCAAATCTTTCCTTGATTTATAATGCCTGAGTAAATGGGTAATAGTTTTACACAAACCCCTGCAATGTATTCACAGCAAAGGAGAAAAAGGAATATTCAAACAAAAAAAAAATATTTCCAAAAGGATATAGTAGACCCCACTCTAATTTGTGGATCTAAACTGCTGCTTACTGTCTTGCTTTCCACCATGAGATACAATACTCATAATGTAGTGTAAATAAATAAGAGGAAAAAACTGAAACATAATTTCCTTGGAAAGCCCTTGGTTTATGTAGGCATATTATGCTGCAAAAATATATTTTATTTCTCATATTAGTTATTTTATCTTTCATATATTCTCTGATCATGTCACTCTAGGTAAATATATAGTAAGGGATATTTTAAAGGGAAATCATAATTAAATTTTGCTACATTCTTTGGTCTCAAGTATCTGTTACCTAAAGAGAACACATTTTGTTCACCAATTGTGTTATTCCTCGTAACTAAGTACTATATTAAAAAATTCCAGGTAGGACAAAATTCAAATTCTAGTCAACTCTGAAATACGCTGCAAATAAAAATAATTGCATATAATTTATTTACATTCTGTGCTTTATTGGCTAAATTGTGACTCTGGTGAAATAAAAATGAAACTTTTCTTAACTTTGAGTATTTCTTGGCTTTAGGAGATTAGTTCAAGTTTTTCACAATTGTTATCAAATGCTGAATTAAGCAGAAATGTAATAAGGATAGGATCCTGCAAATATTTCAGCGAAGTTATTCAGAGTAGTTTCTGATAGCACAATTCTAAAGAAACAGGAAATACATTTCTTTTGATGGTTTGACAATGATAACACGTAGCTCTGAATCCCTGCATGCTCTATTGATATGACCCATAAAAGGCCCATGGTTCCATCTCTTGTTTGTATTCTTCATTTTATTATCATTCTCTCTCTAAGGTCAGCAGTACCAGTCTCACAGAGACCATTAGCATGCTTTTGCTTATTTAATTCACTAACTGCTGAAGTGCATGCTGCTTTTAGTGGCACTCATACAACTCCAAGCACTGAAAGGTTTGGTTTCATCTACTTGAACTCAAGTGACACAAATATTTCAGTGGTGAATCAATACTGGGAAAGGATAGTCAGTAAGGTAGGGAGTGTTTATAGAAGATGTTTCATCACTACTAGTAAAACATGTCTTATTGTTAGTTCAGGAGGTGCTGGTATTTAGCTCTTTGAAGGAGGTATCTGACAAGCCAACAACCTTCAGCCTGCTTGTAAAATAAAATTTTAAAAATTGCACAAGGTTGGAAATGTAGCTATTTGCAAAATGTCTGTTCATTAACCATTTAGGAATTCTGTTTTCCATTAGAAGATATTTCTTCTGTTTCTTCATCATAACTGACACAGACTATATGGAATTGTTGATCATAGAGAACATTTGACTATTTCATTTGACCCAATTATAAATGAATATTTGATCTTTCCCTATGGAAGCCATTTTGCAATATTTTTAAGAGCACCTGTAAGTTGGTGGCTGTCTTGTGTTAATCCTGACTGGAAGAGGAACAGAATTCCTATTCACCTGCTCCAAAAATGGGCTCCTAATGCTACATCAAAACTGAAACTGCAGTAGCTGTTAAGACAGTTCTGATTAAGAAATGGAATTTGAAGAAATTCATTCTGCTGTATAAAGGCTATTTTCCTACCATATAAAAAAAATCCATATCACTAACTCCATGTCAAAGGTAATAATCTGCTTTTTGTAGCACTTCTTAACACAAGATGACCCTTTTCATTTACTGAGAGAAAATAAGGAAAAAGAAGGAAAACAAGACTATGAAATGTTTCTATACTTTAGTGTTGTGTCTGGGCTGAACAAATTAAATTGAGAGGCAAATGAAAAGCTATTTTTGGTTTCCTGTTGACACCATAAGTGCTTCTGAGGAACTGAAGCCCATGGAGCGCACTTGTGGCTAACGTTGGGTAATATAGCTGGCAGAAGGACCAAAAGAAGATTACAGTTATAAAAACACAAAAAGGCCTTTGCCAAGAAATGCAAACAAAAAGGAAATATTTTAAGAAAATAAACAAAGCTACTGAGTAAAGCATACACAAAGAGGAAAAAGGAACAAAAGAACATTTGAGTCTTGATGTCTTAACATTTTGTGGCAACATATGTGATAGTCCAGCCAGAGTGTGTGAAAGAACATTACAGCTGTGTAAGCTATGAGATATCCACACACGCCTTGAGATCAGCAAGCCATCAGGAAAGCCACCTAGTTTGCCAGCTTTGCAGGTCTTTCAGATTTTGCTAAAAATAATAAGTTCCATTCAGTCTATGTGATTGCACAAGCAAGTCAAGGGGCTGTTTGCAAAGGCGGCTTTAAATAGAAACCCCTATCCCTTTTCCAAGGTGCAATGGTTTATATCAATTTCCTGAGGCTGTAAAACATGTATTTTAAAGGAAGACAGTCTTATTCTGTTCCACCAAGCCTATGCTATTCTAGTCTTATTGTGGCTATCTGCCAAGGACCAGCAAGTGGCTCTTAGTAACAGAAGGCTATCACAAATATTCAGTCAGTTCTATGCCAGGCCATGGCAAGTGAATAGTATTATATAGTGCACTAAGGAAAGAACGAGGTCAGCCAATATTACGGCCAAAAAGAAATGCACATACCAAATCCTCACACACCATATTCTTCATTCATCCCCATGGTTATGACTCTCAGGCTCTGGCTATACATTCAGAAAACCCTATATGGAGCCAAGTCTCAGATTGTACACATTACCTAGATGCTGATTAATGTTGGGCTTCTCCTTAGAGCAAGCCATTTGCTCCCCTCTACCAAACTCACTCTAGATCTGGTCCTGTGGATAAAACTACATGCAGCTCATTGTCTCAGCTTTCGTTGGCATAGGCTTGAGCCTCAGCTGCCCCAGGAACTGTAGAGAACCCATATCACTGTGAAGCAAACTTAAAGTTTGCACTTTTTCTCCAGAAACTTTTGAAAAAGGCATCTGCCTTTAAAGCTAAATTGAGCTAATGTAAGATCCAAGTTCAGTACCTTAATCTCTCATTCCTCCAGGCTATGAAAACAGAATGTGGAATTAAAAGGCAAAAATATTGCTATAAGTGCTGTTTGCTTTAATTATATGAGTGTAAGGAACACCACAGAAGCTTCTTTTTAATATCTTACGAGATTTGCTTTGTTGTTGTTGTTATTCTTGACAGTAATTCATGAAGAAATTCCATTGAATTTTACACAACTGAAGCTGATTCTGTTTTTCAAAGTAACTCAAATATGTTTTAAGTTCCTATCTGCCCCAGACTTCAGAGTTCTGAGAAATTATCTGCTGTTACTGCCCAGTACAAAATATCTCGTAGTTCTTATATAGCAGAGGTCTTCCAGAGTTATCAAAAAGGACTTTGCTGAGGAAGTGTATTATCAAAATCTTTTTAGTATAGCCAAAGAAAATGAGACAGAGAGAAGAAAAGCAACTTTCTGGGTATTCATATCCTATCCTTTTTTCTTGCACTCTTTCCAAACTATAAATGAATTTTTTGTGACATAGGAATAGCAGAAAATTGGTGTTTGGAGAGGCACTGTTAATAGAAAATCAGTACTGGTGTGTTTTTAACTTTATGTAAACATGACCTTAATATTCTAGTTTTTTTAAATGCACAGACTGAATATCAAATTTTAAATACAGAATATTCAAAATGAACCTGTCAAGTAGCTACAAGAACTGAGAATACAGAAGGACGTAAAAAATTTGGAACTCAGGGTACGTATTTCTCTGCCACATATTTCCCAGATGATAGTCAGAGAAGTCTTTAGCTATGTTAATTTAGTTTGAATTTTTTCCACAAAAATACTGATTTTAAATTAGCTTTATAATAAATGTGCTATTATTTAAAGTTGCTATATGAAATATTCCTTCACTGCTAGACAGTAGAAGGTTAAGGCTGCAATTTCTCAGTTACTAGAGACTTCCCATTGAGGAATTATTTTGCTTGTGGTGGTGGGTTTTTTTTCCTGAAAATGTGAAACACTAAACTTAGATGACAATAAGAAGCTTAAAAATTCATATTTAAGTTTTATTTCATTTTGTTTGTTATTACTTGGTATATGTAGTGATTTTTAACTTAAGCAAGAGTGAGATTCAGCTACCTAAACACACTTAAGATAGCCAAGATCTTTGTTGATACCCAAGATTGGCAGATACATTGTATCTTGTAGAGAATATGTACCCTTCAGCAGTGGCAGCCTTGCAGGTTAGCACAGGGTATCTCAAATGGTGCAAGATGCAATCCCACTCTACACAAGCAATAACCTTAAGCACCTGACTCTTCTACAGATTCTTACATGAAAGTATCTTAACCTCAAGCTCAATTTTTTCCTGGATAACTTTTTGAGCTCCATGAAACTATTACTGACAATGAGGTGATGTGTTTAAGCATTTGAAGGCCTGGAGCTTTGAAACTTTAGCCTGCAGGAGAAAGGATGGTCGTATCAATCCACATATATATGTATAAAATTCACACAAACTGACTTTGCTCTGAAGCTGATGTGGTAATAGAAAAGTAGTCAGCATGTTGGAAAAAAGGTTGAATTGATGCAACAGATACTAATTCATAATTCTATATATTTTACAGCCAAGAGGAACACTTATTAATATCTACTGTAGTGATTTCAGATTCATTTTTGCTATGGATGTGTACAGCTACAGCAAACCTACAACGGCCGACAAAGGTCAGAAGGTATATTTCAAATTTCATTAAAGGCTGAGGACAAATACACTAGCTGTGACCCTAACTAAGACTTTCTGATATCATTTCATTTAGCATTGTCCATAACATAGGCCCCAAAATTAAGTTGTTTTCCAGTTCATAATTTCTATTTTAGACACAGTTCATCTTTTGAACAGGCTACTTTTAATTTAGCAAGTTTCAAATGGTAAGACAATCCATCACATCTTTAGGCAAATTGTAACAGTTTAAGGATCCTTACTGTCAAAAAACTATTAACTTTCTAGTGTGAATTTAAGTTCAGCATACAAATACTCAACAAGATGTTCCTTATTAGAAAAGAGAATCTTTGCAAGCACTTCATACTCACAGGCCTGACTTTTCTTTACTTAATTGTTTGAGCTTCCGAAGTGCCATTAAGAAACATGTTTTCCAAACTTTGGATGTTTCTGCCCTTGATTTTATAAACTCTTTCAAGTTTGCTGACAAGGTTTTAAACTCCAGACATTAGGAATTCAATTTATTTACTTGTTTCTAGTACTCCTGTAGAAGTTTTACCTTTCACACCTGGCCTCCAGCTGCTTTTCCAGAAGGAATGAAGTCTCTTATAAATCTGGGGCTACATCTATACTTCTGCATGGACATCTCGGATACAGTAGGCGTTAGTGGCTCAAAAGGCTTTGGGTGCCTCATTGTAGGCAACTCACCCAAGCCCAAGAAATATTACGAGCTTCTCAAATGCTACCTACAGAATTACCATAATATACCAGATCTTTATTAGGTGTGTGATATCTCTGAAAACAGCACTTGCTTCCCAGCTAGGTCTGAAGAAGGGCTTGACTGCCTACCTGTAATGACCAAAAGGTTCTGTTTTGGGAAGTACCTTCTGAAACAGACTCAATTTTTTTTCACCTAGGATTCTCATTCTGTTGTTTTGATAGCTTAACTTATTTCAATAGGAAAATTATCTAAGACCTGTACTTGGAAGATAAAAGATTGATCACTGTTTTTTTACTTTTCTGCTAATATTTGTTGCACCCAAAGCTTTCATTGCCAACAAATACAGGTTGTTTTCTCACTTACTTCTATCTTGTTTCAAGACTACTATTTCTTACCCTGTCCTAAGTGGATAAGGAGAAAAAATTATTGCCCAATTCTTTGCAGCACAATTGCACATTTTTGAACACTGTTATCATGTCTCCCCTTAGTCTTCTCTTCTCTAGACTAAACAAATCCTCTTTTCTCAGTCTCTCCTTAGAGGTCATGTTTTGTAGACCTCTGATCTCTATGCCGGACACTCTCTAATAGCTAAATGTTCTTCCTGATGTATGGGCTCCCAAAACCCATGAAAGCTCTAAACAAGGCTTAACAGCATTGAGTAAAGGGATTACAAGTCTTACACCAAACTTATCTTATGTGTATCTTTATATATGATTCTTGCTTTTTTTTTNAGGAGGCAGCAACAGGATTCAATAAGACTGAAAAAGTATTTTCCATCACAACTGTAATTATTCTAAGTGAAATGTCCTAAATATAAAAAAAAAAAATTATAATATTTTTCCTGAAAATAAATTAATAAAAATATCTTGCCTTTCCAGAGATAACTCATATTGAATGTCAACAGAATTTTTGCTTTAATATAACATTGAAACCCTGCATGTGAAGAAAAGGAATATTCTATTTATACATTATATTATTAATTTTAAAACACTCTGCCTCTGAAGACATTAGCTGCTTGCCATAGCTTTCATTTTGAATGAAATTAAGAAATAAATTTACTTCTCAAATATTTTTTTTTTCCTAGAGAAAAAGGAGATTTGCAAACAGAAAAAGGGAAATTTTCTGTGGAATGAAAGCTTACTTATTCACCTACTCTATGTGTGTTCAGTTGTTATTTAGATGTTATTTAGGCCATTGTGCAGAACTGAAGTATAGCAACATTTCTACTGGCATGTTTGTTGTAAACTTTCCTCTCTGGTATGTATACTATAACATTCTCTATTCTAATTTAGCTATACGTTACTTTAACCTTAGTCTAGTCACAATAACTAAAATAGAATTTGACTCAATACATCTTTCCTCAACTATTTTAATGTGAAATGGCAAGCTTAGACCAGCATTCCTCATCCTTGTCCTTCAGACACTGATATGTATGGCTAACTATGTCCATATGAGTGGTCCCACTAACTTCAGACAGGACTTTCAGACACTCTGAAGTCAATTAACTCACTTTCCCATCACTGGGAAGCATTATAAATCTGACATGGAGGACTGGATAAGTTTAGGCATAAGAAGGAAATATATAGTACATGGAAGAATGGGCAAGCCACTTGGGANTATGGGCTCCCAAAACCCATGAAAGCTCTAAACAAGGCTTAACAGCATTGAGTAAAGGGATTACAAGTCTTACACCAAACTTATCTTATGTGTATCTTTATATATGATTCTTGCTTTTTTTTTTGAGGACTATGACATCATGTTCCCAGCATGTCCTACTGGAGATGGCCAAAAACAGACTGTAAAAGTATTTTAAGATGGAGTAAAATGCCAGCTGAGAATTTTTATTAGTATTTGGCACTAAAATACAGTTGAATCACATACAAGACCATGAGACTTCTCCTAGAAATGAAGGAGAGGAGAGGAGAGGAGAGGAGAGGAGAGGAGAGGAGGCAGCAACAGGATTCAATAAGACTGAAAAAGTATTTTCCATCACAACTGTAATTATTCTAAGTGAAATGTCCTAAATATAAAAAAAAAAAATTATAATATTTTTCCTGAAAATAAATTAATAAAAATATCTTGCCTTTCCAGAGATAACTCATATTGAATGTCAACAGAATTTTTGCTTTAATATAACATTGAAACCCTGCATGTGAAGAAAAGGAATATTCTATTTATACATTATATTATTAATTTTAAAACACTCTGCCTCTGAAGACATTAGCTGCTTGCCATAGCTTTCATTTTGAATGAAATTAAGAAATAAATTTACTTCTCAAATATTTTTTTTTTCCTAGAGAAAAAGGAGATTTGCAAACAGAAAAAGGGAAATTTTCTGTGGAATGAAAGCTTACTTATTCACCTACTCTATGTGTGTTCAGTTGTTATTTAGATGTTATTTAGGCCATTGTGCAGAACTGAAGTATAGCAACATTTCTACTGGCATGTTTGTTGTAAACTTTCCTCTCTGGTATGTATACTATAACATTCTCTATTCTAATTTAGCTATACGTTACTTTAACCTTAGTCTAGTCACAATAACTAAAATAGAATTTGACTCAATACATCTTTCCTCAACTATTTTAATGTGAAATGGCAAGCTTAGACCAGCATTCCTCATCCTTGTCCTTCAGACACTGATATGTATGGCTAACTATGTCCATATGAGTGGTCCCACTAACTTCAGACAGGACTTTCAGACACTCTGAAGTCAATTAACTCACTTTCCCATCACTGGGAAGCATTATAAATCTGACATGGAGGACTGGATAAGTTTAGGCATAAGAAGGAAATATATAGTACATGGAAGAATGGGCAAGCCACTTGGGAAGAGTATAGGAAGGTTGTCAGAGGGTGCAGGAAGAATGGGCAAGCCTTTTGGGAAGAGTATAGGAGGTTGTCAGAGGGTGCAGGGAGGAGACAAGGAAAGCTAAGGCCTCCTTAGAACTTAACCTGACAAGGGTCGAGGATAACAAGAAGAGATTTTTCAAGTATGTTGGAAGCAAAAGGAAATCTAGAGGTAGTGTGGGCCCTTTGAGGAATGAAATGGGTACACTGGTGACCGAGGATACAGAGAAGGTAGAATTACTCAATGCCACCTTCACCTCGGTCTTTACTGCTAATGCCAATTACCATGAGTCCCAGAACTTCAAAACTGCAGAGGAAGATGGGAGGAAG
>VWZO01012044.1:24320-171718 GCA_013396975.1 Bucco capensis
AGGTTATTCTCCCCCTCTACTCTGCCCTGGTGAGGCCCCACCTGGAATACTGTGCCCAGTTCTGGGCCCCCCAGCTCAAGAAGGATAGGGAGCTGCTGGAGAGAGTCCAGCACAGGGCCACCAAGATCATTAAAGGAGTGGAGCATCTGCCCTATGAGGACAGGCTGAGAGAGCTGGGTCACTTCAGCCTGGACAAGAGGAGACTGAGAGGGGACCTCATTAATGTTTACAAATACATTAAGAGCAAGTGTCAGGAGGAGAGAGCCAGGCTCTTCTCAATGTCATCCAATCTTAGGACAAGAGGGAATGGGAGCAGGTTGGATCACAGGAGTATTAACATGAGGAAAAACTTCTTTACAATGAGGGTGACAGAGCACTGGAACAGGCTGCCCAGGAGGCTGTGGAGTCTCCTTCTCTGGAGACATTTAATAGCTGCCTGGATGCATTCCTGTGTGACCTCATCTAGGTGATCCTGCTCTGGCAGGGGGGTTGGACTAGATGGTCTTCCTAGGTCCTTTTCAACGCCTAACATACTGTAATACTGTGACTGTGGGCTAAACATGCTATGCACTGAACACATTCTGGAAAAGGAGAAAATATGGGAAGTTTGTGTTTCTTGATGTGCCAGCCAAGTCTCAAACTCTCAGTCAGGGGCCACTGTTATGGGTGTATGAGTTCCAGCACCCAGCAGTCTATATTAAAGCACAAATAAGCAACAAGAATAATGTAGGCATATGTTTTGCCTTAACTTTTAGGCACTTAATACATACTGCCGTTAATAAGCAATGATTTCTTGTTTCTTAAAATGATAGCATTCATAAAAAGCGTTGCTTCTTTTGAATTTTTGTAAATGAGATTACAGGAATGATGTTACAAGTTGTTTCAGTTCAACAGCAGATGAACCTGAATTAAGGTATCTCTTACATTAGAGACAATTACGATAGAAGATAAGTTACAACCTCTGGAGCAGAAAAAATATATTGGACTTTTGAGGTTCTATACATTTACAAGTAATTATAAAGTAATTATACTTGCAAGTATGAATGGATTACAAACCACCATTCCTCTAAGTAAATTTAAACAGTATCCTTGATCTCTATCAGTAAGTCTTTTTCTCTTAACTAATAACACATTGCGGCCAAACCTTTCACTGCCATCTGTTCAAATGGAAACATGTGGTATTAGAGTTCTAATACTGCGCCCTTGGTAAAGATATACCTTAGAGATTTCTTTTGGAAAACTTCGTAGCTAGCAAACAATTTGTGGGCAGTTAATTTGCTCCCTTGCTGGGGTTTGCATTCCCACTTGTGAAATGTGCTATTCTGATGGTAATGTTAAATTAAATGAATGTACATAGAATCATATTTACATAATATGGATTGTATTTACTCTGTGGGAAACTTGACTGTCCTGCAAAAGACCATTACTGAACAGAACAGACAGTATTTGAACATTTTTTGTTATTCTTGAGCTCTTCCTATAGTATAAACTTGTAGAATGAAACGTCCTCTTCTTGCATCAGTTCAAGCCTTACTACATTGTTGAAATGAAAAACACCTTCAACACATGCAAACACACATGAAGCCACATACACTCATCTTGCAGTCCAAACTCTCAGGGGGCTATGCTGATTGAAAGAGCATAATGTATTCACACTGTAAACACTTTTTTTTTTCTTTTCCCTAACAGTCGCAAAAAAAAACCTATTTTGAGAACATCTTCAAAAAGTAATGCCAGATTGTGAGACGTTTAGGGTGAACAGTGTGTTTCCTCATGCAGTAAAACTCCTGTGGGTTAAAGCTCACAAAATGTCACAACTACAGTTAGTGTTCTCAAATTCTTGTCTTCCAGAACTTAATTTTACTTCATGTATATGAGGTTGTGCAGCCCTTTTACTATGTCAAATGTCTGGATCCAGCCCTACCCAACATGTAGGCATTCATGCTGGTCATGAACCCCTGGATGACTACTGCTAGCAGGGGAAACTGAGGGAAGGAGTCTGAGAAGACCAACCAGCAGCAGTGTTTCTTTTGTAACATCTCATTTGCATTTTCCACCAGTCAACACATTGGAGGCTTCCAGAGAGGAAGGTCTATAAGTGCATTTCCAAACCTAATTCTTCCTTGTTTTTTAAATAGTTTTTAAACTCCTTTATACTTTTTATTTATCTGTACTATTTATATGCAGCAATGAGTTCCATGGCTTAAATACAAGTTACAAGGCAAAGTGTTTCTTTGGCAGCAGTTATTCTAAGTTCATCCTATGAAAGCAGGACATATACTTGCCATCACTTTAACTTTCTGATAGAAAACTCCCACACATTATGTTTTCAGAAGAATATTAACAGTCTTACTAAGTCTCTCATAGACAACTTCTTATACTACTTCAACTTTGTGGCGTAGCAGGATTTCTACCCACACAATCCAGATGGGGTTTCTTTCTCTAATGAGGCACCACCTTGCCACTTCCTTGTAGGCTGCTTCCTGGCCCTTGCTGTGTCTTCCCATGCACTTGTGCTGGTTTCATGCTTGGCAGCTATACTTTCAGCCATCTTCACTGAAATATTTCCTGGTTTGTGTAAACTAAGTGAAGAAGGAGTATAGCACCATTGGGGTGCAACATTACATCTTTAAGATAGTGTAACATTCAGTGAAATTAAAATGTTAACTGGTAACATATTTTGCTTAATATAAAGGATGTGGTTTGGGGAGTTTAATGAGAATGGACAAAGAATCTTTTTATGAAGTTGTTTTCTTCATTATAGATATATCCTGATACATGCATAATTGTACATTTTTAGGAAAAATTTAACTGATAACTGCCTCTAGTGAACACCATTTCTGCAACTTTTTCACATAAGTGTTTTCTTGGTTTGCTGTTAAGTGATATGACATTTACAAACAGAACTTTACCGTAAAAGTAACAGTTGAAAAAGCCACATATTTCTCAAAGCCGAGCTGACCTTACACAATGTTAGATTGAAGTTACATTTACACGACATGCTGTTTTGTTTGTTTTCAGTGGGGTTACCAACTTACAACAACATTTGGAAATGATAAAAGGATGAAGTGAGGACCGCTTGTCTGTTTACTCTAACACTGTATATTCATAAACAGGAACGCATTAGTGAGTACAAATCCCCTTAATTGTTTTATGGGTTTATTTATTTTTATTATATTTTATGCATCCCAAAGAGAAGTACTAAATTATTAATCATGTAGCAAGCCATATTATGTATTAACAGAACTGTATGTAAAACCCCTCTTTCTAGTTTGACTTGGCTGCCAAAAGATTAACCTAAATCATCTGCAAAATATCTCCACCCATAGAATTTATTACGAATGGTCTAATTTCACAAGTGTATTAAGTATTTATGTATTTTCTGAAGTAATTTGTCATCATACAGAATATATAACAAATAACGAAGATGAGAAATATTTCTGAGATCTCAAACCACTGCAATTTTGGCAGTTTGCTTAGCACAACTTCTTAGCTGAAAACTTAAATTAACCTCTGGGACTTTCAAGATTAATACTGATATATAACCTTTTTTTAGAAGATTCTGGGAAGTGGATCATAATGTGTGTCAGTGATTCTACACTTTTTTTGAGCAATATTCAGTTAGGTGAAGAATCTGTACAGGCTAAGAATAAAATTTGGTCTGAGATAGAATAAACTGACAATCCTTTGATCATGAGATGCAGATAGAGTGGTGATAATTATAGGTGTACTAGAAATGCAGTGGATTTAGGTAAACATGAAGACATGAGAATATTTAGGTTCTGTTAGTTAAGCTCAATATAGTATTATTTCTTTTTCAATTGACTGAACACTCCTAGTCAAATTGAAAATTCAGAAGTCTTGGCAAAAAAAGTAGAATTTATGTTCTGAAATCCTTTTCTTTGTGAGCCCATGCTGGGAAGGCACTGCATGAATGCCTGTGATCCTGCACAGTGTCAGTGTGAAATACTGTATCAACCACTAGTTGCACCTGCATAGTAGCTATTGCAGTTTACTAGTCTATACCCATTTATATGTGTTATTGGTCCTTTGCACTCTATTGGGCTAATATTTTTGCCTGCTACCTGCTGATCTGCGCTGGCTTATGTAGAGCTAAGGTGTGTGCCCCTGAGACCTGCTGTTGTTGTTCTTCTTATAATGTGGATTTCACCTCCACTGGCTTGTCACCATCCTGGTGCAAAGGAAGATTTTAAAAGCATGTGGCTATCTAATTTAAAGAAGCTTTTAAATGATTTCACAATGCCAGGGTTCTATAAAGGGTCTTTATTTTAGCAAATTCAAGCCAGCATTAAAGAAATACATTTAAAGAAGAAACTACTTCTGTGATTTGAATCTTTTGGTTTTGTAACAGTTAAATTCCATTGGAGCTGCTTCTGATTTGCAAGGGTATATTAATAAAAGGAATCAGGCTATAGCCGTGCTTCCCTATCTCTCTCACACATCTTTGTACCTTTAGAACTGTTTGTATTTTTTAAAAGCAAATTCCACTTGATGTTGGAGGGAATAAAAAGTTTCCAAAACACATTATTCCCCCAGACTTATTTTGTTTCCGGCAAATGTAGAACAATGTTCAGAACTGAACTGGAATAGCAAGCGTTTCTTATTTGAAAAGAATGCTTACATTGTTATATGTAGTGTTGAGTCTGGGTAATAGGAAATCATGAATTTTGCATCCCAGCTCAGTGAAGCATCCCAGAATTTGCTTAAAATTAAACTTAGGCATGTGCTTAAATGCTTTTCTGACTCCTAATATAAGTAAGAAACCACCTGAGTAGGTAGTCAAAAAAATCTGTTTGGTTTTCTAGTTTTCAGTAAGTGAGTCTAAGCTGGTCTATAGCAGTGGAAGGTTCTAGCTACCTAGTTAAAGTTTATTTAATGATCTTTGATGCTTATAATGACCCTATAAATCTGTAGACTTTTATCCATTGTATTAATTTCCTCAATTTTCCTATCACGAATTTTTTGTGTGAGCTCCGTATAGTCATTAAACATTAACTGTCAAAGGCATCTAATGAGATTTACAAAAACTCCTTAGCAAGCTGAACATCCTTAAAGATATTTTTAATATTATTTATACACTTTGAAAATCTTGCCCGAAATGTCTGACTAGTCCAAAAATTATTATGATACTAATAAATACACCTCAGTGATACTCATCCATTGATAATTTTGACCTAGTATCATTAACACCACTAACCACTACAAAATTTTCATCAGATTGGCCCCAGGGACATTAAAAAAGAGACAGAAATAGATGTGTTTAAAATAAATTGCCTATCTGTTCACACTTCTACAGTTGGAGTCCAGTACTTAGAATCATTGAACATTTTAGTTTGGAAAGGATTTGACAAGGTCACTACCAACTCTGAGAACAGCTAGATCCAACATAAGAGTAATTTTCAAGGTATTTTGGAGACCTGTTTGTTCTTGCTTGACTGTGGGCTATGTATAGCTATAGTAGATATCTATTCCCTAATATCTACTAGATATAGGGGTGATTATCATTGCTACCTGCATATGCACATTGGTGGGTTTCTTTTGGTAAACTAGCCCTTGAGTCCCTTGTTACTATTCCCAGTGATATTCAACAACATCTAGAGTTAGTACAAGAAAATGTACCTCCCTTTTGCAGCATATAAACACAGGTGAACCACATGAGCTTCAACAAGACCAAGTGCAGGGTCCTACACCTGGGTCAAAACAACCCCCACTATCAATACAGGCTGGGGGATGAGATGATGGAAAGCAGCCCTGCAGAAAAGGACTTGGGGATGCTCGTGGACGAGAAGCGACATGAGCAAACAGTGCATGCTGGCAGCCCAGAAGGNTCCCTTCCAACCAAGACGATTCTGTGATTCTTGCATGAATGGATTGCAAAATCACTTATAATACTGATCTCCACGTTTCTGTATCACTTTAATTATTAAACCTATCATAATTTTTCACCAGATGCCTTTGTACATTGTCCAATACTTATCTCATTTTGTCATTATTCTTCCTGCTCATCATTCTAATATCTCTGCCGATCTGCTCCGAAGTTTATTGAAGTCAATGGGAATCTTGGATCCATATCTAGGTTCCTTTGTATTATCTGTCTTTCAGCAACTTTTGCAACTCCACCCTCTTATTCATCATAGTAGACTTTTATTAATGGGTGGATTACTTCTAGACCATTAGTGAAAATGTTAAATAATACCATACTGAATACAGATCCCTGAAGTACCTCACCAGGAAAAGACCTTCCCACAAATCTATATTTTAATGTTTTGTCTTCTGCTTTTGTTTATAATCCTTCAACCACTTTTCATTCCACAAGATAGTGCTCATACCCCAGGCAATTTAAATCAGCATTTTCTGTCAAATAGCTTTCAAATCCTGGGCCAAAATTTTCCCAGTTATTCATGCACACACATATTGATGTCAGTGGGATTACATAAAAGCAATGCATGAAAGAACCTAGCCCTTTTTGGTTTTTATTTGTTTGTTTGTTTGTTTTTTAAATATATTTTCCTTTTAATTATAGATTTTGAATTTTGTTTTATGATAATATAGAATTTGAAAAACAGTATATTTACTCTCTGCATTATCTGTGAGTATACTGAAAACTGTTATCCAAGTATACAGAATAACCTGACTATGCCAACAGAAAATATTTTCTTCAACTCTGAAGTGTGGGCTTATTTTATGATAAAAAACAGGATGGAAGTTGTGCTCTCTTTTTTATATACATACACAATCATATACATACATGTTTATTAAAAAGAAAAAATATTGCTCTAGAATCTAAATAATTTTATGGTAGTAATTTTTCTTGAAGCTTAATTGGTCTTTTGGGAGAGTTATGCCGAAGTATTAGAATACTGTTGGATTTTTCTTCCCTTAGCTTCTTGTATGAGTTGGAACCACTTCGTTGTCATTAGATGGATCTGTCACACTTTAAGTGACAATCTGAGGAGCGGAATCTGGGTCAAAAATCATAAAAATTACTATAAGATCAGCCAACAAAATGCCTTTTAAATTAACATCCTATCTGGATACTTAACTAGTATCCCCAATTAGTATTAATAAAACCTGTTTAAATCCAGATTTAGCTGGAAGGGCTGAAGACCCTGTTGGTAAAGTTCCTAGGTCAGTGATTAAACCCAGTACAGATCAGTAATGACTCAAACTCATGTTTAGAAACAAATGTGGAACATTTTGATTGTTGCAGCCTTGTATCCAATACAAAGGTGACAATATAATTAAAAAAGTCCTATTCATAACTGTTGTTACCCTTGGGAAGCTCAGAACACAGAAAGTGCAGGGGGCTTCCTTGTGATCACAAGAAAAGAAGACACAAGTTAATGAAAATGATTAGCAAAGAATCTTGCTCAGCTGTAGTCTACTCTTTCTCTGCTACGCTCATCGACATGTAGCAATTGAATTAGGTAAATAAAATCACCATCCATGGATCTTTAAAGGCACTTACCTCACTTCCTTAATAATACAGAGAATTTAGTCACCTGCTTTGTGAAAACTACTCCATTAGGAACTTTAAATTTGAGTGCAAATTATATGCCTGAATTGTAGAAACTGAGTCCAATCTGTAGAATAAATTTCAAATATGCATATTCAGAAGAGAAACCTTAATCCCCTTCTTTGAATGCTTAGCTGCTGTGCTGAAAATTTCTGTCATGTTCTGGATGGGACTAGGTCAGAGGAACAGATATTTGTACAATGCCATTTAGGCTGCAGAGACTGACTTTCTCTGACTCAGTTCCTTGAAGAGGCTGTTTTGCTGAGTCTGGCAGAAGCTATTTGTCATAACACTGACAACAGCCAGCTCCCAATAGGGAAGGGTGTAATCTAGTCCTGGCCAGTCCAAGCAAAGGGGAGGATCCAGGATCTACACTCATGCTGGACAAAAGTGGTAGGAGCATGCCGATCCCACGCTCTAGTAGAGCGCATTGACCAGCACCTGTAAAGTATTCTGAATAAGAGAATGCCTCAAGTCTTGGTCCACTTTGCACACATCCATGAAAGGTTCATGGGGCTAGGGATAACAAAGGCAAGCAGACCTCGTGCCTTCATGCATATAGTATTCACTAATTCAGCATAGAAAATAAAAGGTTCTTCTCACCACAGCCTGAATAGTTGTAGTTTGTGATAGAAAGACATTCAACAAGTGGCAGGAAAAAAAGGAGGTAAATGACAAAAGAAAAGCTTTCTTCTTCCCTAGATGCCCTACCCATAAGGACCCCTTTGTGCAAAAGGTAGGTAAAAACCATCTTTGACACTGTCACCTCAACTTCATTCTTCAGTTTTTAGAGTTGCTCATACATCTGATTGGATGGCATATAAATTTCACTAGAACTAAAAAACAAACTTGTTTTACATCTTCCCAAACTACAGCATTTGCAGAACGACCAGTAAGTCATGATGTATCTTATCAATCCCTCCACCCAGAAATGGGAAACAAGATAGAAGGAAATACGTGCTTAGACCTTTACTCTTTCAGGGCTTTGCTCTTGGTGTTATACTCCCTGGCGTAACAAACTTGAACCATGCTTTGTTTGGTATCAGAAGAAAAGACTTTGGGATCAAATGCATTTGTCACCTGAAATATGCACTTTGGAGGGGACAAAACAAAGGGTAATATATGAAAATGTATCTGATCTGCTTTTAACCTTCAAGTTAAGCTTTCAGATGGTGTTCAAAGCAAAGAGTAATAGAGGCAATATATATGTATATATCTCACGTTTAGGGTATATCTATCTCATATGATGTCACTGAATGTCAGAGTGTCTTTTTTTATCCATAACTAATGGATTAATTTCTTGTATATGTAGTCATTAAAATCTAATGGAATGCAAGATGAAGGGTTTATGATCCAGTGGATGTAGATGGCCAAGAAATTTAGCAGAGGCCAGTACATAATTGCTGTTCTAGACTCCTCAGCAGTATCAGCCATGATTTCTTCTTTTGGAGCTATCAGGCATTGCCTATCCAATGCCTCTCATATGCCACTTACAGGTCTCAATGTTGTGTTGAAAAAGCAATTGCTATTGGAAAGAGAGAGTGCATGCCACGTGGTCTCAGCAGTCATCAGCTGCAAGAAAAAATACATGCAAGAATGTATTCTTCCTGTTTTTTTAGAATTCAATTCATTTTTGGGGCAAGCTAATAGCATGAACCAGCATTAGGCTGTCTATCCAGGACATCCATTTAAGTCAATGCTTTTGATGCTTTCAGATGTGAATTGAGCCCAAAGGACTGAAACTGAGTTTAGAAGTGAACTCCCTTGATCCTACATTAAAAACTTGGGCAATGAGAAGAGGGAAAATATATGAAGAATTGGTGAGAGGAGCACATAGGGTGAACCCCACCTATTTTAATAGTGCCTTTAAATTCTCTACCTAGACCCATCTTCACTAGTGGATTAGCTCTGTCATCTGTGAAACTGATTGGGGGTTTTGTGTTTGTGTCTCAGAGGCAATGATTTATCAAATTTTCCCAAAGATGCCACTTTTTATCCTAATTCATCATCCATTTTTTAAGGAAAAGAAAAAAGAAATGTGTGTTTGTGGAAGGAGAGGAGAGAGAGAGAAAGAGAGAAAAAAAGAAACAGCTCCTGGAGCAGGTATAAGATAAATATACGAAAACTCTAGACATGAAACAGACACTGATCAGGTACACAGCAGGGTGCCTGTTTAATGTCCACTTTGTACCTATTGCTTGTACAAATAGAAAGCAGTGGCTTCAGACACAGCCTTCACTTTACCTGCTCCGATATTGAACAGACCTACTTTTCTACAGGAGACAAGAAGCAGTGGAAGTACAGGTGCTGAGTAATAATAACCACAGGAAAAATCTGGACACTAAAAGTCAAACCAGTGAATCTTGGTCTACTCATCTCACAGCTAGCAAAAAATAAACCACATCTTTTATGTTTTATGCCAGATGCAAGAATCTGTTTATACACACATACGCAAGAATATATACATGTGTATATGTATGGAAAGAAAACAAGCAAAAATGAAGGAATGAAGGTTAAAGTTTATGCCATTTTACTAATCTTGCTGGAATTCAGTGCCTGCTTCTTTATTGCCTCTTTCATTTCCTCACTGACATCTTCTTGATACCGGTACTCCAGAAATATGTTACCTTTGTAATTGATGTCTTGAAATTCATTTTCAAAAACTGCCTACATTATATCAGTTAATTGTCCGGTGACTGTGGAGAAAAGAAATCAGAACTATGTATTTCAAGTAGTGCCCAACACATGGCAAACATCAAGTGAGGAATGCAAGGCCTAAGTTAGCAAAGAATGCAATAAATATAGGCCAGATCATAAACACTGTTATAACAAGACAATTGAGGAGGAAGATTTGAAAAGATAAAATTGATTTCTGTACCTTTGCTTGTGCAAATTCTCCAGGAAATAATTGAACAAATAAACTTAAGCCCATCACCTCCACATCAAGTTCAGCCATAAGCTTTTGAGTTCACTATTCTGGACTTTGAAAAAGGGAGAATGGTTCTCTCCACAGCATGAATTAATCTGCAGAACACACTGGTCTGAGATATGCAGCAACTAAGAGTTAGATTATTTCAGTGCTACCTCTGGTCTTAAAAATCTGTTAAATTTTAAATGATCATATAGTATTCATAATTAATAATTATCATAATTATTCATATAATTTAAACATAGTGGTCCACATCTTATTTTGTTTCAGTCACAAACACTACTCAGTGAGCTAAACAGGGATATCATCCTGCCCATCCAGACTTGTGTTTTTCTCTGTCCAAGGATAATAATTCAACAATTAATGTCACTGTGCTAGAATAAGCATTATATAATTTATACCTTGGACTGTAAGACCTTCACAGTAAGGTTGTCTTGTCCTTTATTTTGTTATTCTGCCTGTTTTCTTCATACCAATATCAAGATGTGAATAAGGTTACATTCTGGCTGGACACACTGTCCCTAGGGAATGTTGCACCAAGGCAACTGTTCACCCCTTGTGCAGTTTTGATAACAGATGAAGAAATTTGAGGGGATCAAAGAGTGGTTTTAAGCAAGTTAAGTATGTATTTCATGACTACATATCAAATTTAAGACTGAGAGAGACCTATGGCTGTTTAACCTGGAGAAGAGAAGTTAGAGAGGGATATCTTCTCAGTGCTTAATAATATCTAAAAGATGGGTGTCAAGAGGAGGAGGTCAGACTTTTTTTGGTGGTGCCCAGCAACAGGACAAGGGAACAAGAGCACAAACTAGAACACAAGAAGTTTCACCTAGACGTAATCATAGAATCATAGAATGGCCCAGGTTGGAAGGGACATTAGAGATCATCTAGTTCCAACCCCCCTGCCATGGGCAGGGATGCCACACACCAGACAGGTTGCCGAAGGCCACATCCAGCCTGGCTGTAAACACTGTTAGGGATGGGGCATCCACAATCTTTCTGGGCAACCTGTTCCAGTGCCTAATCACCCTCCGGGTAAAGAACTTCACTGTAATCACCAACCTAAATTTCCCCTCCTTCAGCTTGCAACCATCCCCCCTTGTCCTATTACAATCTGACCAGCTGAAAAGTTTCTCCCTTTCTATCTTATAATCCCCCTTTAGATACTGCTATAAGATCCCCTCGAAGCCTTCTCTTTTCCAGGCTGAACAACCCCAACTCCTTCAGCCTGTCTTCATAGGGGAGGTTTTCTAGTCCTTTAATGATCTTTATAGCTTTCCTCTGGACCTGCTCCAACAGGTGCACATCTTTTTTACGCTGAGGACCCCAGAACTGGATGTAGTACTCCAGGTGAGGCCTCACAAGGGCAGAGTGGAGAGGCAGAATCACCTCCCTAGACTGCTGCTCATGCCTCTCCTGATGTAGCGCAGTATACGGTTGGCTTTCTGGGCTGCGAGTATACATTGCTGGCTCATATCCAGCTTTTCATCTATCATGACCCCCAAGTCCTTCTCTATATGGCTGTTTTCAATGAGTTCCTCTCCCAGTCTGTACTCATATCTAGGATTACTCCCACCCAGATGCAGGACCTTACACTTTGACTTACTAAACTTAATTTTGTTCTAATGGGCACACTTTTCAAGTTTGTCCAGGTCCCTCTGGATGGCATCCCACCCTTCTGGCATATCAACCACACCACTCAGCTTCGTGTCATCTGCAAACTTACTGAGGGTGCACTCGATATCCTGTCTAGGTCATTAATGAAGGTATTGAAGAGCACCGGTCCCAGGACAGAGCCCTGAGGGACACCACTCATCAGTGATCTCTACCCAGACAAGGAGCCATTGACCACAACTCTCTGGTTGCATAGGTCCAGCCAATTTCTTATCCACCAAACAGTCCACTCATCAAATCCAAATCTCTCCAGTTCTGAGATAAGGATGTCATGCAGGACTGAATCAAAGGCCTTACAAAAGTCCAAGTAGATGACATCAGTCTGTCTTCCCTCACAAAGTGCTGCAATCACTCCATCATAGAAGGCCACCAGATTGGTCAGGCATGATTTGCCCTTAGTGAATCCATGTTGACTTCTTAGAATCACCTCTTTATCTTGCATGTGCCTTAACATTACTTCCATGACTATCCGCTCCAAGATCTTCCCAGGTACAGAGGTGAGGCTCACTGGCCTGTAGTACCCTGGGTCTTCCTTTCTACCTTTTTTAAAAATGGGGGTGAAGTTATCCTTCCTCCAGTCACCCAGGACTTCACCTGACCTCCACAACTTGCCAAATATGATGGAGAATGGTCCTGCAACTACATGGGCCAATTCCCTTAAGATCCTAGGATGTATGTTATCAGGGCCCATTGACTTGCTCTTATCAAGTTTCAGTAAGCGGTCCCAAACCTGTTCTTCACTTACAGTGGGAGACCCTTCACTCCCCCAACACTCTCCTAGGGCTACCAAATCCTGGTTGTTGCAGGAAGTTTGGCTGCCAGTAAAGGCTGAAACATAGAACTCATTTAGCAGCTCTGCCTTCTCCATATCCTTTTTGACTAAATGTCCCTCGTTATTCAACAGAGGGGAAACACTCACCCTGACCTTCCTTTTCTGATTAACATAGTTATAGAGCCCTTTTTTATTATTTTTTACATCCCTCACCAAGTTCAGCTCCATCTGCGCCTTGGCCTTTCTGACCCCATTCCTACACTTCTTAGCCATTTCCATGTAGTCTCCCCAATCCACTTGTCCCTGCTTCCACTTCCTGTGCATTTCATTCTTACACCTCAGCTCAAGAAGCAGGTCATTATTTAGCCACACCTGTCTTCTTCCTGCCCTGCTTGATTTTTTGCATAGAGGGATGGAGATNTCTGTGCCATGCCTACACTTATAATGATTATGAACTTGACTAAGACATGGTTACTACAGCCTAGACTTCCTCCAATCTCCACATCTTTAATGAGGTCTTCTTCATTGGTTAGCACCAGGTCTAGCAATGCTTTATCTCTGGTTGGTTTGTCTAGAACCTGTGCCAGAAAGTTGTCATCCACAAACTCCAGGAATCTCCTGGACTACCTACATCCTGCTTTGTTGTTCTTCCAGGACAAGGAAAAACTTCTTTCTTTTGAGAGTGATGGAGCACTGGAAAGTGATGCCCAGAGAGATTGTAGACTCTCTTTCTCTGGAGACTTTCAAAGCTTGTCTGGACATGTGTCAAGGTTTAGGGCTGGGCCAGCTGCTTAATGAGTGACAGAGGCTCTCTGCGAACCCCTCTCTCTTCCCAAAAGGGAAGAGAAAATGAATAAGGGAGATTTATGAATTCAAAAAGAAAACTAAAATAGTCTTAATGAACGTAATAATAATAAAATATACACAAATATATACAAAACCAATACTGAACCTAACCCCCCTGCCCCTATGGCAATTACATCACCACCACCACTGATGCTGCAGGTAGGACCTGGGGAACTGGACTGATGGGAACATCAGACTGGACTTAGTGGCAGACAGGAAGTGGATTCAGGAGCTGGATTCAGGAGCTCACGGATGGGGATCCAAGGCAGGACAGACACAGTTTTCTTCAGACACTGACCATTTGAGACGAGAGCTTGACCCTTATGAACCCTGAGCTTTACACTGAACATGACATACATGGAATGAAATAGCTTGTTGGTCAGTTTAGGGTCACCTGTCCTGTCTGCTCCTCCCAGCAGTTGTCACCTCTTACTGCAGCCCCAGCGTGGTACACAGGATTTAGCTGTGACCTGGGTCTGCACACCAATCCCTGGTACTAACTATAAATATCAAGTTTATCACTACTAGAAGCAGACATTGTCTATGAAAACATTCTGTTAACTTCAGAAAGCACAGTTACAGAGAAGAGACTTTGCTAAGAAGTAAATTACTGAACAGGATTTGTTCTGTTCTAACTCAAACCAGGACTTTGTGATCCTGTCCAACCTCATCTAGGCAAACCTGATTTAGCAGGGGGTTTGGGCAGGATAACCTTCAGAGGTCCCTTCCAACCCCTACCACTCGCTAATTCTGTGAAATTACAGCTTTGCTTAGAGGGGCCTGTGATGATTTTAAGACATGCTAAAAGAAAGCTTCATACTAAAAAGGCCATTGGATGTATCAGCCTTATAACAAGGGTTGTCTTACCAATGAGACAACATGAACAATCCACAAGTTAAACTGCAATGCTCCTATACGTTTTTACAGAATCAAAAATATTACTAGTGATCTCCATTAATGATTCCACAGTACAGTAGCTACTGACAAGCAGTGAGCTTTTTAGTGAATGTTGTGGTGCCTTTAAGCTCTATCCACAAAAATCACTTGTATATTAAGTAGAAATTCCTAGCGGCAAGACTACAACACTGGATAACAGGACTCTGCTTCAGCTTTCTGACTCATAACTGATTGTATGTACTAAATGACAGTATTATAAACTGTCTGTAATAGAACTTACATAGCATACACATACAGAGTGAGGGTTAATTTTAATCTTTCTAAAATGCTTTGAGATTCTCAGATGAAGACCAGTCACAATGCCTGGAAAATATCAAACCTTTACTATTGTTAAAAATAATCAAAGAAATAGACAAGATATGCTGCACACACAAAATACTTCCATATTTATTTCTGTTCTTACATATGCAACATTTTTCTTCCAAGGACAAATTGTCCAGTATGGGTAATATCAGGAAAGCTCTACTGATCTGGTGGATTAGAGGTCAAATATACAAAGTTCACCATTCAGTCCGATGCTATGGGTACCCAGCATTCACAAAAAGAATGAAATAACTGCTCAGACAGGTAGCAATGCTCTCACATTATGTCTAATTAAATACGTAGAGTAAGTGAAAACACACATTCAGTGTGACATCTCCTGGCCCCTTCAGATCAGACATGTACGATTTTCTAAATATATCCTATTCTGTTAATTCAGGGTCAGGTTGGTTGGGCTTGCAGTATTTCTTCCTGTGTAAGGTCCTAAGCTCCTCCACTGACATCAACACCAAGCTGTTCTGTCTTCTGAGCTGCAGGTTCAACTTCTCCCCTCTCTGTGGGAAGCACACACAAACAGGAACCTGTGTTCCCAGACTTTAGAGTTTTCACCAAAGCTTCAGGATAAAAATGTTTGGGTGAGGCCTCATGTCTCCTCATGTTAGTGGAGACTGGCACTTCAAGAGGGACTTAAACTTGGACTTAGGCTTGAGTGAAGATATGAGTGGAAGTATCTGTCTCCTCACTTTGAGATCAAATGATTAAACAGAGTAAGGGTAGAATTCAGCAAGAGATTTAGACATTCTAATTTAATTCTTTATACATAGACATATATTATGTGGGCCAGGGGCCTAAGCTCCCTAAGTGGTCAATTGAGATGCAATTAATATAGTCAAAAGAAAACAGAAAATGATTCCGCTAGCTGTGGGCTAGAGGCAGACTCAGTTGCCTAAATACATTTCTGGTGCCTTTTGAAATGCTATAGGGTACCTAACATGCCTGCTCCCACAAAATGTGAGACTTCACCCATCAGGACTTGAAGCTGGTTGGCAGCAAGTAAGGTATACACAGAAGCATACATGCTTTAGTATGTACCTGACAAAGTACATGGCTTAAGCAGGTGAAATCAGTGTCAACTTTTAATTCACAAAGGTGGGAGAAACTGTTCAGAAGGTACTCCTAAGCATTTTTAGTCGTATAAATTGTATAAAAAGTTTTAAATGACACTCACTGAAAATTGCATCCATCTAGCTCTTGTAGGTGCATCCATCTAGCTCTTGTAGGTGCTGTGCCTTCAGGTACCGGTGTTTCTGAGTACCACTATGCCAAATAAATACTGACTACTATGCCATTGAATATTCAAGGAGTGTGATTCAACAGCAGTCAATTTCTGTTACAAACAATGACTGACTCAGCAAGGGGAAGTTTGAGCTGGATTCGCAGAAAAAAATAAAGAAATTAAGTGTCAGAAAGCAGAGTTTCTAGGAATCCATTCCAGTTTTCTTACAACTTTGACACATGAATTAGAAAAATATGTTTCCTATTCTAGTTTTATAATACTGTCATTTACACATAATCATTTTAAAATTTGGCACTAAAAAAAGTAATTGTACAACTAACAGCACCATCCTACTCAAACAGTACAGCCATGCCTTCCTGAATGCAGCATGGTTAAATAATTTCTGACAATTCATACATAACATGTAATTAAAACAGTTTTTCAGGAGCACAAGACATATTGAAAAGCAACTGAGCACATGATGTTTAGCTTTCCTTTCTTCCAGTTTTCTTTCCAACATTCACTAACACATGTGGAGCATGTGAGTTTATAATCTACCTATCAAAACGTTGCCGCATGGTCTTTTTAGCCATAAGCATGTTTAATCTTGGTTTTGAAACCTACTGAGATCCTAACCTCCATTAGATTAACTTTTCACAAGGTTCTGAGTACTACTGTCTTTGACATACAGAGTACACATTGTCATCGTCATCGTGGCTAGGCTTCGTGAACGAAGATCCAGNTCTGACTGTGCCTGAACAGGGTACATATACACTAACTCAAATACATTAGTGTATTACACTACATTAGATCAAAATCTGGGCTGAAAATAATAAATGGCAGAGCACAGCCAATCAAAAGCTGCAATTACACCAAGTGCAGAAAAGCACATACATCAGCACCATTGTTTATTTTTAGAAAGACAGGGAACCTTCACACTGCCTCTCACAGTCAGCAAGCTATGTAGTAGATGCCCAAAGTTCAGCAGATCAGTTAAATTTACTCAGTCCTATGAGTTAGCCTTATTCCATTGATATCTCATGAGTTCTAGCCACCAGAATAGATTTGCATCTCACTAAAATCCCAAGTTATGCTCTTGAATTTGCAATATTTTCTCTCAAGACATGAGTGACAAAATTACATGGTTATTGGATAAAATTTTAGTAGCATATGGGTTAAGTTTGACTAAAATGCTGAGAAATAAATTGTTCTGAAACTCAGAATCAGGTCTTTGAGGATGAAATGTCATTAACTTTGTAGGCTGAACTTTCCTGAAGGAGAAAATATCCAGTTAAGACAAACTCAATTCATATATTTTTCTCTGGGAAAAAGCTACTTTTCCATTTGCTTTAGTTCTGAAGACACTCCTTTCAGACCTCGAGTTTTTAATGCAAATTGTAACTATGGGAACATGCAAGGAGCACAAAAGATGTGTTTAATCTCCAGATGAGGGAATATATCCTAATTAGTTATGTCTGCTCTGGTGTCTGGCTACCAGCTGACAGACTCGACAGCTGATCTCTCTGAACCAATCCAAATTGGAAAAAGATTTGGGTTAGGGTCACTTTTTGAGTGGGCAAAGGTTGGGGCTGGTTGTTATTTAGATTGAACTAGTTCATTCATCTCTAGTTATCCATATGTCAATACAGTAGATCCCCTTAACATAATATGCCATGGGCTAGAAACTTTCTGTTCTGTTTCTACCTGCACATTTTCATGGGCTGCTGCCAGAAGAGGAAGGCAATATGTCCTGGGATAAAGAGGAAGTTCTGGACACTTCTGGAAGAGCTCCAGATTTCACTATGAGAACAGACATTTTGGATGTAAAACCTTCAAGCTTTGTGCACTTCAGGTCAGAGCTCAGGTCAGGCTCAGACAGTCAATCAGAAGCTCATCTATATGCCTGTGAACAATACATGAGGATTTTACTTTTTAATGCTTCAGATTCTCTGTCACTATCTCTATAATAATTTAGCTTTCAGTATGTACTGGAAAGATTGATAATAGAGACAGATATCAAATGCAACCAAATCACTGGAAAAACTCACACCAGTTTCAAAAGAAATTGGTTTAAGTCTTCATCACATAGGCCCAAGACAACAAAATCTTAGATGACATTTAATGAAAACAGTCTTTCTGTCTTGATCTCTAAAATTCAGGTTCTAAAAATCCAACATTGTAACTTAATTATTAGGTTTCCATAGTGATTTCTGGACAAATCTGTTCAATTTATAGACAAAATGAAATATTGTATTAAAGAGTCAATCTAACTGAATCATTAGAGATAAGTCTGCACAGGACTTCCCAAGTCTTTACCTAAAGGCACATAAGTAATGCTGAGAGTAAGACCTGATCATGTCCTTTGAGTTAGTATCTATTGTAAAGAGAGAGCAGAACTTGATTTTCAGAATAACTGTGTTACTGTCATCATCATCTCACTAACATTAACACGAATGTTTAATTTCTCTAAATAATAGACTTTTTTGGACTACTTTCTTGGAGGACTAAGTGTGTGGTTATTTGCAGGACCAGTATGATGATGCTCAGAGCAAAACATCTATTAAGAAAGTAAATTAAGCCTCTGAAGTCTGAAGGACTTTAACAGCTGTTTAGCCAATGACCTCAGAACCAGAAAGCAGTGTTCTTACCTGTATGGATATAGCCAGAGTCCTGGGAAGTGCCTCTAAGAGCTGTAAATGCTCTGCAATCCCATTAGGAATAAAAGACAGAAGAAATTAGTATTTCAGGTTTCACATCACATGAAAAAAAGGAGCATTTTTCAGCAAAGCATTTCCATTTTTACATTTACTGGCTCACTCTCCTGAGCTCATAAAATAGACAAAACACAAACAGGAAGTAAAATGCAACATGTTATATATGACATATTTAAAAGCCTAGAAAGTATCCTTCATTTAAGATTTTTGTCCTTTTCACAGATGGATGGCTGGGTGGTATTGTTTTGCTACCTCCCCTTAGCTCTTCACATCTGTCCTCTGACATGCTTTCCAAACCCTTCCCTTCCCATCCTGACCCAGTTCTCTGGCTGTATCCCCCAGCACATGTGTATGATGTCCATAAACCTAGCCGTTAATTATAAAATCTTCTCCACACACTTTAATAGATGTCCTATTACACTGCTGACTACTCACTCTCCAATACATAATCTTCTTATCTTCTTCCTTCTTGTGTTGTTGAAGAAGGTAGCAGGGGTTACCAATTTAAATTCCAAGCATGCAGACCTTCTGGATTATCATCTGGCAAACATTACAAACTTCTCTCTTCATGATTATTTTCTATCTGTTTTATGGTCCTAGAGCACTGCACATCAGTTCCACTGATTATAAATTACAGGATGGGGAGAGATCTGATGAAAATACTCACATTTAAGTGGCCCAGAATTTTACGTCTGTGAGAAAACACATATTTTTCATTGCTAACAGATGCAGCTCAGACCGCAGCCAAACAACCTCACAGAGCACATGGATACACACCTATGTTACATGAATTGCACATGAACGTGGACACATATGCTGTGTTATTACAAATTTAACCTTCACTTTATCACCATTAAAAAACCAAATGATGAACAGTCCAGAAGCTGCAACACTTTGCTGTGCAGCTGTCTGACATACTCATGTGGCAAAGAGCAAGTGCCATGACAGCAAAATGAGTCACTATGATGAATGAAATTTGCACTTTGTTTTTTTTTTTTTGGTTCCAGAACTCCTAAATGCACCACTACTAGGAGACTGGTACTCTTTAAGATCCACTTCAGCTGCTGGAAATGTTACTGATAATAATATCAACTTCTGGTTTTAACTGGAAAGTAATATTCAGGTTCTATATTTGGATGCCACTTCATAGCTAAATGCTTTGATTTCCACATATGAAAAATGGGGAATAATTGTATTGACCTTTGTACAGTACTTTGAAATCCAAGGAAAAATGGCCACAAGAAAAACTGGCATTATTATTTTTTTTCTCTTACCATCTGTGGAGGGGAAAAGAATGAAAGTTGATATAAAAGAAACAAAGAAGTAGATGTGTTTTGACAGCTTCATATAGGCTAGAATTATCTGGGTGGAGAGTGGTATTTGCATGGGATGCTTTGCCAATTTTCAAGAAGAAAGGAAACAAAATCTAAAAAACAAGAGTTTACACTTCACGCCACTGGCGTGTTTAAGGTCTGAACAGAGAGATGGTAGGCCATTTAACATTCTATTTTTGTTTGGTAGTCTTATCCAGCTATTGCAGACATGTAGCTAGATTTTGGCTTCTGGAGTTCTCCTCCATGCATGTCAAAATTTGAGACCTGATTTTCCTGTTTTAAATTGGGCAGCCATCCTGGAAACCATAATCAGATGGAGCACAGTTGACAGATTTTCTCATGGAAAATAAAAAATATTATAGAAATTGCTATATGCAGAGATGCAGTAAAAGCTTTCAGTGTCTCCCAAAAGCTCCTGGATGTCGCTTTTTTCTGTTTTCCTGTGTTCTTTTTATATTATTTTATAAGCTTGTTTTCAACTCACTAACTGATCTCAACAGGTTGGCAATTTGTCCAGGTTAGTTCTCCAGACTCCCTTTATACAAGCAGACAGTGACAGAGACATCCAGAAGACTATGTGGATCTAACTGTCTTATCNTTAGTATCTATTGTAAAGAGAGAGCAGAACTTGATTTTCAGAATAACTGTGTTACTGTCATCATCATCTCACTAACATTAACACGAATGATTAATTTCTCTAAATAATAGACTTTTTTTGACTACTTTTCCTTCCTTCTTGGAGGACTAAGTGTGTGGTTATTTGCAGGACCAGTATGATGATGCTCAGAGCAAAACATCTATTAAGAAAGTAAATTAAGCCTCTGAAGTCTGAAGGACTTTAACAGCTGTTTAGCCAATGACCTCAGAACCAGAAAGCAGTGTTCTTACCTGTATGGATATAGCCAGAGTCCTGGGAAGTGCCTCTAAGAGCTGTAAATGCTCTGCAATCCCATTAGGAATAAAAGACAGAAGAAATTAGTATTTCAGGTTTCACATCACATGAAAAAAAGGAGCATTTTTCAGCAAAGCATTTCCATTTTTACATTTACTGGCTCACTCTCCTGAGCTCATAAAATAGACAAAACACAAACAGGAAGTAAAATGCAACATGTTATATATGACATATTTAAAAGCCTAGAAAGTATCCTTCATTTAAGATTTTTGTCCTTTTCACAGATGGATGGCTGGGTGGTATTGTTTTGCTACCTCCCCTTAGCTCTTCACATCTGTCCTCTGACATGCTTTCCAAACCCTCCCCTTCCCATCCTGACCCAGTTCTCTGGCTGTATCCCCCAGCACATGTGTATGATGTCCATAAACCTAGCCGTTAATTATAAAATCTTCTCCACACACTTTAATAGATGTCCTATTACACTGCTGACTACTCACTCTCCAATACATAATCTTCTTATCTTCTTCCTTCTTGTGTTGTTGAAGAAGGTAGCAGGGGTTACCAATTTAAATTCCAAGCATGCAGACCTTCTGGATTATCATCTGGCAAACATTACAAACTTCTCTCTTCATGATTATTTTCTATCTGTTTTATGGTCCTAGAGCACTGCACATCAGTTCCACTGATTATAAATTACAGGATGGGGAGAGATCTGATGAAAATACTCACATTTAAGTGGCCCAGAATTTTACGTCTGTGAGAAAACACATATTTTTCATTGCTAACAGATGCAGCTCAGACCGCAGCCAAACAACCTCACAGAGCACATGGATACACACCTATGTTACATGAATTGCACATGAACGTGGACACATATGCTGTGTTATTACAAATTTAACCTTCACTTTATCACCATTAAAAAACCAAATGATGAACAGTCCAGAAGCTGCAACACTTTGCTGTGCAGCTGTCTGACATACTCATGTGGCAAAGAGCAAGTGCCATGACAGCAAAATGAGTCACTATGATGAATGAAATTTGCACTTTGTTTTTTTTTTTTTGGTTCCAGAACTCCTAAATGCACCACTACTAGGAGACTGGTACTCTTTAAGATCCACTTCAGCTGCTGGAAATGTTACTGATAATAATATCAACTTCTGTTTTTAACTGGAAAGTAATATTCAGGTTCTATATTTGGATGCCACTTCATAGCTAAATGCTTTGATTTCCACATATGAAAAATGGGGAATAATTGTATTGACCTTTGTACAGTACTTTGAAATCCAAGGAAAAATGGCCACAAGAAAAACTGGCATTATTATTTTTTTTCTCTTACCATCTGTGGAGGGGAAAAGAATGAAAGTTGATATAAAAGAAACAAAGAAGTAGATGTGTTTTGACAGCTTCATATAGGCTAGAATTATCTGGGTGGAGAGTGGTATTTGCATGGGATGCTTTGCCAATTTTCAAGAAGAAAGGAAACAAAATCTAAAAAACAAGAGTTTACACTTCACGCCACTGGCGTGTTTAAGGTCTGAACAGAGAGATGGTAGGCCATTTAACATTCTATTTTTGTTTGGTAGTCTTATCCAGCTATTGCAGACATGTAGCTAGATTTTGGCTTCTGGAGTTCTCCTCCATGCATGTCAAAATTTGAGACCTGATTTTCCTGTTTTAAATTGGGCAGCCATCCTGGAAACCATAATCAGATGGAGCACAGTTGACAGATTTTCTCATGGAAAATAAAAAATATTATAGAAATTGCTATATGCAGAGATGCAGTAAAAGCTTTCAGTGTCTCCCAAAAGCTCCTGGATGTCGCTTTTTTCTGTTTTCCTGTGTTCTTTTTATATTATTTTATAAGCTTGTTTTCAACTCACTAACTGATCTCAACAGGTTGGCAATTTGTCCAGGTTAGTTCTCCAGACTCCCGTTATACAAGCAGTGACAGAGACATCCAGAAGACTATGTGGATCTAACTGTCTTATCTCTAAACATCCATGTCTTTGGATGGGTAAAACTGCCCTCTGGAAAAAAAACACCAAAAAACCAGAAAAAACAAAATTTTTTCTTTCCATTGTCTAGAAAGGATGCCAAAAAGGCAAGTTCAGTCTGTAGACTAAGTATTTAATGGCTAACCTTAGGTAAGAAAAAGCCCACTCCCAGTTGCACATCATAATGCCAAGATCTTCAGAGAAAACATAGAAAAGCAAGGTCTTGGCCCCAACTTTGGAAGCAAAAATCAAAGTGATGGACATACCAGAGAAGTGAGGGTATACCAGGAAGGGCAATAGAAATGGAAATAACAGTACACAATTACTCATTTTAGAAATCCATCTGGTTAGGTGTGTTGTTTCATTTAAATGATGTGTAAATGCACTCACTTAATGGCCCTCATTTATACATTTATACACGTCATGTGAGCACTGCAACACACACGGTTTTAATTTTAAAACCTAAAGCACAAGTAGCAGACCTCACCTTTGCTGGATGCTGTCGGGTGTCAAAATCGAAAAGTTCAGCTTGTGCCCCTTCCAAGGAAATCTAATACATACGCATCTGTGCACCCTGAGGTCTGAACACAGCTGCACAATGTTTTATGAGATGTTGCAGTGGCTTCTGCTAGACTTCCTGACGTAAAACTACAAACAATCAAACCCTCCTTCCCCACATCCCATTCTCCCAACCAAATGCCTGAGAAAAGATTTTTTTTTAAGTCAACTATATCCTTTAAACACTTTTGCTTTCAAGAGTAGAAGTTACTTTGGTATTTACAGAAGGAGATCATGATCAGCTTTGTGTAGAAGGAAGCCAAACTTCTTAGCTTTGGTTCAAAACAAAAGTTTCTCTCAATAAGTTCTAAATCAACCTTAGAAGGCAGAAACATGTATGCTCCACTGAGCAGAAAAGCATGAGCTGACATTTAAAATCTGCACACTGTTATCTCAGCCACCCAAGAGAGAAATGATTCTGCATTAACAGAAGAAAAATGCAACCCTGGAAATTGATATCTTTGAGTTTACGCAGGACAACTGCAACACAATACAATGCCCTGTCACTTTCTTATATGTAGTCTTTTTATTCAGCTTGTATCTTTTTCTAGCTAGATTCAGGTCAATAAAATAAAATGGAATTAAACTGTTTGTTTTTTTTCTTTTTGTCAGGAAAATGTAAATTTGATAAACCAAAATATTTTTAAATAGGTGTTGATTCAGGAAAATGGGTTGGTTTGGTTTTTAACTCTAAAGACTTCATTTTGATATTTTCAGAACAAAATGTTTTGATTTCAAAATGATGTTTCATTTGATAAGTGGTTTTAGTTTCAGTTAAAAAAAAGGAATAAAGGCATCAGTAAAACATTAAATTAAATTAAATAATTGCAACTTTGCAATTCATAAAAAAAATGGAAATCTCTCAAGTCAACACAAAGTGACTTCAAATTCCTAGGTTTTTTAACTATCAAAAAACTGAAAACTACCCAAAACCTGACTCCAGGTAAAAAGTAGAGTATAACTAGAGTGCAAAAGCTATTTTAGCATTTATTTTCTTCTTTTTTTTTCCCCAAAAAATTAATATGGAACTGTCAGAACAGCATTTTTACCTTCTTAGAGGCGGATACATTAGAAATGAAACCAGTCCTCATCATGACAGCTCTGAGTCTGCCTTCAGATTGACTTGCCCACATTTTTCCAAACTAATGTTGTAATATATTGGTTATTGTACTTGTTATCATACACAGTATCAATAAGGATTATAATAACTCACAGCTTCAGTGGTTAGACATCAGATGCACCAAATGATCAGTCTTTCAGCTGTTTCACAGTGCCATGGACTGTTAGTCTGGGATTTCCAAAAAAGCTTGGACAGAAAGTACATAATTCAGCAAGGACTGAGTACCTAATTCCATCAGCCATCCCTGGAAATTGAAGCCTTAGTGCTATTATACAGTCATTTATACTTTCAATCAGCAGTATCTATAGCAATACACATGTAGATGGAAAACCTTTGCTGGTACCCTTTCTTTTGGAAAATGGCAGGGGAAAAAAAAAAAGTACTGTGAATGGCATTCCCTCCAATACAACCTCACTTAGCACAGTTCCTGTGTAAAATTTGATGCACACGCAAAGTCATGGTGGAGTCCTGCTATAAGAATGTTCAGCAGCCTGACTCTAAGGGATATACGATCACTCTTTTCAAGTGTTGCCCTGGAAACAATTTGTCTCTTGGCAGACACTGCATATTTATACAGGAAACTAAATTTAAATCCTTAGGCATAACATCTTGGTCATGCCTGCCCTTTTGTTTGAACTCCTTTAATAAAACTCTTGCCCTCACACTTGGCTGTACTAAATCCAAGTATGATCTTTGCTTCCTCCTCATTATTAGTTCAGAGGGAACACTCTAGTAGTTGTAGGCAGAGTTATCCATTACCTAAAAGGAAAATGTGCCAACTTGGAGCTCTGTTCATTGACTTACATGATGTTTACCCAAGGATTTTCATGCAACTGGCTTATAATGGCCATGTAATTTGCCTCTTCTGAACAGCTTTACAGAACTGGTATTCATCATTAACCCAGACTTTTCAGCATACAACAGGTGAGTCAGTTCATAGGTGGCTTGGGAATAAACAACGGAACAAGGTGGAGCATTTAGAAAAAGAGAACTAGGCAAATAGACCTGGTGCAATCAATCAAAAATATGATTCTTAAATGAGTAGTTTCAGAGGAGGGTGGTGACAAATGAATGGAAATGTTATGTACACAAATTAGCCTCATACCTGGCTGAAGGTATGTAAAGCAACTGGAAATTTTGGAAAGAAATATCTGCCCACCTGCCTGCTTTCTTGGCCAGCAAAAGCAGAACTTTCTAAACAGATGAGAGACCAAGGCAGTTCTCCACCTTTGTACACAAACACAGGCATACCTAAGCAGGACAAGGGAGAAGAAATCATCCTGTTATTCCACAGTACAAGTAAGCTTGAACCCATACTGCCTATTCTAACAACCATCATCAAACACCTACAGAGTGGCAGAGGTGGTACACAGAGCTCAGGAGATAGCATTGTCCTTTAGTAATGGCAAAATGCCAAAATATGCCTCCAAAGAAGCACGCTGAACATCTCACAGGCCATCCGGGGGAGCTGAGACCTCCCACATTAATAAGGGGGCTTGGGGACTTTTTCCCCCATCTTGACTTTTTTTTATTATTAATTGATGATGAAGTAATCCCAGTGGGCCTGGAAGCATGTGTAAAGGGAGACAAAATTGGATACGAGTCTCAGAAGGATGGCATAAGGATTTAACAGTACCTCTGACTTAATTCCACTGATGAGGTAGATGCTGGCAGGGGACTGCAAGGAATTATGCAGTGTTCCCTCCCTCCTCCTTTTCTTCATAAAATAGCCTGTATAAGACAGAGAGTGCCTGAGACATGACCAATGTTTTTGTTGGGAATAGATGAGTTTTAGCTGTGGGGGAAAAAACAGTTTTTAGAATTTACTTTTCACCACTGTGCAACACCTTGAAAATATTTTGGCAAAAAAGCCAGGTGTTGTGCAGTTCCAGGATTCTATCAGAGGTTCAGTTTCTTTGGCAGGTAGAGTAGAAAATGCTACCAGCATACTGGAGGAAATATGAATAGCTCTAGTCAAACTGTTTAACACTGTAACCAGGAAAAAGACTGAGTGCATGTGAACTTTTCTGTGCCTCATCTAAAGCATCAGCTAGGCTTTTGGGTTTTTTTTAACAAATTCATCACAAACTAGGGCCCCGTTGTGCTAGGTGCTTTTCAAACACCTGCCAGGAAACAGTTGTTCTATCTCAGTATTAAATGAAAGTAAATAGGAGGTGTGAAGGATGAAATAAAAAAAATTCCACCCTCCTTTTACATGTAATGAGCAGGAATAAGATACCTTGAAGAATAAGGAGGAATTGCATGCACAGCCCTCAAATCTAATGCTACCAATACAAACATTTCCTTCTCAGAAGTATGGTCTAGCTTCATCATGCATGTACTGGCTACCACTCCACTAATGTCAAAGGAATTATTTTTCCTGAACTATATAAATAAATGTCAAACCTGGCCAAAAGCATATTCATAGAACCAGATTCACCAACATGCTCCTGTGTCTTTATGTTACCCCAGTGATACAAGACAGCTATAAAACTGGATTAACTAATGTAAGGCTGCTGTGTGTCATCAGAAAAGTACAGAACAGCTGGAACATGTATGGGAAATCTATATAGCAATGTTTTACCATTTCTACCTTCTCACCTTTCTCGTTTCTCATCACAGATTAGTACCAATTCCAGATGCAGAGAAAATACATGGAAAATAAATACTGAAAGGAATAAAACTAAACATTTAACAGTGGTAATGCAAACAGGTTGCAACTTCTGTTTTTGTTAAGTTATTGCACAAGCAAATCTCCATTGTTGTGTTTTTTAACTCACTACAACCAGATTTCTTTCTATGAAGAGACAGTAATATCGAGTTTATTCTTATGAACACCACACCACACTCCTCAACTCTTTTGAGAGTTCTACAAGAGCTTCTGAGAAACTACACATGAAGTCTGAAGTAGGCTAGAAACTCCTTAAGTGACCACAGATTTTGAAATCCAAAGATTTCAAATCCAACATCTCTCATGTGTACTAGACTCAGGCAACTTCACTGATTGCAGTTATCATTTTTTAGAGTTTATATAGATCTATAAAACACACCTGAAAAATAGTTTCTTAAGGTCTAGGTATAGTCTAAATGATTCACAATGGAACAGGTCTAAAATTATTTTTAAATGGGAAAAAACAAAATGGGAAAACATATGCAAGTTTTTCACAAATTCCTTTCTAATCTTCAGAGCAATAGAAACTTTTAAATATCAATTTCACCAAATGTAGGGGGAAAAAAAATCTCAAAATTCTACTTCTGAAGTTATGTTCCCATACCATATCATGCAATACTGTAGAAAGGATTTAGACTGAAATCTGAAACAGTTGGAAAAGGGCAGAAATAAATTTCCTTAAATAGGACAGAATTTCCTGAGTGAGAATGATAAAATACTGGAATGACTTACTCACACTGGCCTATCTGTAAGAAAAGAGAGGAGATGACTCACAGCCTATGTGCAAAGAGGGAAGAAGACCTGGCTGAACATTGTGGTATGTATCTTTCTGGCATGGGAATCTGTTGAAACTGAAGTCCTCTGTTCATCCTTTACCTTTTGTACCATGAACATAGTTGCAATGTTTGCTACTCCATAATCACATAATGAGGCAGAACATACCTTCAGAGAATTTGAGGATTATAATTAGGGGAGCTCAGTGACAAAGTGAATAGCAGAGATTTAGTCCAGAGGGAACTTGAGGACATGGCCAACAGAATACTCATGAAGGACAATAAAGAGAAGTGCAAAGCCCTTCACCTGGGGCAGAACAACTTCATGTATTAGTGCAGGCTAGGAACTGTCTCAATAGGAGCCCTTGTGGGAAGGTGGGAACCAGATTTGAACATGAGCCCACAGAGTACTCTCATCATGAATAATGTATGCTTAGCTGCATAAGGAGGAAAGTGGTTAAGGGATCTAGGAAGGTCACTGTCCTCTCCCTGTTAGCATTGGTGAGGCCCCATCTGTGTCCCAGTCTGAGGGCCCCAGTACCTGTTTGAGGCTAGAGGAGAGAGATGGGCTTTAAATATTACATGGAACAACTCCTAGGGGAATATCTGCTTGGTTTGGAGATACAGATACTTAATGTTCTGGGATAAACAGGAGATCCAGATGAAACAGTTTTCACTTGTCTCTTCTGTCCTTAATTTCAATGAAATCTAAAATAACCAGCTGTATGAAGTCAGTTCATTTCACTGATGGTTTTGGCAGAGATTCTCTCCCACCGTGCTGCCAGGAAACATGGCAGAGTAAAATGACTGTTGGACTGTCACAGCTTTAGGCCTTATGACTGAGGGATGAATGCCAAGGCAATCAGCATGCTGGGGAAGCTGCACACTTTGCAAGCTCTGCAGTGTTACGTGACCCTGCAAAAGGGAAAACTCATGAGGTTAGAGGAGAAAAAAAGACATGAAAGGAGGGAGCTACGGAGCAATTAATCCCAACATTTAATGTGTACTAGACTACTACTGCCTGTATTTCATATAAGCAGATGCTATCTGAGCAGAAAATCTGAAGGCAGCAATATAAACAGAAATTTATTGATGGCAGCACAATAACGCCTCACTTCTCTAATAAGAATGTGATAAGAGTCTGTAAACTTCACTCCACTTAACTGCACCTTGCTTTAGCTTGTTTTATAGTGCCTTATTTTGTCTTGCTCTGTGTTGTCTTATCAAGACACTCCTATTTGAGGTAGTTGAGAACGGTTCAATCCTAATTTTTCCACCAGATTTTCCTGGCTGCATTAAGTTCACCACTCATGGATGAATAATCTGTTATCCTTCTGCAACAAATTAATTGCAGGCTGTTACAGAATGAGTGATGTGGGTACAAAATCTGTGAGTCTCTGCTATATAAAATTCAATATAGCCTTTACTGTTGGAATAGTCTTGTGCCAATATGCTTGGCAGAAAGTACAGAATGCATGCACACAACATGGAAATCTTTCAGGTCAGTATTGACAGTTGCGTATTTATGTTTTTCAAAAATCTTGAAAAGATGTAGAAAGGATTATTCTGAAGTATTTCTGCTTCCCTGTGTACTTTATAAAATGCCTTGGGTTCAACATATGGTGCATTCTTCTAAATGTAATGTAAATAACTGCTTCTGATTGCTTTCAGAACTTCACCCAGCTCATCACTGTAATTCTACCATAAAATACATGCCAGTTATTAAAAAATGAACCAAAAATCCACAGGCATGTGAATGTCAAGTTCTGTTAACCTGGCTTTGCTGTCTACACATATGGTGGATGAAGGAATTGAACAGCTATGGTATAATTAAAATTCAATCCTACAAATAACTGCATAAGCTTAACGATCCCTGGTTTGGGGGATGGCTGAACTGTGACTGCAATTCATACCAGTTGTTGAGCGTGATTTATCTTCAAACTAGCTTGTTAGGTACTGCTAGGAGAGCAATTATCCCAGTACAGACCACAGTATGGGTAAATTCCATGAATCTTACCCAGCCTCCTTGTGGGTTTTGCATCCTACACTGAATCCCTTCCCACATATTTAGCTACATTTCTAGCAGTGTCCAGGCTAGTTTATTTAGAAATGGCTTATGCCTACATGTATAATTTGCATACAAAGCACAGAAAAATCCTCAGGCAGTTAGAACTACTTAATCCAATTTGTCTTTTGCAATAGTGTACCCATAAAAATGTGTTTACACATGGATATGGACCTCTCCTGGGGACAGATTCCAGCAACTGGTACAGCTGAGGCACTGAAGAACATTACTTCTTGTACTGGAAGCATCTCTATTCTGAGATACTCCAGAAACTGTGGTTAGTCTCTACTTAGCAAAAAGCTATGTGTTGTGAATCTACAGCCTTATTTGAAGTCAGCAGGAGCTGCATGTGTGTAAGGGAAGAATCTGGCCCATTAGGACCTAATATGGCACATCAAAGGAAGATAGAGCTGGCATCTTTTGGAGAACTTTCTGATATTCACACGCAACTGCACACTGTGGGTGGCATTGAGCTGGGTATGAATTGATTGAGCATATACAGGAACCAGAGCAACTGCAGCTAAGAGGAGGTCTGCAGACCACCCCCAGGATGCTGTAAGACCACCGGTTTCTTTCAAAATAGGGAAGGAGGATAGGGTAAATGGAGACTACAGACATTATAGGCTCTTGCAACAGAAAACGATTTACTGTTACCAATGGGAAGTGCAGCTAGGGAGAGAGACCGAGTATAACTTTTTTTTGTTTTTACTTGGAACTAGATGTTGAGACTTTATTGAAGCAAAAACCAGTTGAGCAAATTGTTAAAGTGATGAAAATATGCAGCTCAAGCAGGATGGAATCTCAGATGCTATTCTATTCAATTCAGTAGGTGTTTTGTCCAATCACTTGAAGATCATATCTTCTTGTTAGGATGAAATGTACGTAAGTGCAGTCTGATGTTATAGTTTATTTTTGCTTTACAGAGCACAGGTGTATGTACACTTGGATGCTAGGCTATCTGATGGTGTGAATTTGTTATGGACTGGTTGCTCTCTCATTGTCACAGCTAGAAGATTAAAGTTCCATATCTCAATCTAACAGGCTGTGTTTAAAAACTTTTAATACACTGCTTTCTGCATTCTAAGGCTTCATTCTGGTCTTTCCTTTCCTAATGTGTGTGGGCTATTCCATGTCCCTCATTACTCCTCAGATTCACTGTGCCAGACCCCTCTAATGCTGGCAGCAGCAGCATATTCACTTTGGTGATTTATAATACCAGGCTCCTTGGGGAAGAGTGTGTTTCACTGGCAGTAAAAGGGTTGTTGTGCAGGTGGAAACTTGTTTAAACAAATCTGAAGTTGTGATATAATGGAGGTTGGTAGCTCAATATAAGCTCTGAGAGTCCAGAAAACCTGTGTTATTTTATACATCAAATACCTGCCTGTGCTCTTCATTTCAGATTTCCATCCACTGAAAGGAAAAAGTAATGTTAGGGTAAATCTGAAATGAAAATCAAATGTTCTTGTATATCAGACTATGAGTGATGGAGGGAAAAAGAACAAAGAGGAGTTGTTGTCAGCATGCTTAACAAATAAATTAATTGTGTTTTCACGTCTCACTAAATTCTTTGTTTTTCCTTCCAGCTTCCTGAAAACAAATTTCAGATATAAATATGTCTCCTAAATCCTGTAATTCTCTGAAATACTGAGGTTGTGACAGGGAGAAAAGAAATAACCTACTGATAGCTAAATCTCAGGTGCTGCTTATTAAATATTCTTTCTTGAGTAATACACTCCTCAAATAATATTATTATCTGAAAACTATAAATGTGATTTTCTATTCATATAGTTGAATGGAAAGGTTCAGAGTGCAAGTTTGGTTGACACAATCATCCAGAAGTCTGAATGTTTATTGAAATTATCTGAACCTATCAAATCTCCATCATAAGCTGGCAGTCTCCTGAAGGCCAGCATTTCATGAGAGATTTCTGGCACTTACCTTTCAGGTGCTGGCCAGAAATATCATTTATGTGGTGTTACAGTTTCAGACCTTGATGGCAATTACAATTGTCAAAACAAAAACTCTCTCTTTACTTGTTCCAGAACTCCAAAGATATTTGGTTGCAGTTTGGTTCTGAAAGTGTGAAAAGATTGAGAAGAGGTTTTATTTCCTTTTTCTTTCCTTTCTTCCTTTTTTTCTTTCTTGATTCCTTTTGCCTCTTTCAGATCAATTCTTCAATATCTCAGATGATATGTCCCATTAGTGAAATGATGTTAAATTTTGTTAGATCCGGTAGTTCTTGTGCCTCTTCAGAACAGCAGACCTATAAAGCAACTGTTACAGTAGTTTATTTCTTTGTCATCAGCTCTGTCTGTTGAAAATTAAAACATTTTCCTCATCTTGATGTGTGGTATATCTGACTGTGAAAGGCCTCACCATCTGTTTTAGGGCCTGTAGAACTTAGCAGGGAATGTGAACACCATTGTAAGAAATTTCCAGTGTTTGTTTTGTTTCATTTTAGATACAAACTAACTAGTTTCAAAACAGAGCATTATATATATATATTTTTTTCTAAAATATAAACTGCTTTAGATTGAAAAACAGATTTCACATCCTATCTTCTCAGGCTCCAGGAAAAATTTGACTAAGGAATTTTTTTTACTTTTTTTTTTTTTTACAGCATGCAGTCAAAAGTCTGTACTGTAAGACAAGGCTGATGTTTCTGTCATCTAATTTTAGTTGTTTAAAAAAGCTATTTAGCTGAGCATAACCATGTATGTCCCCACTCCTGACTATTGACAGATTCCACTCAGCCCTAAAACTGTCAAACAAGAAAGTGAGTCTGAATCCCAAAGTTTGATCCATTCGTGTGCAGAAAAGAAATGGCTGTGTTGCACCTCTACCAAGCTTCCTTTGCTCTCCACAGTGGATTCCACCATTTGAAACTTGGCATAGTTTAGCCTTTAATGTTAAACTGTGCAGTTAAAAGTTGCTTCAGAAATAAACCCAGTTACTTGATACAAGCTCTGTTAATTTACAGGTTTGTATTTAGTGGTGCAGGAAGATGTTTATTACAGTGGACCTGCTTTCTCCTTCAAACAGAATACTACCAATATAACTTCTAGCTTTATGCATGGTTAACTATATCTTAGAGTTGCTGTCTGAAAAAGGAGAATCTTCTAGGTCTTCCTAAATGGATGAAGCCGTACTTCATTTTTAAAAAGCCATTACCACATTGTCAAATTAAAGCCTACAAAAGAGGTTCAGAGTTCATAGGTGCAGTATCTTAAAGCACATATGTTGCCATGTAAAAACTTACATTTACTTTAGGCTTTTTTTCTGCTATGTATTTGTTTTTCTTTGTTTATCATAGTCAGCATCTGTTTCTATTTCTAATCTTACTGGGAAAATGTCTGCACCAACTAACTCAGAGAGGAAGAAATTTGTGTCTTAGTTTAGATATCTTTCATAGAGATCCCGAAGATTTCTTCACCCGTTCAACTGTGACAGGTAGAATTTTTCATTCTACTTGAAAATCTTCATTTTCAATCTTACAACTTCTTTTACCATTTTTTAAAGTGAGTTCTGACACAGTGTTCTGTTAACATTCACGGTGCTGACTATTCTGGTTTATGAAACCAAATGTGAAACTTAGATCTTTAAACATTTATTGAAATCTTGGGGTTATAGTAATTCCACATCAGTGAAACTAATTACTTATAAGATATATCACCAGATTTGGCTGCTGTTAGGAATTTCTTCAATAATGTACAATTATTCATATACAGAACTGAAGAGAATTATTCGTACCTTATCTGTGACTGCAAGTTTTCTTGCCTTCTGCAAAGCTATTTCATCGTTGTGGCTAGGCTTCATGAACGAAGATCCAAGGAGGGCTCCATCCACGCTCCTCATCAGCACCTTTTCCAAGCACGCTGATAAAAAGAGGATAGCAGATAGCACCCTCGAGCCTGTGCAATGGATCTTTTTTTTAGGTGAGACACAGCATGCACAGAGCTGGACCCACCCTTTAGTCCTAAGGTTCATCTGCCAAGCAAGCTTGGACGCTGGCAGCGAAGTCCTTAGGACGGAGGTTTAACCTCTTAGATGGAAGGCCTTACAGGGCTAAACGAGCTCCATCTGCCCGGGTTTGGAATCAGAGTTGTTTCTCTCCTAGGATGACTGCCAGAAGGCTAATGAGCTCATCCTACCCATACAAAGATTATAGGAACATGGGTATCACTCCCCACACTTTACCGTGGGCAATGAGTTTAATGCTCCCTCTGCTGTCGGCACAGTTATCACACCAGGGGCCACAGGAGACCCCAAGTGATTTTCAGACGGTGCCTGGCAAAGCAATTTACCTTTAGTCTAATCACTGTGGGCTACATGGCACCCTTGAAAACCCCAAAGTCTCCATTCTGCCCTTCTGCACTATTGCCTTGAAGTTAAACATCCTTCCTTAAAGCTTAATTCAGATTTGAAAGTACAGATTCCCAAAAGAAGCTGCATAAATATCTCAAAGATTAGGACTCATTCACACACTAAAAAGAATAGAAGGTCATAAATGATATACCTACAATGAATTTCAGTGTTGCCTTTAGCTTGACAGTTCATCACCTATTGATTACATAAGATTAAAAAAAAAAAGACAAATAATATAAACAACCTATGCTAGTGTCTGTTTTCTGAGAATAACAGCAGTGGGTGACTATACTCCAAATCAACAGGACATTGAGTTGTCTCTTACACAGAATGCAATTGTGCTAATATGAAATAATTTGTTAATGTCTCAAAATATTAATATATCTGGGAACAGGACATGGTGGTAAACAACATTGAATAAGAGATATAGCATAGTCCTTGGCATAGCTGCATTTCATGGTCTTACTGAGATACACTCTTCAGAAAGCACAACCAACCATCTGAAATACAGCTTCTTACCTAAATTCCTTAGAAACCAACAGTGTTCAAAAGTCTTTAGATTCCCTGATATTTTTGTAAACAAGGCTTTTCTCAAAATTATTTTGGAAAACTGGTATTCTGGCCACAAGCTTATTGACCCTTCATTCCTTTCCTGGACTGCTAAACCTACAATTTATGGAATACACAGTGTAAAAAGCTATTATGTTTGGCTGTGTGATATGTGAAAAATAATTCACCCACAATTTGTTTGTAGTTTTTATGTTTGTTTGGTTGGGTTTTTTTAAAGGAGTGCTGTCAACATCTTATCATCATCATAATACACTGTCTTGGGCTAAAAACAAGGAATCCATTTAAGATCATTCAATAATGAACCATTGCTTAAATTTTCCACACATGTAGAATTTTGCAGGAAGTAGTGAACGTGCTTTGTTTGACATCTGTTGACCTCATTTAATAATTGCTATTAATTCTTCTGTAGCAACTTAATCCCATTACTTTCACGGGGCCATGTGGGTGCCCTCTGGTGGCTGGATTAACACCTCCCTGTGTGCCCATAAATAATTCTTTATTGCCCCATTCGCATAAGGCCTTAACCTTACCTAAGGACTCCAATCAGAGATTAGACAATTTCTGAAACAAAAATGCTAAACTTTACCTGAGAGTGAAGGAAGAGTGCTGTAAGTAGTTTATTAAGGAACATTTGCTCAGATACTTAATCAAACTAAAAGTCAAATTCAAGCATTTTTGAGATCATGGAGAAAGGAAAAGTAGTTTGGATTCTGTTGAGATTGGAAATCTTGAGAACAGTCTTGTCCCTTGATATTCTGGTATATCTGTTTTGAAGCCAAATACAGGAATTACAGTAGAAAAATGAAAAACAAACAAACAAACCTGGAAATATAAAAGAGTTTGAAATCAGTGGAAAAGCCAATTCTTATTGTATTCAAATCAGATTTGGTTCTAATCTCAAATGCATTTCTCCATCCACAAAATAATCCTGTTACTAATATATGTATTTTTCTTTTCATGTGACATGATTGCACACAGACCCATCAGACAGTTATTTATGTTTCCAAATAACATTTAAGCAGATCCAGAACAAAGTGTACATTCAAAGTGAAATCTAAGTTAGGAAACTAAGTAGCCAGACATTTAGGAGTGTGATGTTGGTCAAAATAGTTAAGGGTTTGGGGGTTTTTTGGTTGGTTGGTGTTAGAGTTGTTTAATTTAAAGAAGAAGAAAAATAAAAGCGATGCTCACATTCCTTTCTCCCTTGGAGACAAAGACAAGTGCTGATTTATCAACTACCTCGGAGACAGAGACGAATTTATTTTGTTACAGAATTGATGTCTGAAAAACAGATGGAGAGGAGAGGAGGAGGAGAGGACAGGACAGGAGAGGACAGGAAAAACCTGATGCAAAACTGAGCAATGAATAGTGCCAAAAATGATAGGGCATCATAGAGCTTGAACACCTTCAGAACACACCTGACTAAGACAAGTGTTCTTGAAACTAGGCATAACACTACACTTGTGACAAGAGTTTGCATAATCAAGTTGAATAAATGAGATGCACTACATAGACTTCTAGTGAAATGAAATGCAGAACACTTCTGCCATCTCACCTCTTCTCTTATATGTTGTCTCAGGTTAATGGGATGAGTGAACTTTGAAGATCCATCTCTGTGTCTGACAAGGAAATACACATCTAATAACTGTAGAAGAAAGATTTAGTTTACTTCTTCTAGCTTCATGTTTAAAGTGCTGGTGATTCCTATCCAAATCCTTTTTGTTGGTTGCTATGAGGGCTGTCACACTACTTTTTCTGTTTCAAGATAGACATCACACCATTTCCTTACTGATGTAATGGAAAATTTACCTTTTGATGGTATGAACAGTTAAATATCTGCCAGGTAACTTTAGGAATTACTTTATAATCCTACCTCAGTGTTACATATATTTAGACTTTCTGCATTAAATAATGGTGTTTGCAAATGAAAAGGTCCATCTGTTTACCTTGGTTTCAATTTCTCACTCATTGCTGCAGTGTTTGCAAGTCACTCATGCCAAACAGGAAGGTTATCACTGGAGTTCAGGAAGTCTCTGACACCTCTTTTTTAGTAGTATTAAATCTCTGCTTGAGGTCAGAAACTGGGAAGCAGGAATGATGTGAGGTTTTGGAATAATGAAGAGTGCTCACATGGTTAGAGCCTTCTTGGTGGAAAGATTGCCTTTGAGAGGAAAGCTTTGGGACACTCTTTAAATCTCTCACCCTGCTCTGTGACAGCAGCTTTGCTCTAGACCCCTGATGATAATTAGTGTGTATTCATGGACTGCAGTTTAACTTTTTGTGTAATTGGGAAGTGATTAAAAATTAAAATCAAAGAGTAATCCCTCTCTGGATCTGACTAATGGATACTGGGGGATTTGTAACTCTAATCTGAGGCACTTATGCTATCTTTGACCTCAGGAAGGTGGCAACTGTACACTGTGTCAGCTGGAAATTTCAGTTTCAGATGAAGCTGAAAAGAAGTTGAGGTTGAAAACACCCAGATTACTAACAACTCTCCTCCTTCTTCCCTCAGGAGGAAGGATGCAATTTCCTCAGAGGCTGGAGGAGAAAGAGACTTCTTTTCAAGAATCAGTTTGACACTGCCTTAGAAAGACAAGAAACAAAATCTCCAAGCAACAGGAATATTAGTTAGTGTTACTAATGCTAATGCTACAATTGCTTTCAACTGGGCTTCTTCATTTGGATATAATGTGTGTGGTGGTGGCAGAACCAGCTGTAATGACACTTAAGGCTGCATGTCAACATACTGCAGCCAGACTAACCAGTTTAATTCATTCATTCATCATCAGAAGAGTCAGAAAAGTCTACTAGTCTTCTGTCTTTGAGTTCTGAAGAAGGTGGGAAGGGTTCGCACTCTGAGAAGTCTGGGAGAAGCAACTGGAGCCATTTTTCTTTCTGGGTTATGGGGGAATCTCAAGGCTTGTTGTGACAAAATAGAAGGGGTCCAGCTCACCAGGCATGGAGAGCTTTCTTCTGGCCGTGATCATGAGGAAACACCTTTTACAGTCACTACTGCCACCTCCATGTTCTGGTTTGTGTGAACTGTGACAATGTAGAAGTCATTTGTTCATAGCACATTTTGGAGCTGGGTAGTTAGCACTTTCTTGATTATTTTTACTACTTTGAGTTATTATTCACCTTCAGTTTTCAAGACTTTTCTTCCTTTTTTTTTTCCTCCTATATTCTCATCCTTTTTCTTCATATGCTTCTTTTCATCACCAGTTTCTTGACAGTAAAAAAATAAATGTGTAAATGAGAGAGTTATTTTTCCTGTATGAAGAAAGAAAAAAACAGCTGGAGACATTTCAACAAAAGACTAAAACCATGTAAGGCATTTAGAAGAAAATACATTTTGTTTCTTGCAAATTTGCCCAATATTTTCTATTGTAATGGTTTACACATATATTCTAATCATAATTATAATTGTTAGGAAAACAAAATTAAGTGCGGCTTACATATCTTTCCCTGGGAAAGTGCTGGTGATCTGGTGCACTGAAGGAATCAGAAAGAGTTATCTGAGAATCTTGTTGTTCTAAAATAAAATTGATTCTCCTGGAGTTCAAAACAGAAATAATCATCTGCGAGTATCTATATACATACCTTCACAGTGATGTAGCCCAGATATGTAGATAATTCAAAACAAAAAATTCTTTCAGGAGGTGAATTTAGAAAAATGATTCCAGTATCAAGATGAATGCTTAGAATTATGGATGTTCATTTGGTATCTTTGTTCTTTTGGAGGTCCTGTTTCTTGAGAAGTACCAACAACTTGTTTCTCCTACATTTTTGTGGAACTAATGGTAAGTTCCAGGTGAGGAAGTGGCAGGTGAGCACATTTTCCTGCCCAAATTAATGTGGTTGAACTCCATGTATCTGCGCCTACTCTCTCACCATTTCCATCTCTGTTTGGGACACATCATCTATATAGTTCTTGATGCTTCACATTCCAGACTGAAGATGTATTTCTGACAAAAGCAGTTACCCTACATGGCTCCTCAGAAAAAAAATACACTTTGAAAGAACTTGCAGTGCATTTTGTAACAATACTGTTTAAACAAATCCTTTTTGTGTTTATAAGAATGTGGAAATTGAGAACAAAAACCCTAAATTATCCATCTTGCTATCCTAGAAAAATGTCAGGTTTTGAGTCTCACACATCATCAAATCAATGGCACTAGCTGTCTCTTGAGTTCCAAGAGTTTTACAAGCCCAGAGATATGTTATGATTTTCTGTGCAAAGAGATGGGAAAGTTAAACACAGGAAAACTTTTTAGAATAACCAGAGGATCAGTATCATCAGTATTTTTCAGTGTCATGTCTCCTGCCTATTAGAGCCTTTTTTTGTGGTTGAACAACTGAAGAAACCAAACAATATTTTATTTAACATATTTAGAGCAGAAATCCTTGCAGCCTAGGAATACAGAGTGGTTTTAAAATACTCTTTAAAAAGGAGGAAATTATTTAATTTAATCATTTAATGTAACTTTTACAGGCAACATGACAATATCTTAATTTCAAGCAAAAGAGGCTGAGAAGTTAAATGATGTTGGTTAAAAGAAACAAACAAACAAGATAATTTAATTCCTGTGAGTATTTCTTGACATAAAAGTTCTGTCCATAAAAAGAAATGGCTTTCCAAACAAGAGACATTTATATGAATCTTTGTTTATTTAAAGTACTGATATCTCACAGTCTCTCTGCCTTAGTTGTAATGGAAAACTTGACAATAGCACCTGAGTCTGTGCTGGACTGTTACATAACTACCCTCAGAACAAGCATCTGAGGTGGTGGTCTGTTCTCATTCACAGGAGAACAAAAAGTACAGTGAAATTAAGACTACTTTGATAACTTGAGACAAATAGATACCTTCTTAATTGCAGTTAGCCTGACCCTGTGGTTTACAATGAAGGGTCGTTCATTCTGCTCTTAAGGAGACAGGTGCTGAAAAAAAATAAGCAAACTCCTTTTCTTCCACACATCCAGAACATTATGCTCTAAATTTGTACAGATGCTTTTGAAGAGATAGAGTTGCAGTCTTAATTACCAATCGTTATTAACCCATGATGTGCTGGTCTCATTTATATTAGGAAGATAAACAATCCCAGGGAACTTTGCTAAGAACTGACCTCAACTGTCAGTCCTATTAAAAATGTTAGACTGGTTGCTGGTGACATTTTTCTCTTGGAACAACAATACTCCCTCTGTCAAACAATTCTTGGCACAGGGCAGTGGATGGATAGTGTGGATGGAGCTGACATGTTTCAGACAGTAAAGGAGTTTAATACTGTGTACATTTTCAGACTGTGCCAGTTGACCTTAGGCTAGAGAATAGACTCTGGGACAGCAATTTACAGGGAAAGGTGTGCTACTAATTCCAGTTCAGTAACACTGATTTTACTGCTAGCCAGTAACACAAACGTCATGATTGCACTCAGAAGCAGAACACATGGGTGGAAGTGGATATTAGTGTACTTCATTATGGATTTTCCCAGCTAGCTCTGCATTTCTGATTCATGGCTCCCTTACGCTTCTGTCCATTCACTTTATTCTTTTCAGAATTACATTTGGTCAGAGAGCTCCCTAAAGAGATCGTTTGTTTCTTCCCAAAACTCATTGAAACAGAGAAAATATTTCCTTCTTCATTAAATCTTGAAACCAGTGAGGTGACAGCCTCTTCTTGATGCTCCTCCCATCCTGAGAACAGCTTTCCCAAAGCAAATATGGAGTCACAAGTCACATGATTCTCCTGTGGTTATGGCCTATGGAAGGTACCTTTGACATCACACTAAGAGGGATATTTGTCACTCATGTGATGCTTTGGATATTCCTCTCCTTGTCTTAGTATCAATTATCTTTTAAGCACTCAAAGCACTCTACTAGAGATTTTACAAAATGCATTGAAGAATAGTAGAATCAGGTTACTCCAGGAACTTGTGAAGAAACCAGATGACATATATCTTGTTGTCCATCATATGGTGTATACTTGAGCAGTTGATTAAGCTGCTTAAGTTCACATCTAATTGCCCATAATTAGTGGAGACCAGGCTGATGAGAGTTGGCATTGTTCACCCTGGAGAAGAGAAGACTCTGAAGAGACCTTATTGTGACATTTCAATATACGAAGTGGGTTTATAAAAAAGTCCAAAACTTTCTACCAAGGCCTGTAGTGACAGGACAAGGGATAATGGTTTTAAATTGAAAGAAGGCAAATTTAGATGGGACATAAAGAAAAAAACTTTTGCAACCAAGACAATGAGACAATGGAGCAGGTTGCCCAGAGAAGCAGTAGATGTCTCATCATTGGAAATATTCAAGGTCAGATTAGATGGGTCTCTGAGCAACCTGATCTGGTGAAAGATGTCCCTGCAAACATCAAAGTTGTAGAATATGTGAACTTTAAAGACTCCTTTCCACCAAAAGCATTCTATGACTCTAAACACCTCTGGAAAGCCATTCAGCCCCTCCTGTGGAGGCACTTATCTTTCTTTACTGACTACAAATATAAATCCGTGGTTACACACTTAGTTAAATGGTTGGAAGAGGAGTATTGTTAATAGGAGGGGAATCTAAGCTCTTGGCTCCCATTGTCAGTGCTTCCTGGAATAAATTTATAAATTACAATTAGCAGACAGTTTCTTCGCAATTACAAAAGGAAATGCTGTTACTCAATGAAAATTCTATTGATGAATTATGTTTAATTTACTGGAATATTTCCTAGAAATAGACAAGCAATTAAATAAGTTGACCAAACCTATATTCCGTGTACAGCTGTCCATACTCTATATTTCAAAGATGTTGTTGTCTATGCCAAGAACAGACATGTTGTTCTGATGCTGAGGAAATTAGGATTACTCAAAAGATCATATTGTATAGCCCCTCCTGAGTAAGTCCTGGTAGTTACTTGTGAGCTGATTTCACATATGTAACACTTTATATTAAGCTCTGGACACTGGATGCATCCACATTCCTGACACGTGCAGCAAAAAGACAAAAGAACAAGGTTTTGTTTCACTGCTATCCTTTGTGGTTCTAGTAGAATGTGTCCATACCATGCCTTTACCAGTGCTTGCATGGACACCTAAACTCAGAAGGACCAGGCATCTACAGTATAAGTGGATACTCTCTAAAGTGCCTCTGGGAGCGACTTCAAAACCAGTTACACCAGGAAAGAAACTACTTCAAGTGCCTCAGGTGTGCATCTGGGTGTTTATCATAAAATAGCAACTGGCAAGACAAATTAGCACCTAAGAAAAACCCATTCGGTTCACTAAAACATTAGTATAAATCCACACATTGTATACTAGATTTATAGAACTGGGTATTCTAGAACAAGGTCATGGTCCAGTTTTTATCCCTAGTCAACTTCCATATGAGAATTTCCTAATTACATATAGTACATGGCACCTGTTTTCAAAAAGACAGCTTTAGGGATCATTGAATGTTATGGCTGAAATGGAGATATGAATCATATAGATCATTTTCCCAGTCTTATCCCCATACAATAGTAATTAAAAATTTTCTGCACTTTCTACAATTTTATTAGTTAAACTTTTACTAAAGCTTAACTATTCTTTTAGTTTGAAAGTTCTTCTGTTATCTATTTATAATTTCCTCTTTCTTAAATTGTCAATTTATTTTTATTCTGCTTATGAAAGGCATGGATAAAAGCTCATAATATTTCTTTTCTTAGGTCTTTTACGTATCATGTCACAAGTTCATGTCTCTTTCCACTCAACTTTATTCTTGCCTTGTGAAAAAGCATTTCTTTTAGCATTTCCACAGAGCTCATGGTTTTTTAGTGCCTTGGGCTCTTGTTCACTTTTGGACTCCTTCCAATACACCTATATGTTTCTTTAAATGTGGTGCTGAAACTTGGTAGAGTACTCCATTTGAGGTTGCCCTAGTGCTGAGTAGAATGGAATCATTATGTCCTTTGGTTCAGAGGCAACACTCCTGTTATCACACTCTCAAATGAGGGTTGTCTTTTTTGCAGTAGCATCATAGAGAATGGTTAGGTTTTGTACTGATGCTTTCTGGGTAGTTCGTCCAGTTGATTTTTCTTTCTTATGTGTTTCAGAGTTTGCAGAGTGAGAGCATGCATTTGCTTCACTTCAATGATAAGGGGAGAGGCTTGTCAACACAGAGAAATCTTCCACACTGATGTTTTTTTCAAGACAATTTATATGCTGGAATCTATACAGAAAATTGATGAACTTATGCAAATTTTGTAATTGTCTTTCAAAATGTGTTATGTTGACTTTTGAGTAACTTCGTGAGAATGAAGCTAACACAGACATACATCCATGCTATAAAAGTAAGGATTTGTCACATATGGTTTGCACTGTACCAGTCTATTTATGTATGTAGCTTCTGATGTTTGACTGTTATGCTGTTTTGTGGTGAGTTATCACTGGCTAACAGCCAAACACCCACCCAGCTGCTCACTTACTTGTCTTTCTGTGTCTCTCTCTCACCACCACCCTTCACTGGGACAGTGAGGAGGAAATTGAGTAAGAGAGACTGTGGGTCGAGAAAAAGATGGGGAAATGCTTACCATAACAGAGAAAACAGACCCAACATGGGAGAGGGGATTGTATATGAATACTGCCAATTAAAATGGATTTAGGTAGTGAAGATCAAAAAGACAAATGCTAAACACCACACCTTTCCTCCTCCTCTACCAGGTTTAATCTCACTCTGTCAATCCAGGCTCGTTTACATGCTCCACCAGCACTGCAGGGAGGATGGGAATTGTGGTCAATGCATCACAGTTTCTCTCTGCCACTCCTTTCTCCTCACTTTTCCTCTGCTGCAGCATGGGTCTTTCTCGTTAGCTAGAGTCCTTCAGTATAAACTGTTTTGGTGCATATCCTTTTCAGTCTACAGTCCTTCAGGATAAATCTGCTCTTCAGAGCATGAGTTGTTCATGCGCTGCAGAGAATAGATACTCCGGTGCTTGGAGCCTCCTACTCTTCCTTCTCTGGCCTTGCTATTGCCTCTCTTGTTTCTCACTATTTTGTTCCCTCCTCCTATCTCCTTCTTGGGTTATTTGACCTTTCTTGAGTGTATTTTCAGAGCATCATCACCATCTCCTCAGAGGTACCACCAGCTCCCCAGATTGGCTGAACTTTGATGCAGTAGGTCTCTTGCAGAGGTATCTGGAATTGGCTGGAACCAACTGTATGAAACTGGCTGTGACTGGCACAGGGCAGCCCCTGTCCTCTCCCTGCTGAGGCCTCTCCTGGACCCCCCCCCCCCCCCCCCCCCCCAAAACCTTGTCACTTAAACACAATAAATATCTGAATGTCCATTCTGAGGACATATCTGAATGCCCATATCTGGTAGTCTGTCTGAGGGCATGTGATTTTGATATTATCCAACCCTTTCCATGGGAGCATCACAATAGCTGTGCAAAAGCCCCAGTATTTCTCACAAACCTCTGCCAAAATCACAGAAAAGCAAAGGAAAGCTCGAGGAAAGTTAGAAGAATATAGACTTTGTTTTCAGAAAAGGCCATTTCAGTTTTCAGCATTTAAAAAATCAGCTACAACCAGCATAATACTACTACAAGGTAACAGCCGCTTCCAACCAGAAGAGACCTAGAATTAATTCTAGAATTACTGCCATAGCAATTTCACAGTCAGAATATCATGTGTTATCAGTCTGAGCAACAGTACACAAATTATTCTAAAATGCTTATACTGTGAGAGTATCACTTGCAGTAATGAAGACCATCAGAATGTAATCCACGTAAATTTTCTTAGTAAGCATTTCTCTGAGATTTTTATTTATGTCTATTCTAAAAACAAAACGTGTTTATGGCTATTATTGTCTTGATTCATTGTATCTTTACATAAAGAACCTTTTCAGGTTACAAAAATAATGCTGCTTTCATTTACATTAAAATATAGCTTTTCTATGGTCATTAAGAGAGTTATTTGAGGTAAAGCATATTCAGGAATCTACACATAAATAAACCCAGGTACATTACAAGCACTATTGTGATATTTATCACTGATAGAGCTTATGATTGCAGAACTATATAAAAATCTTTAGGGGTTACCTTAGATTAATGTTGTTCTTCCCTTTCACTCACCGTCTATTTCTTATTGCAAACATCTGCTTGGAAATAAAAAGGGGGTTATATTTCCCCAGGACATACTTGGCTCTACAAGAACATTGCTCATTTTATTTAAGAAATACTTAAGTTTAATCAGGTTTTTAATTCCAGAAATATTGCAACCACTCATCTTGAATGACTTGCAACTCTAATCTATATATTTTAAAATGTCATTAATGAAAAAGAATAACGTAATAGCTATTGTTGGATTATGTAGCAGAAAATGAACTACTTAGCTTTCTCTCTTGATTAGTGCTCTGGCATTTATTCAGTGGCTTGGCCTTGCTTATTTTAGCCGTGGTGCAATAATAATAACAAATGAACCCTATTACTCTACTGTTTACTTCTGTTCTGATGTTAGGTATTCTCCAATTCATCTTGTAAATTGCAGCTAATATAAGAGAGAAATATCTCTGTATGTATAAATGAAAACAAGCTCCTTATAAACTTTACAAGAAACATTCTTTGTGAAATAAATCTAAGGGTTTTGAAGAGAAGAAAATTATGTGTTTTGCACTCACACTGATGAATGCAAAAAATATATACCGTATTTTACTTACTAATATGAACTAGTAAAATTAATGGCATGCTGTTTTACAGGCAGTAAAATACTTTTTCCAGATGTGGCTTCATAATTCTCCAAAGACTATCGTAGTTATCATAAGATTTATGGAGGATAATTTATTAATCACATTTTTTTTAACTTTGGAAATCTGTTTAGTAAGATGAAAGGGAGCTTTAAAATAAGTCATTTTAACCAAATGTGGATGGCATTATAATATCAAGTTACTCCTTTTGTTCAAATTATTTTTAATGACTTTATTTGTTTTATAGCCTCCACAAGTCAGTACCAACTTGGTGGTAATGATATATCCGGCAAAACTCTAACATTTTGAAAACCAGCAAGAAAACCTTTTCTGTGCTATACTATTGTTATTGCTCATTTAGTGAATTTATTTTCATAAGATTTGTAGGAGACAAAGCTTATAAAAACTATGCCTCACAACTATAACTCAGCTTCTTTAATGAAAGTGGATCATATGCATAAAACACTGCAAGGACTGAACGCCGATTTAAAATCTATATTTTACAACCACATTTATATTGCTGAAGCAGTTTCATTAAATCTGCAGTGAATATTAAAGTCATGATAGATCTGATTCTGGAAGCTATTTCATGCACAGATGGCCTCATCCAAAGTGTAGCATGGTTACGGAAAATCATTTTCATAACCTTTGTAACCTTTGGACTATACCCAGAGCTCCTGGTTAATTGATTTCAGCACCTGGGCTACAGCTCCATGCCAGATCAATTCCTTCATCACTACCTCTAGCTGAACCATGTAAATGACAGCAAATACAGATAGTCTGTATGTTAGATTTGTGAATGACATTCTAGACCGCAAGGACTCAAGTTCAGTTGTCTAGAAATAGGCATCTAGTGCCTCCTGAATTGCCTTAGTGTCCTACAAGGCCTCCAGCTGCTGAACCATGCTAAGTTCCCCAAAGGGCTTGTGTCACCACTTCCAGCCCTGGCCAGTTGTCTTAAGATATTTTAGAGCATTTTAAATGCCACTAGAGGCATTTAGACAAATGAGTTAAGCTTTAGCTCTCTGTTGGCTCTAATGGGATCTCAGATACTAGCATGATTGCAGATACCTACTTCCTGACATCTAAATGCACCTTAAATTGAATTATGCCCTGTGTGTCATGAAGCAATGAAGGAGACAGTGAGCCAATTTGATATCTGATTGATATCTGTCTTATTGAGTGCACCAGAAAACACTTAAAAATATATTAGGCTTACTGACTGAAGTTCAAGAGAATACTGTCACAAAAGATTGACATGTTGGAAGAAGCAACTGAAAGAGATGGTAAGAATTATATCAGCTTCTGTTATGGGAAATGCTTCAGTACTTGATATACAGGTTGTAAACTTATGTTCTTAGGTAGGAATGACTGTCAGAGCTATTTTTCATCTATACCATATGACACAACCCAAGCTTCATCTTGGTAATAAGAGCACTATGACACTTCTCAATGCCTTCACCTCTTCACAACAGACTTTATGCAAACAATGTGGAAATAAAGCATTTATCTGCTTGTTAAATATTCTCATGTAGGCTTTAGAACTCCAAATATTTCAACTTTTGTTAAGCAACGCCTAACAGCTAAGCAACATCTTAGCTCTATTTCTCATAGAATGAGTCTTAAGATTTTATAATTTGTGGATTAAATTGGTTAAATAATTCTACAGCTTACCTTCTGTATTGTGTATTTTAAGAAGATGTCTGTATTAAAGTCAGTTTCAATAACCTGATTCAGAACTCATTTCCTTTTAATTTCCAAACACACGTATGAATGAATTAGGAGAGATAATGTGGCATTCATTTGGAGCTGAGGCCTACAAAATAAAATAAGGAACTTTCCACTCTGTTGTTAATGCTCTTGCTCAACTCCACAGCATTATTTTGAAAATCCTGTCTGAGTAACATGAGTGGCTTTTGTATGTGACATTTCATTGGAAATTTATCAAGAGAAGTGTTTCTGATATAAGTCTTGATAAAGTCTGCACATAAACATAAGTAGCTACTTGTATGTATGCATATGTATGCACAGACTTTGAGGTAACAAAGCTAAACCTACAGAGATTTTACGATGTAGCTGATTACTGTACCCAAATTTGGAGTAGACAGTCTACATGCTATTACTGTTCTGAAAATAATGAGGGTGTCTTGGCTAACTGTAGACTACATTACAGATGTTTACATCCAAGGTAGTCAATCGTGTCTGTCTTCATGTTCAACAGAGAAAAATAAACATTTTCTGGGAGTAATTCATCTGGACCATTTCAGAAGTGTTTTAGAATGAGGATGAATTGCTCTCTGCAAAAGCCTGTCTCTCTTTATTGATTACCTAGAGGCTGGAAAACTAGTTCATACTTAGATGTCTACTTTGTAGATGTCTAAATTTGAGCAAATGAATCCCATACTCTGTGTTAAAATAATTTCCTATTGATTTTTAGGGTTCCAGATGTTCACAATTTCATCATATCAAGGTTTTAGTCAGGCTTACAAAGGCAAATAATCTGCGTTAAGGGAACCTGCTTTTTTAAATGAAGTGCTTTGTGTTCATGCTGTTCTTTCTTTTTCCTCATCCTTGCCAAACTAATTTCCTATAAAGCAGGAATTTTGGGAAGTTCTGACAATTTCTTTTTCTCACATCATTATAATGACTGATGTGATATCTGAAATAATAAGACATCATCATGGTGTTTTCATCTTTCATTTGGTTTTATTGTTTCAGTTCCAACTGATACTGAAAGAGCTGGAAGGCAGTGCACAGTGTTTAACAGCAAGTTCACATGAAGCTCACATTCTCAGTGAAACCCTCCTCACTGTTGGTACAAAGAATATTGGAAAGAGAACTTACTTGGAGTCCTCTACAAAAAATAGGAAATTTTTTCCTGACATCGAGCTGAACTTTTCCTTGACAAATAGATCAGTAATTGAAATTCACTAGTAGAAGAGAGATCATATTATGAATGTATTTTTTTAGAGTGGGAGTATTTCTCAGATGATCCAAACTGTGATCAGACTATAACAAGCCAGGCCCTACAACTCTTCAGAAACATCAAATATAAAAGCTTTGCTACTTACACATGGCTCCTATTTTAGAGCTTTTATGCTACCCTGAAGGCTAGAAAAACTTCTTTTCAAATGTATTCTGGCATGTTCACATATTATATAACTCCATATTCACATATTGTGTAACTCAACATCGAGGGAAGAGAGAAATTATCAAAGATCACCATACCCTCATAAAAACATAAATAAATTATGAGATCTGGTAATCCTGTGCATTCTCTAAGAAACTACAAAAGGCTTACAGACCACTGTGCCTTATCAAGCAAAGATGTTAAATAAACTCCTAAATTTGACATTGGTATTCAATAGGTTCGCCTTCATAAACCTAAAAAAAAGACCCTAGGGTTCACTGCCAAAGAAAGCTTTGAAGATTAATTTCACTGAACTTAAATACCTGAAATCTACTCTTCATTAGAGAACTTCACCTTTTCATGAAACAATGGAAAAATGGACATTTCCAGAGTAGAATTCTTTGAGTTTCTTTTTCTGTTTGTGAATCTCAGTGTCATTGATTTTCATGCAAAATAGTTCAGACTTATTAGATATCTTAGGGTTTGCTGTTGCAGTCTTTCACTTAAATTTTTATTCACTCTTTTCCTGATAATCATGTTGATAATTTATTGGAACCAACTTGCTAAGGCTTTATTTTGCATTCAGAATTGCTACTAACCTTCTATTAATAAGACAATAATATTATGTTGCTTTATATATGGGGGCAAGCACAATTATAGCTATTACAAAAGGTTTGTTTATAATACTAATCAGATATTTAAGTTATTTGCCAAATTGCTGACAAAAAGTACATTACCAAGAAGAACAGAGCTCAATCTAAAGAGGTTACACTTTTAACAACCAAGGGACAATCATAAAGTCTAGCTCTGTCAGATGTGTCCTATAACATATATAAAAGCTGGACTAAAATTTAAACTACTTTATCTTGTTAACTGAAATGTGTAAATTATGAACTGGTTAGCTATTAAACAAAATATATATGGATGAACACATCTTCTCTAACAAAAGAATGATTGTAGCCTAGTTTAAACTATTTTGGAACCATCCCAGGTTGAAGAGAGCAATTCACAGCTCTCAGGATAGCATGACCAAGAAAAGGCAGGCATTCTTTTAACAACCACATTGGAACATGATCAAGGAAACTCATCACTGTCTCAAAAATGCCTGACAAGTATACCTGAGAAAACGCTTCTAGAGTATCCAATTATAAACAATGAAAGATCCATTCCCTTAACTGGTCAACAGCTATATTTTCACATTGCAGCTGTATCCAAAAATCATACAGAAACATTACAAGATGTCATTAAACAGAATAAAAATGTCCTTGCCCAGTTTCTTACTTAAGAAGCTTATCAGCAGAACAGAAGAGGACATCATGATAATTCCTTTCCTCAGAGATAATCTTCTTCCTTTACTCTAGGACTCTGCCAAGATCTTGCATTATTTTAGAGATTACCCCTTCTCTCTACTCCAGGCAAGTCTATAGTTTGGTTGTTCTCTTTTCATTCAAGAGCATAACACCAAATGCCATTAAAAATGTGCCATACAAACAGAATAAAAAAGAGACATAGTCTCAAGTGACTTGTTCCGTTAAGTCCAGGACATCTTTTATAACAATATGAAACACATGAACTCCATGATGGGTACAGCAGGTTTATTGCAAGAAGTCTTGAAGAGCAAAGAGTTCCTCAGTTTTTCACATTTATGTATTATCATAACAGACAATAAATTAATGCTGCTATTCTATTGTGACCAGTTTACTCTTTTGAGTTTGAATGTGTCTGTCTTTCAGCACTGACTGAAAAGACAACCAATTCAAACTAGATGTGTATTCTGTAGATGGCTAACCTCAGGTACAGTAAATAATTTCCATTTATTTCAGAAAATAAATGAGTCAACAGCCACCCAGAGATTCAATGGGATTTATATTATCTCTTCCCTCCCACCCCCCCTCTGCCAGCCCTCACTACTCTTTTTCTGCCTGCTAGAGCATCCTGTTCAACTCCTCTTCCTCCTTGGCCTTTTTCGTATGTCAGGATCTGCTCTGATGACAGGAAAGTGAAGGAAGAAGATGTGGGTATTTCAGCAAAGCATCAACTGCTTCAACTGAAAAGAGCTGCTAGTGAGCCCCAAAGCTCAAGGCTGATTCTGCCACCCTTCCAGTGCTTTCAGATCATCCCCATGCCATTCCCCAGATGTTTCTTTAAAAGGAGAGGCAGGTTTTGGAGGCTCATCTCACCCCGCAGCAAGGAAGAATGTGATACACACACAGGCATTTATCTCCTATTCCCAGGGCTACTGCCTGTTATAGTGCAGCCAGATCTGGCACTGGAATCTCTGTCTTCTATGTTCCATATTGCATAGCAGACTTCATTGATCTCTGTGATTTGCTGCCTTGAAGAACCGGCACTACTTCAAGCACTGAAGTGCAATGAAGCAGCTGTGTGTGCAGGAGACCTCCAAGAAGCTGGGCAGCCCATGATGCCTCTGGAAGCTGAAGGCATAAGGCAAGGCCCGGGTCTCCATCCTCATCCTTCTTTCTCCCCAGGAAAGAAAAGACTCCTGTGACCTCAATTCCAGAGACACATTTATTCAGAGAGCTCCTGCTAGTTTTAGGCCTGGAGGGGATCTCCTGCTCTGTATCCCACTGTGCTCTGCTGTCCCTGGCCATGACCAACAGGAAGAGCACAGTCACATACCAAGACTCGGGCTATTCTTTGTGCTTCCAACTAACAGCACATGTCCCAAGGGGAAGAGGAGTTGTCCCCAGGGGTGCTTCCACCCTGGCTATGCACCTTGCTGTCCTCTGGCCTCAATGGCACCATGTCCTCAAAATACCAGTCCTTCCCCATCTCCTCCTAAGGCAGTTGCAGGCTTTCCCTATGCCCCAAGAGTCCAGGCCATCCTTCTGCCCCATGTAGACCTGTGGTGAGCCACATTTACCCACAAAGTGCAGTGGCCTCAGCCTGGGACCTGAGGCTTTATTTCCAACTGGAATGAATGCCTCCCCTTCAATTAAACTGACCCTCAAACAAGCAAGATTTCTTTGCAAACCCTCAGTGCACTCTTCTGAGAGCTGCTACCCAGGCAAATGAGCAAGCTGTTGTTTTGGAAGGGTTCTGGTAGGGTCCCAGAAGAATTTGTCAGATGAGATGAAAATGCAGCCATGGCTTCTGGACAGAAGGATCCTGTAAGCCTAAAGGTTCTTGATATGCCTATTTGTAAACCTGCACCCTTTTAACAGAACTGAATAAGACACTACGTTCACAATTGTCCTCGCAGATGTGAGGGGCAGAAACATCTTAAACCAGCTTAGAATTTCTGCCCATATCCTTTGGTTTCTCCTTGGGAAAACAGGGATTCTAAACTTCCTTTTCTGACTTGACATGTAACTTTGCTTGGAGGTCTGCCTCCTGTTTCCCTGATCCTTGGCAGATACAAGTGCCATGCATGGAAACCTCATCCAAATCCTTCATAGTAAGAAAAACTCAAGTCATAGACAGGCTACTAGACCCCCAACTCTGGACTTGTATTTTTTATTCTCCTTTACTCCAGCTATATGAGAACAGGAAATCAACAAACAGGTCATTCTTGAACAGAACATGTTCACTGATTTGTGGCAGTGCTCACTCTGTCTGGCCGGAAGGGGAAGGACAATGCACATCCCCTTGAGTCCCAGGATCCTGCTCCTTCCCATCAGTGCCTGGAAGGATCTCTTTGCTGGCCATGCTGCTACCAGCTGTTCCACCACTCTTCTTTATCTTCCTCCATACCACTGGCCCAGAGTGTATGGGTTCCACTGCACAGGATGCAGGCTCCACTGCATCTGTAGCAAGCATGTGACCACGAGATTTGTGGGCTTTTCTTGCAGTCCAGGTGCTGTCCTGCCAACTTCCTGGCCTTATTATGCCTGTTCCACTACTGGAAGGGGGTCAGTAGGGCCACCTAGGGTGCCTCTGTGGAGGGAAAGGCTGAGAGGCTTTTTATCACAGATGGAATTTTTCAAAGCTCTGTTCCCATTCCAGGATCCTCATGTGCAATCTAAAACTCCTCTGTATCCTCATTTTAACAACGAGCTGTTCTAGTTCCCATTTCACAGCCTCTTCCAGGAAGGGTAGGTTCTGCTCAATGGGAGCTACCATCATATCATGCTTTTCTGGTTGCTGTGATGTTGGAGGATGTGAGTGTGGGACATTCTGCAGAGTCTCATTCACAGCAGTTGGCAGGCCCTCTTTCTGCAGCAGTTTTGTTTCTGAGATGAGGCCTTCCAAGGACTCCTGGATCTTGTGGTCTGGGAAAGGTATCTCCATGTCCCTTGAGTGGACATTGGGCACCTGTAGGGGTCGAGTGGGAAGACTCAGATGGATCTTGATGTCTTGCTGGCACTGTTGCACATTGCTGGCCTTGAGGCTTCTGTCCATTTCCTCCCAGCAGGATGGGTAAGTTGCTGGGCCAGGTTGCTCCTCTAGGCCAGCCCTGGGATGTCTTAAGTGAGACTGAACTTTGAAGGCATGAGCCGAGTCTGATCCATCATGCCGTTGAGACATGCCCTTGAGGAGGAGCCAACATGATTGAGGGGGATGTCTCCACTTACTGGGTCTCCAAGGGCTGTAAATCTTCCAGGAGGACAAAGCCTGCAGGCAGAGGAGACAAAATGAGTGCATGGTGCATCCCTGGATGGGGCTATTGGCTCATGAGTCCAGGTGATGTCTTCATAGGGCAACTTCCCTTGCCCAGGAGCTGCTTATCTCTGGCATCTCCCTTGTTGCCTCTGTGACAGCACTTCTTCAATCTCCCTTCCTACGTAGACATGGAAACCAGCAGATGAGAAACATTCCTCACTGCCTCAGTGGCACCAGCAAAAAATCAGACCCCTGTCAAGGCCAGACCTGTACCTGCCCCAAGCCTTCTGCCCTGGGACCTGGCTGAGGAATGGCCTCCCATATCAGACAGGGCCCCTCCAGCTACCCCTGGGACTGCTCCCAGGCCCCTGCCGACCCCATACCCAACTGGCCAGGGCTTGGCTCAGCCCTAGCACTTTGTATTTGGGGCTTGGGCATGGTTACCATGAGGCAGTAGACAATTAGTATCAGCAGCAACCCCTGGAAAACCAAGAAGGTGATGAAGGCTGCGGGGCTGGGGAAACAGTTCATTTCCCAGGGCCTGACAGACATGGCTGTAACATTCCAGAAACAGCCAAGGAGAGCTTGAGGAGGAGCTGACAGACTCAGCTCACAGTCCACTTGCTTTTCCTTCCCAGCTCGAGAGCCTGTCACTTCACCTGTGAGGTCACATGCAAAGTGACACCCAGCCTTGCTCAGCCTCACATATACAACCCACCTGTGTTTGTGATGCAGACATGACACAAAGCTGTCACCCTACTACCATGCTCAGTGTCACCAACACTCAGCAATGACGATGTTATGCAAGGGCAAAGAGGACAAGTAACCCTCCCTGAGCTGATCTGTGAACTGAGGGAGGCAACAGTTACCCAAGCATTCGACCATGGTCAACAGAGCTGGAGCAAGATCAGCATAGCTGGACCATGGCCAACCTACTCTATCCCAAGACCTGGCCCTGTGGAGGGCTATAGAAAGCCTCTTACCTCTTACTAGGAAAGGCCAAATCCCATGTCCTAGCCTGTGCTGCCCCTCTGAGAGCCCATGAACTGCCTGCTGTCCCTCTCAAGTCCCACTTGACCTCAGACTGTCCCCATCCCCGGGGCAGTGTTCAGTGGCTGTGGCTGCCCATGCTTGGAGATGGGCTTTGGGATGGGCTCTGGGTGCCAGGCCTTGCCTTTCCCACCCCCCTGACTCTGCCATCCCTCAGTATTATCTTCTGCCTGCTAGGAGACCCTGCTCACTTCCTTTTCCTTCTCTGCAGACCTGCATTGCTCCTAGCCTAGATGTGCACCTATGGTGTGCAGGGGACCTCCAGGAAGCTGGGCAGCCAATGCTGCTTCTGGAATCCTGAGAGGGAAGGCCAGCCACAGTTTGAGATAAAATTTGCAGAGTTATATTTCAGCACTGCTTTCCTGTCTCACACTATATCTTTTTAGGTTTTCCTGTTCTATTAAATGAATATTCAGAATTTCCACTTCTCTGCAGTTTTGCATAGTTACTTAATTCAAATGTCATTTTTTTCTTCTCCTTGAAAGGAAAGCAAAGTAGCATCATCAGGAAAATTCTACTGTCTCCCATTGCCTTTTCTACATGCCCTCAGGAGGGGGAAGAATTGTAGCATTAATTAGATAAAATCAGTGGTTCTAAACAAACCCTTTGTTAATACAAATGTCTGCCTCATGGTTTCAGACAGTCAAATCAAACTATGCACTGAGAGTTGTTTACAGTCTGAAAAGTCACAGACAGGTACATGAAGTGATACCACATTTCTTTTTTAATGTTCAGATGGGAATTCAAAAGGCTACTAAACAAATTATATACTCCAATTTCTTGAAATTGACAGATGAGTAGAAGTAATGGTGTACTCATTGCTGAGCTCTTATGATTTTACTGCTTGTAAACTGATATGAAAGACTCAAACAGTAGGAGAGGACCATCTTTACTTAATTTATACATTTTATTCAACCAAAGGGAACATTTTTTCCCTTTTCTGGGGGTCGAATGCACAGTGTCTTTTGCAATAACTTTGCACACATGTTCATCATGGCTTATAATGGCGGGTGGCTTCTCATCTTCATGCCATCTTTTAATCATAAATTTTCTATGAAGCTTGGAATGTTTTCACTTGAAAGATTCACGGGATCAACATCTGTTATGTAGAGTGATACAGCTGAAGAAGACCTAATGCAGAGCTCAATGTTACTTAGAGATTGAAGAAAAAGTTTCACAAGCTATTGAAGTCTTCTAACCAAAAGACTCCCAGCTTCTTCCCAGTCTTTCTGTCCTATATATCCAAGCTCACACCACCCATGCAACAGTTTCTTTTGCGTTTTGTGTACTTTTTAAAAGAAGGAAAAGAAAAGATATCTGATACAAGAAAGGAATAACTCATTGGTTTATACAACCAAGAACAAAACCATTTTGCAGAAAAGTCTTTCATTGCTACTTATATACTATCTAAATGCATGAACTTGGGAGTATTTATGAGAAAATAAACTCTTGTTAGGTGTAAGGTCCTTTCTGCTCACTTGCAGAGTTATTTGCAAAGATTTACTTCTGTTGTAAACAGTGAAGCAAGATATTGGGGGAGGGAAGAGTGGTGGGTTTTTTCATTTTTCAGAATAGGGAAACCAAGGAGCAGAAATCATAGTCTACTTATTTAAAAATAAGAAAACCTATAGCAGAAGGAGGAATTAGATTTGTTATCTATGAGTCCTACCAGAGGTACATAACTTATGTTGTGTCTATAAAATTGGCCGATCATCACATTGTAGTTTTTCTGTTGAATCTTATCTGATAGTTTTGCCAGTTGTTAGACTGTGACTTGGGACATTTCCAGGTTCTGATGTACAGTGTATATGTTTGTTTCTTTGTGTGTGGTTGGGGTTTTTTTTAGTAAGTGATTCAAGAACAAATAAAGGCATAGAGTGGCAGTGAATGAAGTAATTTTCCACATCACATCTTCCAATTATGTATAATCCCTTTTGCATGTGATGTTGTTTGCATCTGCAGATAGTCATAATTGGTGTCAGCCATAGCATATTTGCATGCAGAAAACTTCAAAAGTGTTTGGAGCATGTAACCTGCAGTTTTCCTAATCTGCCATTTTTTAATTGCATAGAATTTGGAAAATGTCACCAAGTATTTACTATGACAGGCAAAAATGGTAAGGTGGACATGCACAAAACTATAATCTGCACATATATATATATATATACACAAAACCCCTAATTATTAATATTATGTAAACTTTTCAACTGGACATTCCTAAATATTTTTCTTACCCCACAGGACAATGCCAGGCCCTGCTGATTTTGCAGGATGGGTATGAAGTTGGTGGAGGATCATATTCCCATTAGACTCACTAGGGAATATTGAGTTCAGTTGTTGCCAAAACTTGCAGAATGATGGTTATAGAATTATCATCAAAATAAAGAGGCCATATTTTCCCTGAATCTAGGTGCTTCTCATTACGTGGGACCCAGGAATTTGACTTACATGGTGTCTCTTTCACTCAAAGTGGCCTTTGCCAAGGGGCCCTGAAGAAGTCTCGATCCACGGAAAGAAAGTTTAGTGCATCTGGAAGTTGCTACTACGCAGATACAATGCTGGAAGAAACATAAGTATGATTGAAAGAGTGTGACTGAAAGATGGGAAATGGACGAAGGAGACTGGAAAAGTCAAGAGAAAAAGGAAGATTTGTGCACAGAGTCTAGTAAGGGAAAGACAAGGGAAATCTCTCATCAGTAGAAATTTGTAGGTCACAGTCTCTTGATTGTGTTTTAGTACAGTGAATGTAAAGCCTATGTGAGTCAAAAGAACTGAAATAAGCTGATTAAAATACTGCTGAAATAATTCTAATGGCTTTTATTTTTGCAAATACACTAACTTTCCCCACCATTTCTGTGTTTGTCAGGCTCTCTTGGCCCACCTGAAGCAGCACAGTGACACTCCCAGTGAATCCATCTGCCTTTGGATCTGGTCCCACAGGGGAACCATTTCACCATCCTCTGAAACCCAACCCTTCTTGCGTGAAATACAGCTTTGTTTAACAGCTCAGAGCAACAAGCTGAGGGCAGGAAATGAAGAATAACGTCTCCACTTGAAACAACTAATTATACTTGCGTTGATCTAGTGTTAAACTTTCCTGTTATCATTGGCTATACAGTCTTGTGTATTGAGGTTTTCTAGTGGTTTCATTTTGGGCTGAAGCCTGTTATACAGAAATATGGGAGAGCCTTATCAAACACCAGCTGTACCCTACATTTCTTTAAGCACTGTTTGCCAGTGTAGCTGTATATCAGATTGCCTTTGGTTAGGATAGCACACCACATGTCTCAAATTGTAAGGAAGTTTTAATGTCAATTTCAGTAAGTATTACCAACTAACAATAAGATCCTTCCAAGTAGGCAAAAGCTAGAGCAAATAATTTCAGTAGGGATATCCTCTGCTTTACCAAAGGAACTTCAGAAGCTCAGCAATCAGAAGGTCAGCACCTAATTTCTTTTTTTTCCTTCAGAAGCTCAGCATCCAAATTTTTATCTCAAAGTCAAGAACTGGCTCATGAAATACAATCTGAGAAGTATGTCTTTATTGTAGAATTAATTCAATTAATTAGCACTAACATCTCTGTGGCTAGATTAGGTTAGCCAACAATGAAAGAAATTTGCAGCCGAGTTACTGAGTCCTTCTTATGGCTGCACTAATTCACAAGCAAAATCTGGAGGAGGTTTGTCCTGAAGCTGCCTAAGGTGCTCATGATTTCACTGGTGTCTTTCCACAATTACCTACCCAGAAAATCTTGATCCATTTGAGGAATTTTCCCTCATTGTAAAATGAGGATGGAATCCAAAGGTTGTCCAATCAGGTGAAATAGGAATCTTAGCTTCAGTTCCTTCACCATAAAAGCATCTGGCCCACACTGAATACACCACGATAATTTAGTACAGCAATTATGTGTTAAAAAGAGATGTACTATTCAAGTACACTCTATAATGAAAGCATACAACATGCATATAGATAGGTTCCAGCTATGAAGGGCTATGTAGTTCAGTGTACCTTCAGGTGTGTAGACTGGTATGGAAACACAGAAGAGCCCATAAAGGCCAGTGTTCAAGTATCAGGTTTCCAGGAGTTGTCCAAGAAATATGTTTGGGTGGGAAACAGAACTGTTCATTCAGGCTGAAATTTGAAACCCTCATCATTTGGGGAGAAAAGAATGCTTCATATTGTTTTCATTTTGTGAAACTGCATTTTTATGGCATACTTGAATATTTTTTTCACATACTGCTTTCCTTTGATAAAACGACTATTTTGGAATGACAAAGTAAATTCCCCCTCCCAGAAGAGAAGCAGCAAGAGCATACACCTCTTCCCAAATTTTAGAACAAATTTAGTTTCTTTTTATTCCATTCTGCAATAGATAAGGAAAATTACGCGTATTTTTGTAGAATCCAGGTTTATGTATAACTGTCCTCTAGATACTGATTCTTATATCAAGATCTGACTGGCACTGAGCTGGTTTCTGGCTCTGTACAGCATCTGGAATTTTTTACTACTTCTAGAGCATGCTAAACAGGGCCAGGTCATGATTTTAAATTCCTAGCACACTTCTTGGCACTGTTTGGAACCAAAGTAATACTCTTGCAGATAATGCCTGGACACAGATTTCAGGTCTTAGCTGACCCAAAACCCAAACAAACAAACAAAACCAGCCAACAATAAACAACAACAACAAAAAAAAACCCCAGCCTGTTTGGAGGCAGTCACACAGTTTCTGAAAGTAAAAGAATTCAGCTGGTTGATGATGAGCTCACTCAGGTCAATAGGCCAGAGTCAGAGTACAGCCCTACGTTGTTTTTACTGTTATAAATGAAGCCCCAGATTTCTGTGTTGTGGTTACACAAACATAATATTAATAATATTTGAATGTCTTCTCAGTTCAATTGTTTTGTGAATAATAGGTATTCTACTTTTTAGGGTGTTTTTTTCATTTTTACAGCAGCCCCAGCAATCACCATTCTTTCCATTAGTACAGAGAATATAATTTTTTAAAAGTTTGTCTTCTGTAGATAGGTACACAGTCAATTTGGTTAGCTCTCATCTTTGTTGAAGATGCAAGCAGCCAGTAAAACAAATGAAAAATAAAAGAGAATTTTATTCAATGTGACTGCATGACAGATGAATAACACAAGTGTATATCATAGCCAATAGGAAGAAACAGGGACTGACCAAAGTTTATGGCTTACAGACATAAATTTACCCTCTGTGAAGAAATGTAACTTAATCCTACCGGTTTCAGCTTTGAAGTCTTCCTGAACCTGTAAGGTTACAGGTCTGAACACATCTCTACCTCTGGTGGGCATGTCTCTTGATTTTCTAGTTTTTTTTAAATACAAAAATAAAAGCAAATTATGACAAGGTAGGAACTTCGTACTTCTTTAAAAAGAACCACAAAGGAATGTTCTATAGCACAGTTAATGATCCCTTCAAAATACAGGGCACAATACTTAGTATTTTAAGAAGACAATTTATTTCACCCATATTTCTCACTAAAAAAACATGTATATATTTAAAAAATAATCATTGCATGTATCCTTGGATTGAGGTCTGCATTTCTTCTTCCACTTGCATGAAGAAATGCTTTTTAAAACTTCATGGTTTGCAATCATCCTTTCTCAGTACAATGTGAAAAAACAGCCTAGCTATAGAACAGGACAATGGTTAAAGCTGTCTGTTGTGTTACTAGGATCTTCTAGTGAGATCTCACTGTTTTAATACTTATATTAATATAAAGGGAGAACTTACAAACTTATTTGGTAAGGATGGTGAATGCTGGTTTCCTTGAGTAGCACTGCCTGCAATTCCCTTCAGTAAACACAAAAACAGAGTAGGTGAATCAGCCCTGTTACACTGAAGCACAATCTTCTCTTAGAGAATGCTCCCTGAAATCAGTGAGACTACAGATGGACAATGCTTTTATTCATAGAGACTAAAAATATCAAGATCTACTCATGAGGCTACAGTTAGCTTGCACAGCTATGTGACATGAGCTTTGCCTAATACAAGTGACAACTGTTGTTTCAGCAGTATGAAATTTTTATGAGATAGTTTCATTTCACTCAGAGAAGAAAGTATTTTTTCACTGTAAGAATGCATAATAAACCTTTCTTGATATTTCAGGATGCAATGAGATTCAGTTCAGTTAATGCAATAGTCTGAAAGTGTGATTCTAGTCTCAAGCAGATTTAAAACTTATGAAAAGTCCCCTTCTAGTCAGTGGAGAAGTACAGATGCCACTAGAAGACAAGTCCTAAGCCAGGTGTTCAAGAAAAGTGACATAAATCACTGTCTTCATTGACAATAAATGGAGCTGAGGCAACTGCTTTTGTCTGAACTCACTTTCAGTCTTAGATAAGAACACAACATCATGTATTAAGTCTGACCAAAGCTTCCAACAGCTTATTTTCCCATATTCAACAAAAGACTGACAGTGAATTCACGGTAAGTGTACAAGGATGGTAAACATCTGCAAACTTATCCCTTTGTTTTCTTTTATTTCCCACTGTTGGGATGCTTTGTTAGCGCACATCTATTTCTTCGTCTTCAGGGAACTCTGGGCTTCAAAGGCTTTCTCAGAAATTGTTCAAAGTTGTTTTTCAGGGCCTAATCCAATTTTGGGGCGTAAAGTTGGAAAAGATCAGATAGGTACACCATCAGCTTTCTAGAGGAAGGGATAGTTAGATGCAGAACTGATTGCTTTTACTATTCCTAGAGTCATTCAAGCAATATTAACATCCCTGTTAGAACAGCCTGCTGTCAGCCTGCATATATATGGTCAGCATCATCATTCAGCACAGCAGTTCTGTACCACAGGAATGCAATGCTCAAGCTTGTGGATTCACCACAGACTTTTTAAAATTTTCCTGCTCTGAAAAAAAAAAAATCATAAAAGCTGATGAGCAAGGAGTGTTAAAGCTCCAAAGTCAAACATATGAAAGCTGGAAAAATTCAAATAAAGAATTCCCCACACCACATGAAATGAACCCTCCATGCTAGGCCCTGACTCATGCAAAGCATAGAAAGGATCTAAACTGAGGCAGAGCTACCTTGGTGAAGGGAATGGTGATACTGCATTCCCTGACCTTCAGGGCGGCTGAACGTTTCATCCTTAAAAGGTTTTAAATCAGATTGGAGGTGAGTTCGCTACCTCAACCGAAATGCATCTACACCAATGCATGAAGCATAGGCAACAAACAGGAGAAGCTGGACGCCATTATGCAGTGGGAAAACTAGGATATAGACACCATCACAGAAGCATGGTGAGATGACTTTCATGACTGGAGTGCTGCAATGGATGACTATAAGCAGAAGGGATAGACAAGGAAGGAAAGGTGATGGGGTGACTCTGTACATTATGGACTGTTTCGATCGTATAGAGTTCAATGATGGTGATAAAGTTGAGTGCTTATGGGTAACAATCGGGGGAAAGCCAACAAGTCCAATATCCTGATGGGATCCTCTTATGGACCACCTAACTGCAATCAAGACACAGATTGAGCATTCTAAATGTGGCTGGCACAAGTCTCATGACCACTAGTCCTTGTTCTCATGGGGGACTTCAAACTACCAGATGTCTGCTGGAAATAAACACAGTGGAGAGGAAACAGTCCAGGAGATTCCTTCAGTGTGTAGAAGATAAATTCCTGACACAGTTGGTAAGTGAGCCAACTATGAGAGGTGCCTCTCTGGACCTGCATTTTACAAACAGAGAAGTGGTGGGAGATGCAGTAGTTGGAGGCCATATTGAGCACAGTGACCACAAAATAATAGAGTTTTTTGATTCATGGTGAAGTAAGAAGGAGGGGTCACCAAAACTTCTAATTGGATTTCTAGAGGGCAGATTTTGCCCTATTCAGGACATTGGTTGAGAGAGTCCCTTGAAAGGCAGTTCTGAAGGACAAAGTGGTCCAGTAAGGCTGGACAATCTTCAAGAAGGAAATCTTTCAGGCACAGGAGCATTCCATCCCAATGTGCTGTAAGACAGAAGGGAAGAAGACCAACCAGGTTGAACAGGGAGCTTTTGCTGGGACTCAGGGAAAGAAAGGGAGTTAATCACCTCTGGAAAAAGAGACAGGCAACTCAGAAAGAGTACAAGTATAAGTCATACAGAGAGAACATTAGAAAGGCAAAAGCTCAGCTAGAACTCAATTTGGCCACTGTAGCAAAAGATAACAAAAATGTTTTAATAATACATTAAAAGAAAAAGGAAGGCCAAAGATAATCTCCATTATGTTGGATGGAAGGGGGAACACTGCCACCAAGGATGAGGTACTTAATGCTGCCTTTGTCTCAGTGTTTAGTAGTCAGATCATTTATCCTCACCATACTCAGCCCCTTAGGTTGGAAGACAGGGACAGGGAGCAGAATAAACCCCCCATAATCCAGGATGAAGAACTTAGCAACCTGATACTTCAGCAAGTCTATGGGGCCAGATGGGATCCCCCCCAGGGTGCTGAGGGAGCTGGTGGAAGAGCTCAACAAACCACTCTCCATTTATCAGCAGTCCTGGTTAACTGGGTAGGTCCCAGGTGACTGGAGACTAACCAACGTGACACTCATCTACAATAAGGGTTGGAAGGGGAATTCTGGGAACTACAGCTCTCTCAGACTAACTTTGGTACCAGAGAAGGTTATGGAGCAGGTCATCTTGAATGCCATCATATGGAACGTACAGAACTGCCAGATCAGACCCAACCACCATGGGTTCATGAAAGGTAGGTCCTACTTTACCAATCTAATCTCCTTCTATAACCAATGACCTGCTTAGTGGATGAGGAAAAGGCTATTGTCAAGAGTTAGGGCTGAGCCAGCCACTAAATGAGTGACAGAGTCTCTTAACATCTCTCCCTTCCCAAATGGATACAGAAAGGGAAAAATGGAGACACTTACGCATTGGGAAAGAAAACTAAAACTACTTTAATGAAAATGGCAATAATAAAATGTAATATATACAAATATATACAAACCAATACCAAACCTAACCACCCCAAAGGCAACTACATCACCAACACCACTGATGATGCTGGGGCAGAAGTCCCAGACTGGACTCACCAGCAGATGGGATCCAGATTCAGGAACTGGATTCAGGAACTGGATTCAGAAACACATGGATTGGGATTGAAGGCAGAACAGACAGAGTCAACTTCAGATGCCAGCCACTGAAGAAAAGAGAGAGATCCTGGTGATCCCTCAGCTTTATACTGAATATGATGCACATGGAATGGAATAGCTAGTTAGTCATTTTAGTGTCCTCTGAACTGTATTCTCCTCCCTGCAGGTGCAGCCTTTTATTCTGCAGCCCCAGTGTGGTACAAATGGGAGATCTTCTAACTCTATCCAGCTACCTGAAAGGAGGTTTTAGTGAGGTGGGGGTCAGTCTCTTCTCCCAGGTAACAAGCAATAGTACAAGAGGAAATGGCTTCAAGCTGTGCAAGGGTATGTTCAGGTTGGATATTAGGAAAAGCTTCTCCACTGAAAGTGTGGTGAAGCATTGGAAGAGACTGCCCAGGGAAGTGGTGGAGTCACCATCCCTGGAGATGTTCAAAAGAACAACATTACATTCACAACATTATTTAGTAGACATGATGGTGTTGGGTTGATATTTGGACTTGATGATCATAGAATCATGGAATTATAGAATGTTAGGGGTTGGAAAGGACCTAGAAAGATCATCTAGTCCAAACCCCCTGCCAGAACAGGATCACCTAGATGAGGTCACACAGGAATGTGTCCAGGCAGCTCCTGAATGTTTCCAGAGAAGGAGACTCCACAGCCCTCCTGGGCAGCCTGTTCCAGTATTTTGTCACCCTTACTATAAAAAAGTTTTTCCTCATGTTAATACTGAACCTCCTGTGGTCCAACTTGCACCCATTCCCTCTTGTCCTAACATTGGATGCAATTGAGAAAAGCCTGGCTCCCTCCTCCCGACACTCACCCTTAACATATTTGTAAACATTAATGAGGTCCCCTCTCAGTCTCCTCTTCTCCAGCTCTCACAGCCTGTCCTTGTAGGGCAGATGCTCCACTCCTTTAATAATCTTGGTGGCCCTGTGCTGGACTCTCTCCAGCAGCTCCCTATCCTTCTTGAGCTGGGGAGCCCAGAACTGGACACAGTATTCCAGGTGAGGCCTCACCAAGGCAGAGTAGAGGGGGAGAATAACCTCTCTGGATCTGCTGGCCATGCTCCTCTTAATGCATCCTAGGATCTTAGAGGTCTTTTCCAACCTTAACGATTTTGTGATACTATGTTTACATCCAAATGTTTTTCTGAGCACTAACAGGGCCTAAGATGAGACCCTTTTAGAAATTTGTTTCTGGTGTTTACTAGTTCAAACGGACTTCTTAATTTAATACTTTCATCAGTATAGAAAGACTTATGTCTTTGATCCCTGGCCATTAGAAAAGCCTTTCTAATTTATAATCAAGGTATTTAAAAAGACATCCATTTAATCCTGAAAACCCTTGATCTGAGATTATATTATTTTCTCTATACCTTTACAGAATTTTGAAGGTCTATAGGATTATCAAGGACATTTTCGTTAGACACCTATGATTTTAGGGATCTGTGATATGCGTGATATAAGGACTTTTGCTAAGGTTGTGCAAGTTGCCTTTGGAATAGGATAAAAACATTGCCCAAAGCTCTCTACCTCCTTACTGAGCTCCTGTTATTGTATTTAGGTTTGGATAAACTTTTCTCTGGAAGGTGATTGCTCACAGCAGTTAATTTTAAACTTGCAGGCTTAGATCTGGCTCTATGTGTGTGAACAGGCTGTCATCATGCATTCCAGGTTACTCTCAGAAATGAATGTCTTTCCTCAGTGTTTCTCAGTGCTGGGGTGTCAGACATTCCTTCTGCTCTGCATTAATCCAATTACTAAACACCTGCAGACATGCAATAACAGTTTTTGTGCCAAGTCCCTTAGAAATGGTTTTATAGGAGAATGTAATCTGCTGTCCTGCTATCAGGAGTCACATTACACACCTGCCAAGTCCTGAGCTGAAAAATAACAATCAACATTTTAATTCATTGCAAGAATGTTTGGGGGCACATTAAAGAGACAAAATGACATTCTTCTTAATTTTACTGCCACGGAGTCCATTAAACATTTTGAACTTGTAGTTAATTTTATTAAAAAGTCAGTTTCAGTACTAAAATATTTACAGTACAGCATGATAAAGACAGGCTTCTCATGGCAACTTAGTCAAGTTCCAAAAGATCCATTAAAGAGAGAACTGCTTCAAGCACATATATAGTGTCATTCCAATTCTGTTATTAGGGATTTATCTGATAATCACCAAAACGCATTTCAAAGTGGAATTTTAAACTATGAAATAATTTGTTTTTCTTGTGCTTTTTTTATACTTTCCTTCTTTTTTTTCTCCTCTGTTTTTAAAATGGTTATACTTCTCAGAGCTGAAACAAAATTTGTTTCCAGAAGGGAACACTTTTCAAGGGATGAGCGTTAGTTAGGTGCCAAAGAATAATACAATAAAATGGAACAGAGTTTAGGAGTATGAGTCAACTGTTGACTGTACCACAGGTTTTTGTAAAGCCTTGGGTAGGTCATTTCATCCTTTCGTTGCACAGATTTATTTGTAAAATGCACATTGATGAATCAGAGGAATGTCAGTGTGAATAATAAAAAACCCTAAAACATTCCTAGAAAGCCTTTTTGTGAGTTAGTGTGGTCCTTTATTAAGCTAAACAGCTCATCTTTTCATGTGGAAGACTATTTATATACACCCAAATGTCATCTTATTCCATCATGTTCCATTATCTTCAATTACAAGAGCAGGAATACAAACAGCACAGAATTATTTAATGAAATACAACAATACCAAGCATAAATTTTAAAGAAATTCTTTATAATAATCCATCTTGCCTGTTTACCTTGGCAAGCAATATGCAGCAATGATAATATGTGCTCTGTTCAGGAAAAGAAATTGGATTTGACCAGAGTCACCTGCAGTTTATAGCAGTGCAGTCACTGCTGAGGGCTATACATAATGTCCTAAGGGGTCTTTTACACAGCTGTAGACAAGAGAGCAAGATACTGCTAGCCAACAAAGAGCATTCCAAGGCTATGGCCCTGTGTACTAACCCCTTCCAACTAACTTTACATTCCCCCATCCCATATGTAACCTTCAGCCTCCCACTTGAAGCAGGCAGTCTGACAGTAATAATAATAGTCATAAGAAAAGGTAACCTCTGTCATACTAACAATTTTTGAAAACTTAAATGCCCAGGATGTGATTTTAGTTAAAATGCACACTGTCTGGCTTGTCTGTTTCCAGGAGAAAGTTTCTATCACAGAAAGACAGTGATCCGTTATACCTATTTGCACTCCCACATGTGGAGGTCAGTCCCACCACTACACAGTCTGATTTGTAGAGAGCATATATAGATATATATAAACGAGAATGAATCTGGTTTGCCTTAAGTTTGGTTTTGCCCAACAACCTTTGCATGAGCAGTGTTTTGGAATGATCAAAAACAAAGGAGATTTTTGCTCCTGTCAGTGTTGCAGTTTTGTGTAGTCTTCTGTATAGTCCTATTAAGAGGAAGATATTTGTACTGATTATCTGACAAATCCGTTATTATCATTCACATATGACTAGAGTGTAGGAATGGTGAGGTAGGGATTTACAAGAAGGACTAATCTCTTCCTTCAGTGCATACCATACAGACAAGCATGTACATAGTTTTAACTTCAAAATTGTATACATCTGTCTACACCCATCACAGTGTATCTCATTCTAGCATTGGCTATTTCCTCCTTAAAAACTTCTTGGGGTTTTATGTAACATTTTGCAGATTTGTTTTGTTTTATTTCACAAAAGAGACCCCAGATTCTCATGTCCTTTTTAAGGGAGTGGGATGAGGATCATCAAGATCTGTATTTGTCCATGCGCAAAGCTGACAGAATTGAAGTCTTTGAAATCAATCTTAAGTGCATTAGCTTAAAGCAGTACTGCAAAAGTTAGAAAACTCATGCATTTTTTTCATATACGCTCAAAAAACTTGTATTTTGCCTTCCACAAAATCTCACAGCAAGCACTCTCCCAAGACAGTGCAATAAAATACCGATAAACGATCATGTTCATGATCTGACAGAGATTCGAACAGGCCCAGAGTAAAAGCTAAATATACTGTACGAGGATCCTTTCCAAACTAAAGGACTTGGTGCAAAGAGTTTTGCCCCAGCCCTACTGCACCTTCTGCTGTTCTCCTGCTATAGGGATTGCAGTTCATTGCACTGTGTCACTGCAACTTCACCAGCTACTGTGCACATACAGAAGCGGTGTTTGCAGAGAAACTACAAAATATTGCTCTGAGTGTTCCAACTAATATGCATTTTAAATAGCCTAAATATTGCATTTGTATGAGTAATGCCTGTATTATGGACTCTGAGAGATTCATATAACTTGCTTACTTTATTTTCTGTTTTCCCAGAGAAAAGCTCAATGTCCAGTCCCCTTTCCACAGAAGTTAATGAGGGAGTCTTAATACTTATTTCAAGAGGAGGGTCAGTCCTACTGGAGGTCCTATACTGCCTAAAAATGACACAACTTTTTGGACAGAGACCCAAAAGGCTCCATGTGTTGCTGTCATGCTGGGCTGACTTATCTGAGGGAAAGGTCAGCCCATTGTGTAAAGGGCCAGGGAGTGAGTAACACATTTGCTGTGTGCTTGGGAGAGGAAGCTTGAAGCTGGAAAGTGAGTCTGACTCCTAGCATCCTTCAGGAGTTGCTTCAGCTCAGAACCTGCACAGCTTCAGCATGAGTTTTCAGCTTTGCCTCTTTTAAACACAAATAAAAATCCTCTACCTTCAGAGGGTTAAAATGCAGGTCTTGGTTATGGTTCAAAATGGGATTCTTCTACTCTGCACTGCTGCTGTACTTGAGAAGACAATGACAGATGTGAGCTGAAGAATAGGCCTCATTCTTCTCCATCTATCTTCAACAAAAACTTGTGAAACAATCTTTCACAAAAGATGCTTCAAGGATCTTCATATCTAGATTTTTTTGCATTTGTGAAACAGCAGATATATTAGAGAACATGAACTTTATACCGATGAACTCATTTCCCCTTTCAGATCCCTTTCTGTGACGGTCAGCCAAAACATTCCCTCTAGAATGTAGACAGTAACTTCCACAGCTGTGTAGTCCAAATGGCACAGGTGCTTCTCTAAACTTTATCCTTTCTGATAGAAAAGTAGATATTATCATGCATCGTAGAGGAAATAAATAGAAAAAAACCTCTCAGTTTGTTGTCAGTGTTGAGTTAGTTATTTTGTGGGTGTATCATCTGACTTTTTAAAATTTGTTTATTGGTTGTAAGGTAAAGAACGAAATAAGTATAAGGAAATTTTTTTCAACCGACAAAAGGTAATAGTTTAGCACTTCACATAGGAAAAGAAAAACAGTATTTTGACTACGTGCAGGTTTTTTCCTTTGCGCTCAGGCAGGAGGAAGCACATTTAAAGCTACTGTCTCAACCTACTAACATGAGATTCAATCAGATAGGCCAAAGACTCACAGACAATCATACTGTAGGGGACATGGATTTCCAAATAAAATGGTTATTTATTTGCAGCAATGCCCAGATGCCAGAGTTATCATCTGATGGAAGGAATACACATTATATGCTGAAGGACCTGATCAGATAGAGCACTGGAAAGTTGTCTTGAAAAGAACTAGCCATAACCACAAAAAATATTCAAAATCCATGCACAGAACTGGCAGGTGCCTACAATATCCTAAATTTATCCTCTTGCTTTGAAATCCTTCATTTACTGCAACACTTTCATGCATCATATCTAAACTACTAGAGAGACAGTTGCTACCAATCGACTTCAGCCCTAACTACTGAGATGTTGTCCTTTTTTACTCTTCATGCCATAGGATTACAAATGTCAGTGTCCCAGAGGATTAACTCCCATTTTAATTCTGCACATAGAACAAAAATACTCTTAAAATCAAGAACACAAAGAGAACCTAAAAGGAGATGCTCTGACACACTCTTCCATGGATTTATATTACAAAATATCCTAGGGTCGTATGCCATAATTTTATCCTGTTCTGTCATCCAGATTACACACTTGCTGTACACTCACTGTCCATCTTAATATCTTAGTCTTCATTTGTTCACAACAAGCTTTGTCACTGTATTTGGCTGAGGTAAATGCTGCTGAAAATCATAAAGCTACTTTAACAACTTGGAAACCTGTATCATTTTTGCTTGAGCTAACACCAAAAGAATCAACACCACATAATACGCAATCATGTCAGGGACACACTTCAGTCAATCAACTGGAGGAACAATTGAAAATTTGTAGGATAAAGCTGTCTTTAACACCAGCAATGAAAGCAAGCCTCAGTTCTAAACACAGTTCCAGATACTACACCATTCACCTGAGGATTAAGAGATAACACTTTCAAAAATGTTGGAATGCTTTAGAACCTTTCAGAAACATTACCCAGAGCCCAAGAACTGTGGCAGGTCAGAAAAATATGATGTGCATGACACTGTGTAGAGTATTCATAAACCTTCAGTTTATCGTCACAAGATTAATCTCTCTAGTCACATCCTCTATAGGGAGAGAAGCAAGGTGGGCTTCCTCAGGAGGCCTTTGGGAGTGACTCTATTAGGCTAAGCTAACCTTTGTGAATACCCCCTTTCAATGTAAAATAAACACCATATTTGGTTGACCTATCCTCATTTTCAGAGCAACCCTAGCCATAAATCTGAATGCAATTCACAATGCAGGTCATGTCGCAGTACCTCCCTCTTGGCTTGAGCCCAGTGGCTCCATGCTGAGCAGCTGGTTAAGTGCTTTGCTGGAGCAGAGCCACATCGCTCTGCACCTTACCAGATGCAGCCCCAGATGAGTATGTGGGTATCTGTATACACAGGAACATCTCAGAGTTCATTAAGGAGTTAAAATCAGACAGTGCACCCACCACAGCCCTTTGAGCTGTGATCCTATCAGATTTTACAAGCTAAACAGAACCAAGGTAGGTCATGTAAGAAAGAATCAGAAACATATAAGGATCCCTAAAGGCTGCAGACAGTGATTTTAATAATGCAATAGGTGGCACTTTTTCTTAGTGCACTAATACTGAATCATAAACCAAATTCTCCAACCGTGATCAAAAAAGAACCTACAAACTCTTAGGGAATCAGAAAGAAAGAAGAGAAATATTTTAAAGTCCTGCCAGGATTCTGTTATAATTATCTGCTACAGCTATCCAAAAAACTGTGGAGATTTTCTACCAAAGGTTAAAAATAATTTAACACTGTCTGTTTTCTCAAACAGAAGAAAAATAGAATGCTTTCAAATTTCTCTTCCTCTTTGACCTTCCCCCAAATGATGATGTTTCTAAACAAAAAACAAAAAATCATTAAAATTACAGTTTTATTTTAAAACTGGACATGAAAAATGCCCTTATGTATTCATATACAAAAAGGAAAGTCATCTCAATTCTAGATACAGTGCCTAAATTTCCAAATATTTTCAAAGAAATAAACATTGTCATCACATTTGGGCTATACAAAATATGCGCAATTCCACTGGGCTTTTTTTGATTACTGATGGTGTTTGGGTTGGGGATTTTCTTGACTTTTTTTTTTTTTAGATCTGAAATCGAGAAATCTCAATGCACAAAATTAGAAATTAGAAATTAGAAAAAATTAGAAATCTTCCATGAAATTACTGGGCAGCAAGATATTTGGGGATGTCACCAACTGAAAACTACTAATGCATAGTGCCATATAGTTATACAATATCTATACATATGCACATACAACATGACACAGTACAATATAATGCAATACAGTCCAATAAATATTTTGAATGATTTCTATTAAATTTTTTTGTAAGTGGATCCACAAGACAAGAAAGACAGGCAGATTCAAGCAGGTAGATCCAAGGCTCAGACCTCCAGATTAGCTGCTCACTGCTGAGCTGACCCATTGGGTGCAGAAATCAGCGGGTTTCCCACCCCAGACCTTTATCATCCACAGTATGCTGAACACCCAAGCAAAACCTGCTCCCTGAAACCTCCACCCAAACCAAACTGCCAAGGAATCAATGCCTCTCAGAAGAGCTCTTCAGAGAAAACTTCGGGAAGGAGACAACTTGGATGCTTCTCCTGACAAGTTTTCAAACAACAGGCTTCATCCAGAGGCAAGTGGAGCAGAGCCGTGCTTATGGCTCTTGCACGCCGTATCTACCAGCGCCATCTGGTGATGCCTACCTCCTCTCTCCTCCCTGCCCAGCTGCCCTGGTGAAGGTTTCTAGACTGCTTTTCCCAGCATAACAGAACTTTGAATAGACTTAATCACAATAATTTCTATTTCTATAGTGGAGCTAAATGAATGAAGCTAGTTTACTGCTGGATCTGCCTCTGCTATCTTATTTGAACCGTTTCTTGGAATTTTTTTTCTGCATGAAAATAGTAGTTTATCTCCAAACTAGCAAAAGAAATTAATTTCACAGACAAGACCATGATGAATCTATTGCACCTTCCATTTACTCTGGATTCAGAGAAAGAACTGCAAATGGCTGCCCAGTTCACCCTTTAACAAGGGAAAGAAGTCAACAGCAATTTACAGTCAACAAATGAGAAGACCAAACACGTTGTTATCCTAAGACTAGATCGTGCATCCACTGCCAAGGAAAAATATTCAGCTACTGATGTCAGTAGGAGCTGCTTGTATTCAGTAACTGCCTATCTGATCACTTAATATTTGACTCAATGTACCACATATGGAATTGGGCATGTACATCCATGTCACTCTACAGGAAAATAAAGTAAGACTTGATTTTGCAGAAAAACTGGATGAAGGTAATGAGGATTGTATATTAATAACAGTAAGAGCTGGATTTCAAAAATCATCAGCTCATGCCTTGAAACAAGGCTGTTCAGTGTACCCCTGTTATAGTTCTAAAACAATAAGGAAATAAGCAATAAGAAAAGGGCAGGATCTTTCTATCTTTGCATTTTTCTCTCTCCATTAATAAAAATTGGTATATCAAATGTAAATGTGAGAAGAAAACAGTCACAAAAGCACTTATCCACCTGGTCTACACAAAAAATTGAAGTTCGGTGGAGTGAAAGCTACAAAATCAAGACACATTGTGGAAAAGAAATTAATCCTCTTTAACTAATCCTAGAAGCCATAACAGTAAACACATTTATCCATGNGAACTGCAAATGGCTGCCCTGTTCACCCTTTAGCAAGGGAAAGAAAAGAAGTCAACAGCAATTTACAGTCAACAAATGAGAAGACCAAACACGTTGTTATCCTAAGACTAGATCGTGCATCCACTGCCAAGGAAAAATATTCAGCTACTGATGTCAGTAGGAGCTGCTTGTATTCAGTAACTGCCTATCTGATCACTTAATATTTGACTCAATGTACCACATATGGAATTGGGCATGTACATCCATGTCACTCTACAGGAAAATAAAGTAAGACTTGATTTTGCAGAAAAACTGGATGAAGGTAATGAGGATTGTATATTAATAACAGTAAGAGCTGGATTTCAAAAATCATCAGCTCATGCCTTGAAACAAGGCTGTTCAGTGTACCCCTGTTATAGTTCTAAAACAATAAGAAAATAAGCAATAAGAAAAGGGCAAGATCTTTCTATCTTTGCATTTTTCTCTCTCCATTAATAAAAATTGGTATATCAAATGTAAATGTGAGAAGAAAACAGTCACAAAAGCACTTATCCACCTGGTCTACACAAAAAATTGAAGTTCAGTGGAGTGAAAGCTACAAAATCAAGACACGTTGTGGAAAAGAAACTAATCCCCTTTAACTAATCCAAGAAGCCATAACAGTAAACACATTTATCCATGAGTTTTCATCATAGAAATAAACACTAAAACAAAGTCAATCACTGGATTATTTGATGTATTTCTTAAATAAGTCTGGCCAGGTCTTCAAAGTTTTCAGTGCTTTGAGTGTGATTGAGTAATACAAAGTCAAGGATCTCTGACAAAATATGTGAAGAGATTTGCAAAGTGTGGGTCTCTGATGAATACATAAGCTCATCCAGTTCACCTAAAATAAGTCCTGAACTTCTCTCTGGCCCTAATAAACTAGAAATCCTAGGTTAAGGTCTTGTTTCCTCTATGGGTGCATAAGTCACAAAGAACTTCCCTCTAAGGACACTCAAATGCAAGCATTCTTACTACAGACTGTACTGGAAGCTTGGGCACTTCCATTAGGAAGCTTGGCTATCTCAAATTTGGGAGCAGGCTAGCTGACAGAGTTAATAAAACCGTGGCAGAATGTCCCCAGAGAGGTAAAATGCTATTTTATTGCACAAGCAGTGGTTTGTTTACTTTTCCCTCTTTATGCAAGCGCATCTCCCTGCTGATGCTGTGGCAACATATGAGAGCATGTGCAGAGGTAGATGCTGCTGCAGGGTCCCTCACAAACATATCCTAACTCTTTTCAAAGAGTCTTTGAGACCTTCAGGAAGAATGAATGAGAGAGGCAAAGTCTTAATTTCACTCTTTTGGATTTGACTGAGTCTTTTTTACAGGGATGACACTTACTTTGCACTCCTGTAAAATTTGTACAGTTGGACTGTGGAAAACCAAAGATTCCCATGGATTCCCAGTCTAAGCGCTGACATTAGTGCTACTCCAGCCCTGACTTCTACCTGAGTACTTCTTGCTGCCCATCTCAACAAAATGCAAATTAAAATGGATTACTTTCTCTTGCCCATTTCAGCAAAAGCCCCTTGCAGTAAATAAATAACATTTGCATTTTTCACCTGTTTTAGCACTCCTTTTGTGTCTCTCCATAGGCTGTCTGTTATTTTATTCTTTTTAAAATTCAAGGTGTTCCACAGGCTGCTTCTCATCACTGAATCAGCTGAATTGAAGAGGAGTGGTAATCATGGAATTAATAATCCCTGTGATGTTTGAGGTGCATGGAAAGCCACCTTTGGCCTTCCAGCTCTTTCTGCATTTCTGTATGACTGAAATCTATAGTTTGTAGGAGGCATCCTGCATTACCTCCTTCACATAAGTGAAGTCTACCTTATGGCTGCTAAATTCAGCATAATAGGGGGTGAATTAGTCTCATTTTGACTAGGAAAACAGTTGTTACCAATGCTGAGTATGTCAGTCCCAGCAGCATGGTTCCACCGTTGTGTTATGAGTTCATTTTTATTGCATCTCCAGAAGACAATCTCTCCATTTACAAACATTCTCCTTCTACAATTTTTTTGTTTGTTTCTAAATTTCACTCCATTATTTCAATGAATTATTTCTACTTGAAAAAAAATCTGTTTTTTTTTTCCTTTTTGTCTTTTTAATAAGAGCTGTGGTTGAATTACATAAGAGAGACAATTTCATGAGCGTTAAAAAAAATTAAGCCTATTTTCTGATAGGTTTGTGTTTCATGGTTGGCTGACAATCTTAGGTGAAAGATATGAATGTTGCAGCATGAGTTCACTTTTGATGGATGTTGGAGAATCTACATAGGAAAGAGATTCTGTGAATAGTCCAAAGTGAGGAAAAAAATTATTATCTATCACATAGTCATAACAGTAGATAATTCTACATTCTCCAGTGAATACCTTTGAGTATATCTCAAATAAAGTGTTTCTCTGCTGTCTAGTGTAAGTTGATTTTACACCACGTCTTTTCCTCCTGCAGCATTAATAAGTCCTCTCACCTTCACCCAGATGTCTGCTTTCACAGAACATAGTGGAACTTCATGTCTGAAAGATATACGAAATGTGGTTGAAAACAGAAAAATCAAAAGTTATCAGAGGGGATGATCGTCTATGCACATAGGTAGTAAGACCTAGGTTTAGGCAACCTTAAGCTAGTTGTCTAAGTTGCCTGGGCTGTCCCTGGAGAAAGATAGGAGATCCCAGGACTTACAAGTGAGAGCCAGCATATGTAAACATTTTACTTTATTATCTTACTCTCCTGACCCAACAAGAAGCTCAAGATTTTGGCTTTTCCTTATGTGTTTGTGTTTTCCCTCCCTATTCAATGCAATTGCCTTTAAAATTCATTCCCCTTCCTGTCTCCATTCACTTCAATTAGTTCTAGTTCTGTACCGGCCTGGATCACTGTATGGGGAAGAGTTAAGTGTTGTACCTCAGGAGCACACATCTCTGGCATTGCACAACCAATAAAATCTACAAAGTGCCTAAGGGAGCTTTTCAGCTAAGAAGAGAAATATCTACTGCTTTTAGATGCCTGAGTCTTAGGCAGGAGTAAAATACACTGGATTCAGTCACTAATCCCCTAAGGAAACCAGATTAAAAGTAATACTGAAAACCTTGTGTTCTATACATAAGTAGCCTTTATCGGCTGAGTGAAAAATTAACAAGGTTTTTAAAAGGGAATTTACAAACACAAGGGCTGGTTTGATATTGGCTAATGCCACAGCTGCACTAGGGAGCATCAGCATGGCTTACAGTATGAGAACTAACAGGCTACTCAATCCAACTAAACATCTAGAATCAGATTTCCCTTCAGTGCTAAATGAACTGATTTCACAAAAGAATATAGATGGAAGAGGTCCCAAAAGCAAACTTACAATATAAGAAAAGCATTTTGACTTAAGACATTTAAGAATGCAGAGAGATTATAATTTTGTGACTCCCAGATTTCTGTTGTACATTTGTGCTTAGGTAATCCCTTTCAGATGTACATATTTTGTTTAAAATGGCTTATGGCTAATTCTTTTTGATTCACAGAAGGATTTGATTGAAGAGAGTGAGTTAAGCTGGAGAAACCTACAAATTAAATAGCTGGGATCTTTCTTTTCAGTTGCAAGGCCAGAGGTTTCTATTGTTTGTTTGTACAATAATCTATGTGGAAGAGCAGAGCAGAGCATGTTTTTAATGAATGAACCACCTGTGCAGCCCTATAGGAAACATAAGGAAAATAGCTTTCAGCATCAGTTATTTGTATATGGGGAGAGTGGCGGGGAAGAAAGAAGAAACATGCTGTATCGATTCTTTTCTATGTGCACACACAGTGCCAGTGCAAGAATTCGATTGGATGTTCTGTGACAAAATTTGAAGTTCAGTCTTCAGGCAATCACACTGTTTCTATCACTGAAAACTCCTGCCCTAAAACTAAATACTCTTGTTCTTGCATTTTGCTTGGTCATTGTTAAAGCACACTGCCAGTGCCTGGAGTTACAACTATTCTCTTATTCTCTATCACTTCTTTTCCCACCTTCTCTCTCTTTTTCTCTCCTGTTGTTCCCTTCCGTTGCTGTGAAGAAATAATCTGAATCTTCCATTATTAGATATGTGAGTAACAAACTAAACATCAGTAGATCTATATGTAAGGGAAGGGGTGAATAGGAATAATTCATGTTGAAACAACACAAAGAATTGTTTTCAGCAATCTGGTAAAAAAGCTTGTTTGGAAAACTTTTATTTGACTTTTGATTGTCCCTTAGAAATGATAAAACTTTTTTTTTTAAATTATACAAATTAAGAACAAAAAGAGTTTCTATTATTTTTTTTGATTCACAAATATCTGAAATAAATCAAATGTGCAATCCCTCTCATACTTAAAATGTACAAAATAGCACATCAATTTTGTAAATAGTTTTAGTCAGACACCATCTTTATCTGTTTACTCCTTAGATGCTTACCTGTGTCTTATTACTTAATGCACTTATCTACAGAGACAAGTGAGGTTTCATCCCTCCTAAAACTTGATAAGACTTCTGAGCTTCCCAGAGTCAAAACAGAGAGCTTTGTTGAGTTTAGTACATCTAGAAGTTTAAAAACCTTTGGAAAAAAATCTTGCTTTACAATACTTTACTTTTTCATCAAAAATATGTCATGTATAAAGCACTTACTATTGTTGTGCTGGTTGAAAAGCTTTACATTCCTTTATTTCCCTTCCTTTTTAGGCACGTGAGTTAGGAAAGTTAAGAGTGAAAGCTGCAGTATTATTTCAAAGAAGTAGGTGAAATGTGTGCATTTTTGGTGAAGCATTCAGATAGTGAGTTCCAGTTATTGTTGCTACTGCTACACACACATCTGGTGGCCAGTACTTGCACTAGTGAAATGAAGGGAGGAGGGCAAAACCTGTGGTGTGTGTCCCCAAACAGCATATGGGTACATTCCTCTGAGCACTAAACACATCAGAGTAGAACACAAAGCCCATCTCATATATACCAGGAGGGCTGCTTTTTGACTTTTTAGTAGTTTCTTCTGATTTACTCAAGTGTCAGTTGGAGAAGGACCATAACCCATGCTTTAGAATGTTTTCATTTGCTCCTCTGAGTACAAAACTTGGAGAACTTTGTGAAAACAAGCTACTGTTGCTGGTTTGCCAGGTAGGCAACCTCTCTGAGCTCTGGTTGAGAGCTGGTCCAAATAAAATGTTTCTCACAGCTATGACTACATTGCACTAATTCAACTAGAATCAACAATTACATCAGAAAAATGTGTTTACTTTGGTTCTGGGCCACAGACACTGGGCCCAAATGTGATGTAGAACATATGCCCGTTGTTGCTTGTAGGGACAAATAATTTTACAGGTGGACCTCAACATTCCTTCCTTTTGCTGAGTATACTACTCCTGGTGAAGGACCTGGAACACACTTTTGTTATTTATGGAACTATACATAAACACACTTATTTAGATAGGCAGGGTAAACAGTAATTCTGAGATCAGAAGTGATCGGAATAAGATTTTGTTTCTCTGTTTGCTTAGGGATTCATGACCATGATCCTCTCATTAAAGCTATAACTGTTTACATCAACAAGGACTGAGAACCTCAGCTCCTCAGTAATCTTACATTGGTGTAAACCAGAAGTAAAGTAGCCAAAGCCAGTAGAATTACACCCATGTAAAATTAGCATAGTAGAGATTACAGTCAATCCTGTTCTTCATTAATCATATCATCAAAGAATTGAATCAGACAGCCAAAAGTGAAGAAAAGACTCTATTTAGCCAGGCTGTTGGTTCAGATGCCATACAATACAATTTCAGCCGAGAATTTTCATCCAAGCATATGAAAGAGAAACATTACATGTTTTCTACTTGCCTGAGTTTAGTCATCTTGTTCCAGTATAAAGTTGCAGGAATTATAAATTGGATTTTTGTTTTAAAACTTCTGGTTTAAACTTTCTGAGAGTACAAGACCTTAGTTTATTGGTAAACTTTCTGTCATTAAGAGAGGTGAATAGAAACAATCTGTATGAGATAAACTTTACAGGGGAAATATAAACCACTTAGGGAATATGTCTGAATAAAGTATGATATCTACTTAAACTGTTTTGATAAATTATGGTAACAAACCACTGGACTTTTTAAGTTGCAGCTTAAAAAGAAATCAACAGTTTAACAGTGAGTAAAACTGAGTCTGAACTTCTGCCCACACTTATCCCAGCATTGAAGCTTTTTCTAACTAGAGTTCTGGGTTTAATCTACTAAGACAAAATAATGAGAGCTATACAAATCTAAGCTACATTAAAATTGCATCTGCCTTTTAGTTTGGGAATATCTCCATCAGAAAGAAGTAAAAAGCAGGAATATTTAGTTACTACTAATGCCACTAACCCATACAACATGAAGCAATAAACACCCATTTAAGAGAGAGAGCTGATAAAACCAAATTGTATTAAATAAGGACACATCTAAATTTTTATCTAGAGTTCTAAATTAAAACCATAATCTTTCCTGATGGTCCAGAACTAGAAGAAAAGATACTGAAAGTTGAACTTCTGAGATATGACAAGTACAGCTGCTTTCATATTTCTTTCTGTCTAACCTGACATCTCGCAATTGTGGTCTCATGAAATGCCAACCCTCCAGGAGAGAAAAAAAGGCATTTTGATAACTCACATGGGACTCAATGCTTTTGAGGTTCACCTACTTCTCTCACATTTGTAGATCTCTTTCATTGTCTTTACTAACACTGTGCAGTAGGATCTTAATGAAGAGACTGGTAGCACAAAGGTAGAAGGTAGAAATCATTAAAGTTCCCAAAGCAATTTTTTTATACCTACCCTTCTGTCCAGAACAAATTCAGACTTGGTGATAACAGTGTGCCTTATTCCCCAAGCAGTTGCATTCCCATAAAGAATACTCTTTAATTTCCTTACAGAAACTGCTGTGCAGCACTTCAGTGCCTGCTGAAATTGATGTAACAGTCTGAACTGTAATCACCCAGTGCAAAGCAGCAGAGAAAGTCAATGTTTTCTTAATTCATATGCCACCTAAACTGCTCCTTTCTGCATTGTATGAGCTGTAAAATGGCTAATGGGTTACGGAAAACATCTTCATTCTACACATTAAGGATAAACTTAGAGTATAATATGTTTGTGTGTTTTTATTAACTCTTGATTGATGCTGGGCAATGCATATGTTTGAACAAGAGTTGAAAATCTATTAAAATATTTGCTTAAATTCTTTACTACAGTCTTAGAATTGATCTCCAAAGCCCCTGGGACTTGGAGATGCAGAGGAAAGTTAACTGAAAGAAGTCTGGGAGAGGTCAACAAGCTCAAGCACACTCCTGCAAAATTTTCCACCTCTCTTATCAACTTCAATAAACTTGACTCCTAGTTTTTGCTCTTGAAATCCAAGGGACACATGCAAAGAATTCGTAGCTATGTAGGCTGTGCTCACAGCAATCTCATCTTTCACAGAATCATAGAATGTTAGGGGTTGGAAAGGACCTAGAAAGATCATCTAGTCCAATCCCCCTGCCAGAGCAGGATCACCTACACAAGGTCACACAGGAATACATTCAGGCAGCTCTTGAATGTTTTCAGAGAAGGAGACTCCACAGCCCTCCTGGGCATCCTGTTCCAGTGCTCCGTCACCCTCAGTGTAAAGAAGTTTTTCCTCATGTTAATACTAAACCTCCTGTGGTCCAACCTGCTCCCATTCCCTCTTGTCCTAACATTGGATGACATTGACAAGAGCCTGGCTCTCTTCTCCTGACACTGGTACTTAACATATTTGTAAACATTAATGAGGTCCCCTCTCAGTCTCCTTTTCTCCAGGCTGAAGGGACCCAGCTCTCTCAGCCTGTCCTCATCGGGCAGATGCTCTACTCTTTTAATAATCTTGGTGGCCCTGTACTGGACTCTCTCCAGGAGCTCCTTCTTGAGCTGGGCGGCCCAGAACTGGGCACAGTATTCCAGGTGGTGCCTCACTAGGGCAGAGTAGAGGGAGAGAATAACCTCTCTCAATATGCTGGCCACGCTCCTCTTAATGCATCTCAGGATGCCATTGGCCCTCTTGGCCACAAGGGCACATTGCTGGCTCATGGTCATCCTCCTATCCACTAGGACTCCTAGATCTTCTTCCCCAGGGCTATTCTCCCACAGATTAGTTCCTAACTTGTACTGATACATGGGGTTGTTCTTTCCCAGATGCAGTACTTCACACTTACCCTTGCTAAATTTCATTAAGTTTCTCCCTGCCCATCTCTGTAGCCTGTCCAGGTCACTCTGGATGGCAGCACAGCCTTCTGGTGTGCCAGCCACTCCTCCAAGTTTGGTATCATCTGCAAACTTGCTGAGGGTACACTCTACCCCTTCATCCGGATCATTGATCAATATATTGAACATTACTGGACCCAGCACTGACCCCTGGGGGACACCACTAGTCAACGGCTTTGGCCTTGTTATTGTTATTAAGCATTGAGTGTTATTGAGTATTGAGTATTATTTAGAGATTTACACTTTCAAGCTGACTGCTTTCTGTAGCATTATGCTGCACAAAAAGCAGGTCATGCACAGATTATATTAAAAATGACATGGGCTGGGAAACACTACCATATTACCTCTGATTTCCTTTACTCAGGTGAAATACTTTTCCTCCTGTGAGACATATCTTTCCTTGGTTTTGCATTTCATACACCTCATCCAAAATTTATCTCATGCCAAGCAGTAAAACAGTTTTCAGAGAACTGCCTGTACCCTGGTTTACCCAGTTCTCTTCTCCAATGCCCTAAAATCCTTAATCACTGGCAATCAAATATCAAAGTCCCACCTGCTCTCTTTTTCTGGTTCAATATTTTTTTTTCTTTCTGCATGGCAAGAAGGACAGAGCCTGTTCTACCCTTTCTCCTGTGAACAGGGTTAGGATGCTCCTGAAGAAGGCAGAAGATGCCATTCCAGAACCCCACAGGCTGCGCTCCAGCCCTCCCTCTGCCATGTGGACATGGTCACAGATCCACACACAGTGGAAGCCTTTGGCTGGGAGTTTTGAAACAAGCCATAGCAACATTTTGCCAAGATTCTTCACTTGATGAAGCATGTTGGTGCTCTCTGAAAGACTTTCAGCACTGTACCTCCTAAAGGATTTAAGAGACACACATTGCTTTTAGTGCTTACATGAGTCCAAGAACAGACTAGATGATAAGCCACTCATTACTGTCAAAACTGGGCTAGTTCTATGTGAAAACTGTCAAAATACAAGCAGTGGGATTCATCTTACCCAAATGTAGACCTCAATGTCCTTCACCAGATCTTTTTATTGCCAGTAAAGTCTTATCAGACCTAGTTCAGTCATTTAGTTCAGGATGAGATTTCACCTTAGAAGTGATTGTTTCTCTTCATGGATGAAAAAGAGAGTGCTGGCAGTGAGCTTAGATACAAATTCCCACGGTGCAGATGACTGGATTTGATCAGATGAATCCCATCTCCATGCCTAAAGAATATTCATGCCAACAGCACTGCATCTGAGGGCTACATGATGGCCACTTTTTAAATCCTATTTGTGTGAGGTGTTTAATCCTTTATGGAACATAAAACTTACTCTGACACTAAAGTCAGAGTGTCTTAAGCACCTTTGAAAATACTAACTGTCTTTTGTTATGGTAGGAGTCACCAGGTGGTCATGTTAAATATAATCTTGCGCATTCCTTTTCTTAGTCTATGAGGAACACACGTACTTCCAAGGAATGTTGTACTGTTAGTTTTTAGTGATTCAGGCTTGTGAGGGAACATTTGAAAACAGCCAGAAAGTTCAACCTATCTTATGTTCTTTGATTAGATTCAATTCTTGGTGAGAATTATTTCCTGAGAACTGGAGAGTAGCTTTTGGTGTAAGACTTCTAAATAAGGTTTTGCCTGCACATTGTCTATGACCACCTATGCTGAGTGACTATTGCACACAGTATAAATAACTGATTCTAAGATATTCTGTATCATTGAAAAGAAGCTGGGTTGCAAGCCTTTCAAATCCATCACAAACAGGCAACAGTGTTGTATTTTGGGGGTTTATCCTTCCTTTCCCAAATGTGCACAACCACCATTAATTTTTATTGAAATCACTTGAACAACAATACAAAATAGATGTTACTTTGAGATGCAGTCACTTAATGTATGAGAACCTTCTGAGCCTTAGGATGAATCTGGGATGTGAGCAGATTATTTGTTTGTTTATTTTATTCCTTAATTTGTAAAAGGGATAATGGCCCACCCAGTGGAATTTTCCCATCAAAAATACTATGAAACAGAATAATGGAATGCAAGATTGATTAGATGGTGTTCTTGTTGGCAATGAGTGTATGTACTTCTTAATCTTAATGGATAATAAAAAAAATCCTTTCATATTTACCATAATGCATGTGCTAAGTTGTGGGTTCCTAGCCAATGCAAAGAAATATTCTATGATTTCCAGAGATGCAAAGTAAGAATTTCATACAGCACATAAGTGGGGACTCTGTTTAAATGCATAAAGATAATTTCTTAATTATGACAGTGATACTCATTAAAAAGCTTTCCAATAGTACATGCAGTTCCCACACTGGTCTCTCTCCCACTGCCTGACAGACAGACACAGCTTGGTTACACATGCTCAGAAAGGAGGGTGGAAACCCAGATTCTTGGCTGTCTTGAAGTGGCCACATCCTGCCATCTGCTGAATCCTTATGCTATTGGTGATTCCAGGCAAGAATGTTTCTGAAGTGTCTTACAATATTCCACACCTCTGCAGGAATGTTTTACATAACAAGTATCCAAATACTTTCAGGAAGAAAGAAATCAAACTAAAACATTAATAAATAATTTTTCTTTATCTTCAAATTTAAAGAAAAATATGCTGGGAAGTCCCATTCTAATGGAGGACTAATGTCTAAATTTTACCATGTCACAGTTGATCACAGGAGTATACAAAGAAAATTTACTCCTTGGAATATTTATAAAACTTGTAAGACTAGACAGTGTCTGAATTTGTACAGTAAAAAAAGACAGACACATTATCCTTGGCTCACTTTTTACTAATGTGATCAAAACAACTGCATAATTTTAAGATGCGTATGAATAAGTGTATACTTATCTGACAATTGTACAACATTTCTTAATTTTCCTATTCCCTTTCTCTATCTCTCTTTTTTTTTTTTTAACAACCTTGGGGTTTTCTCCAATAATCTCTTTGTTGCCTAAGAATTCACACCGTAAGTTTTCCACTTCTCCATCTCATGTGCCCAATACTGTCTCCTGTTCCTTAGTTGTCATTTAGTATGAAAATTGTCATGCTCTTCATACTCTATAAAAAGCCTTGAAAACAGACAGGAGAAGGTGACAAGATAACACAACCCATTCTGCAGTTGAACTTGTTGCTTCTGTCTTAGACCTTGGTCTGTGACTTGAAGTCTCACACTTGAAGAACTTCTGGGAAATAGTGATCTATCTAGTCTAAATAAGATTGACCAGAAATCTGTAGTTTTGGCCTCTGGAGGATGGTTCATGTGTCATTTTAGCCTAGGAAATCTTCGGAGCATGGCCCTTCATTATTCAGAAGGTATTCTTTTCTAAATTCAGTGCTGGTTTTAACTGCATAATATTTGAACATTTCATTTTAAACAAGCAAAATTTCCCTCTGAATCTCCCTGTGAAATAAATGACAGCTTTGTTTTAATAGGTATGTTCAGGCAAGGCCCTTAATTAATCAGCACTGACATTTACAAGAATCTCTACTATCTGCTATGCCAAAGGGCTTGGGTTCAGTTCCCAGGGGTAGAGGATATGGACTGATTTCATCATAAGGACTTCTGATAACTATTTTTCTCTGTAGTGTAGCCCATTACTTAGTGGAAAAATACTATACAGTGATGAGTTTGTTTACAAAATGGCTTAGAAAAATGCAGTCCTCTGAAAAATATTTCTCTCTATACAATGTTAATATCCTACTTTCCATTTTTTAAATGCATGTTCCTCTTCTGGACTTGTATCACAGTTTGTTCTGCATAGTTTGTTTGAAAAGTGCCCACTTAGATCACACTGGGTCTGCAATGTTTTACTGCACTACAGTAATGTTTTTCTTTTAATTATAAGATGGCTGCTGGGAGAATAAAAGTATATACAGATTCCTTAATGTTGTCTAAAACGAAATTAAAAAATACATCATGCAGAGTGGTCATGTAAAAATGATACCTGACCTGTGATAAGCCTCAAGCTGTACAATGTATCTTTAGGACCAGTGCAGGTTGGCCTGGGCCAAAGCTAAGCCAGGAACTATGCTAACAGTTTAATAGTAAATTTAGAACTAATTGTTATCATCAGAAATGGATAATGACAGGTAGGACATCTGCTCCCTAATTCTAGTTTTGAAAAAAAACAACAATCAAAACACAGTCTTGTCTACAAAGGAGAAAAGTATTCATGTCATTAACTTTATTTTCTACAACTACATAGGGAAGGTCACAGGCTCCCTCTATGACCTGGGCTATCAACGAACTGGAGATCCCCAAAGGGACAATCTCTCTGTAGATTTGGAAGTTTAAGCCTGGATTTTCTTCAGTCTTGACTTTCACATACCTCTGTAATTCCATCAGCTGCCAAAACTTCATTCCCATCAGGAGGATTTGTATAAACTGTAGGCTGTCCAGGCTGCCAAATTCTGGGACAAATTGTTCCCTTCAGAGGACTTTTGGAGAGGATAGGAACATAAGATCCATCATTGATAATTATATTAGAAAACAACAAGAATAGTTTCTTATTTGTTTCAGGCCAACAGTGAAAGAAAAGAGATTATACTAGTAAAATGTGTGAAATCTGAATTTCATCTTCTTCAAAAAAATGTGCAAAAGGTCAAGTGTCCACAAAAGGCTGTGTAAAACATTAAAAGCCCTTGGGGTTAAGGAATATCTTTCTTTTGTATTCATACCCCAGTGCATAGTTCAAAATCCAGTGATACTGCAGATACATCTTTTTTTTTGCAGCTGCTGATAAGCTGTCGGCCAGACGATATATCCTGTAGGGTCTTGTAGTCTGAGTGAATTGTGCTGCAGCTGCAAAGTTCATCCCTTTTCATCTGGATGAGTTTTTAACAATGGTCTCTGCTCTCCCCAGTGCCCAAACAAAAATATCTATAAACAGCAAACCCCCTTCCTCTCCCAAAACCCTGAGGTAGCAGAATGAATGCAGCACACATGGTGCTAAGTGTTTTAGAGCAAAAAACATGCCTAATACATGCAAATACCAACGTTAACCATTATGAACAGACATGATTTATGTGTCTGTCAGCAAGACATCAATCATGACAACAGAGTCAGCAGCAATATCAACAACAGTAGCAGGAGTGGAGGGTCAGAGCCAAGATGGGATGGTCCTTCCCAGCCACCCAGGGGGAAAAGAAAGATGGATGGAGTAGTAGGAATCCCCATACATTGTCTTTTAGGGAAAGGGATGGTAAATTTTAAAACATCTCTTGAGTCTAGTTAATGTCCAACATTATTTCTTTGTAAAATCCACACAAAAAAAAAAAGAGATAGCCAATGGGGACATTTGGAAATGCCATCAGAGAAGGGATCTGGACATATCAAAGAGAAGCCAGGGTTTCAAAATATGGCATCAAAGGTATTTAAAGGGATCTTTGCAGAAGACATTTTGAACAATGGGATCTCTAATTTACTGCACAGTGCAGATGGCAAGTGTGTTTAACCGAAACTTTTCTTTACCACTGACACAGAAATTGGAGCCAAGAAAGACATTCAAACAGAGCTGTATTCATACAGATTGAGTGTATAGCTCAGAAAATATAAGACCATTCGTTGATAACTAACTTTGGCTTCTGAGTAATCTAGAAAATACAAGTTCATGCTAAGAATAGGGGTGGGAACGTGTTGTATTTGGATTTTTTGGCCTTTTGTAGCTGGCAGGAGAAGGCTGAGTAAGAGGAGATATTGGCTGAGATGTCAGTAAAAACAATGATGTCTTATTTATGTATCTCAATCTCCACTTGCAGTTGGCTGGAACTACTGGATAAAGATACTTAGATTTTACTAATAAATTGATAGTAAAGGAAATTGTCAACCCTGAAAAAATCTACCAAGGAGAATCAGAAAACAATTCTATATCTGTTAAAAAGAACTGATTTGCTGTACTGGCTTCCAGATGGGACAGACGGCAAAAGCGCTAAGGAACTGCTTACGATTGCCGAAGAAATAGTTGCCTGTCAATTTTATGGATTCACGCAAATTCAGGCAGCATCTCATCCCAAAACTGGGTGAAATACAGATCAAATGATGAACAGAACTTTTGAAAGAATGGCAAAATTACTCTTCAGAGGAATGAAGTCAGAATTTCACACAGTTTGTTTTTCTCTTACATGATGCAAGGGATTTTGTTATAATAGAACCTTGCTTGCATGTCCTAATACTGGCATCTTAGAGGTATTGCAGAAACTGTTGAAAGTCCTCACTGAAGCAGCACTAAAAGCATCATAAACATTAATTGTGAATTGTTCAAAGTGATGGAAAAGATATAGATATGGAGACAAGTAAAAGAATGGATTAATTACAAAGGAAGGAAAGAATTCAATTGATATTCCCTTTTTTTGAAAGCAGAAGTATTCAAATTCTGCTTTTAACAACAGACAATATGTCTTAAGAAATCTGAGCAAGTGTATAAAGCTATTGAAAGGAGAAGGAAATTCTGATCAAGTCTCACAGTGCCAAAGGGCTAATGACATGCTATTGTGTGATGCCAAATATTTTAAGAATTTTTTATTTGTTAATAAAAATTGTAAACTGTTATTGACTTTCGGTGTTTTGCTCTAACCCTGACAACAGTAGAGCATTTCATTATATTGGATGACAGAGAGCAACAAAATAATTCAATAGCCTTAATTATCCACCTAATATATACACTTCTGCAGCCCTGTTAGACTCAAATTCATCCATGTAAATGCAAAAGAGTGCTGAAGATTTCTGGTTTTCTATTCATGAATCTCTGCACCATGCTTTATTTCATGGACTAAGCAGGTAGAACAATTGTTGCCACTGACCAAACTTATTTTTTATATTTTCAGGCTTGAAAAATAAACCCTAAACTTCATTACTCAGATCTTATATTTGAGATAGGAGCCAGAAATTCAATAAAGAAATAAAGAAAGAGCAATGTACAAGATTTAACAACTCAGTGAGTACCCTTATTTTTCCTTGACTTTGCATGTCACAAGTCAAAACAACACCAAGGGATGTAAGTCACAGCTCTGCTAGGCTGTGAGTTCCCAAGACTTTTGTTGCTGAATTTTAGTTATAAATCCATCTATTGCTTCAATTTTCCCCTTCCAGTCTCCTTTTTGCTCTGTTTCATAAAACTGGCTTCATAGGGAGTGTATTTACACCTCACTGGAAAGGACTATCTCATAGGTTGAGCACTAATTCTTGACTTAAGCAAGTCAGTTATGTCTCATCAATTATATCTTGGGAATGACAAAAAAAATGCATTTTTGCAGTATTTCCAACAGTATACTGTAGTGTTTCTAGCTACAGTAGCTGAATTAATGTAATCAGTTGACCTTTTCTACCTAAAAGTAGAAATCCTGTACCAAACATACTAGCATTAATATGTCTTACTTTGGTGATGAAAGATCTTCAGAAGACTTGTCAGAATATGTGGAGTTAGGTAGAAATACATACACCTTGTGGGGGGGAGGGGAGAAAAACATAGTAGGCACCTTTGTCTATAATGGATAACCCCACTGTAACTTTCTTTGCATAAAGGCAACTGCCTAAGGCACCTAGGAAATACAAAGACTCTTAAGAAGGTTTTCCCTATACTCTGTCTTCATTACAATAAAATGCATTGTTCAGAATTTTTAATGTTAAATTATTCTGGCAAATCCTCTCACATATTTTGAGACTGAGTCTAATAAGCTGCTGATCTTTAGCAAGGAGATTTTCTCTTTACTCAGAGCATATGAACATTAGCTTTTGTCTATAAAGAGTTTTCTTGGCATAGATTAATAGGTAGAAATGTACCAGCGACCCTTCTTAGGCTAAAGATATTTTTTACAATCTTAACTCATTTATTTTCTTCTTAGATTAACCTGTTAAAAAAAAAAAAAAGAGTTTTTCAGCATAACTGAAACAGGGAAGTAATATATATATATATATATCTTTATCTGACTGCTTTAACTTTTAAGCATAGACAAGACCTGTTCATAAAAGCAAAAGGACAAATAATTAAGGAACTTTTCTGTTCTCATCTACATAAATGTAAAACCTGAGCACTTAGTACTGATATCTGTAGTTGAGTCATGTCTTCAGAGATGCTGCAGCTCTGGTAAGAGGAATCTTTTTGAGGGAATTACAGTAACAAGCTATTTCATTTGCCATTGTTGTTGGCATTAATGAGCCATTTCCTTGTTATTGAAGAGGTAAACTAGAGCTGGGAAATTCTCTTAACCACTGCTTTTCCTTACCATATTTTAGGCCTCTTAAATTGTAGATCCAGAGTGACTGCAAAGGATTCAGGCTTGGATCTCACTCGTGGTATTTTGGGAGGAAAAATAAAGAATCAAAACCAATAGAGTCAAATTGAAAAGGGATATGGAAGTGCTAGTGTGTAGCATTGGCAATGTCTCCTAATTCCAGCTCTACGAATGATTTTCAGAATCTGTTCATAACCAGAATTTGTCTATACTTCTTGTATAATCAGGTAGGTTAGAAGGATCTTTGAAACACTCAGATGTGACAGAAATGGTAAAATAGATTAAAATGTTTAATTTAGCTACTTGCGTTTCTCATAAGCACTTGCAATAGACCAGCTAGAAGTCTTTCCAGAAAACCAGACTCTAATCTGTAACAGAACTGACAGTATGTGTGGACAGATCTTGGAAGTTTCAGGTAACATCTATGCTAGTAAACTAAATAGTGCCAAGACCTGTGTGCAGGCTAAGTGGCACAGTTTGATCACATCTGTATAATTAAGGTCTCTTAGCTTAAATTGCAACTCCATCCAGTCTGCCTCCTGGGAGTTGTTTCCCACCCATACTAACTCCTGGATATTGTCTAAGAATGCTTGGGATGGGGCTAGCTGGAGTGGGTCAAAGCCATGCCAGATACTATGCTAACAACTTAACAGTACAAGGCTGAGTTTCAGTGTCTGGGAATGTTTCTGGGTGTTCTTTAACTTGCCATAATTTTTGGAGCTCCAAAAGTTAAGATCCTTATACAGAATGTACCCAGCAAAACCTTCTCCTGTATTACCCTTTCAAGTATGGTTTGAGGGAGAGGGAGAAGAGGGAGAGGGAGAGGAGAGATGTTTTGTTAAAATTTATTTACTTGGACATTACTCTGTGGACATCAAAGTTGACGAAATTCATGAACATATTCCACGTGTTCATGTTAGGACTTGCACAGAGAAGGTAATTGACTAATAGAACAATGTTATACAAAAGACTTTCTTCAAGACAAAATATTCTTAAGGCCTTATGATCATATAAATAAAAACCGTGGTTATTTGCACCTGTATTTTTGTTGACTTTAAGCTAACAATATTTTATATGATTGATTGAAACTAATTAAAGAATAATTTCCGATCGGGTATGCGTGTATGCATATAGATGGAACAAGTGTTTCCTTTCTTGCTTCAGATGGTAGCAAAAGTTTAATGTTCTTTATTGTTCCTAGGAAATCTAGAAAGCTCAGTTATTGAACCAAGAAGATTTCTACTGCTGGTGGTGGTGATGTGTTTTGCCTAGAAATGTTGGGAATAACTTTTTCTTCAGTGTTGTAGTTTCTACCAATTCTGCTCTCATAGGAGAATTGAAGAAGAACACAATCCTAATGCCAGCTATTTAAAAATTTAACATTAACCAATATTTTTTTATTTGTTTCTAAATAACTGATAATGTACTTTATAGAGAAAAAAAAAAGGGAATGCAAAGTGATGTAGCCAAGACACTTTCTAGCTATGAGGCTCAGTATGATGGAAAAACCTACTTCTGGTATTACTGAGGACTCATAGTTTTTAAAGCAGAGTGGCTATGCCCAAACCAACTACTGCAAGTAGTCCCTGGTATTTGCAGACTCCCAGAGTGTGATCAGGAATTATTGAGGGAAATGCAAAACAACTCAGGCCAAAATGTCAGAGATGTCGTACATCGGGCACCACACTAGGAATCCAGTATGATAGATGAGTAAATTTATGTGCTGGAAATGTTACTCAGCATTGTTTAATTTACTAGTACAGACATAGCCAGTAAAAGGGACATGTTTTAGAATATTCATAACAGAGGAGTTCAAAGAAGATGTTCGTGAGTACTATAAGGAGTATCATGCTAAAACATGCTAAATTTCAACCTAGAAAGAAATTATAATCCACTGGTTTAATTAGGTGATTAAAGTTGCAATTTGGACTCCTGATTGGGAATAACTTATATGGGATGGTTAAAAAGACTTAAAACTCAAGATGCCTGTTGTCCTGACCTTCATTTTTTTCTTCAGTAAAAATATTGGGTTTTGTGAAACAACAACTGAACTGCTGTAATTCAAATGTTTAAAGCAAAATAAAATTGAAGCTAGTCTACAATTTAATACTGGACTCTAAACTGGAGCAGTGCAAGGTTTACTTCATAAACAATTCTTCTTATACAGCAAGGCAGGGAAAACTGTTCAATGTAGCAGTTTTATGAGATTTTCTACTATGTCTACCTGTGAGTGAAAAGCCTCAAGAGGTGGTACACACATATGGAATTGATGTCAGATGAATAGAAAGAGTAAGAAATATGCTCTGGTACTAGGCGAATGGGCACAGAAACATAAAGTGATCACATCATCATAGTAGTCATACCGAGACCTAATTATCTGATAGATGGTGACTGGCTGGCTATGTTCTCCACTATACATTACAGTATAAAGCGTGTGACCCTGAAACATCTTTATGAGAGTATTTCTAAAGCTTCAAATGTAAGCTATACCTATGAGACTTTTAAGTGGTGAGATAAAGCAATTGAGTCAGAATAATTGGTTGCCAATTGGAAGGGTGGACAGGTAAAGAGATACAGAACTAATCCAGAGAAGAAATTGCCAAGAGATACATACTTTCAGTAGTAACCATAGAAAAACAGACAGACAAATCTGATTTTTGTGAGCAATCTGAAGTATCATCCAGTATTTCCTGGATACTAACATGACTTATTCCTATTTCTAAAATAAATCTTCTAGCGTTTCTGTATGAAAATGCCTAAAAGCAGATAAAATCAAGAAAAGAAGATAGGAACCCGACCTGCTTCATCAGCACCTCCACAGATAATGCTGGTAGCTTTTATTGGACTGAAAATCCATACTTTATTGAAGCTAAAGTGGATAGGCCTTAGTAATGACACAGACCTCCTCCTGCACTGAGCTATCTGCCTGAGCCACACTGAGCCTTAGAACTGTTTACCATAGCTAGATCTACAATACACTACACAGTAAGATGCTGGCACAGTGTTCACAGTCTGGTATGAACACTAGGAAGCCATAGCAATATTGGTCAGTCCTTCATAACTTCATTTCCCAAATGTTCATAATTAAACAGTTTTTATTTAAGTAATCAGCATGAAATCCTTAGCTTTGTTTTTGCAACCGGTATTGTGTTTATGGAGCCAAATATTGAAAACTTTGATACTGAATACCTTGTATGTGTTAATTTTGGCAACCTTTAAAGATTCTGCAGATGCCTTGCTATGTTACCACCACCCACTCTTCAACCCCCCTGGCCATCAGTCCCTCCAAACCACTGAGACATGTTTCTCTTTTAATACTTTCTTACAGTATTTCTCATGAAAATCACAGGGAATCGTGTGTGATTTCAGCAGAGTGAAACTTGATCTCAAAGTGTCTGTAGGACCAGAAGTTTTTAAAGAAAACATTTCTTAAATCTTGTGTTCACTGCTGCTTCAGCAGGCCAATTAGACTTGATGGGAATTCTAGAAAGCTGTCGCCAGGCATTGCAGAAGGAATAGCAAACAAGGCCCAAAGCAAATAAATGAATGGGTAAAGTGTGCCCATCCTCAGAACCTCCTTGCTGATGACCTTCTCATCTTTGCAAAGGGATGGTGGAGGTACTGGAGGAAGGGACTCCAGGTTAATTAGGTTTGACATTAGTTAACAGCAGCAATTACTAGAAAGTAATTAATCAGGGAAAGTCTCCAAACAGAAGGAGAATAAATAAACTGGCAGTAACATTCTGATCCATTTACCCCCTTAGATAAGGACATGTCCCAGGTGTCAGGTTGAGGTGGGACTAATCTGTCTTGCTTGGTTTCTCCCCAGAAAGAGTGACTCTTTACACATCCATCTTCCTTCACATGGAGAAAAACAAGCACTCACTAAACCATTAACAGGATATAAAAAAAAGGATATAAAAAAAATTAAAATTCCTCTGGCCTCTCAGGCCCTTTTCCTTAATCTCCACTTTTTTAAAGAGCTCTTCAACAAAATTTTACTAATGCATTCAAAATAATTTTTCCATTTTCATTGAGCTAAAACAATTTCCATAATCTAGTAGTTGTGGTTTCTGCACCCACAACCAGCAGTTTTTCGTTGCAGCCAATACCAAAGATCTTCAGCTATCTAATCTGCAAATAGCAAGGTCCTTGTTTTTAATTTCCATGCAGACCAGTGGGGATAGGTCATGTGGCACGTTCTGAAAAACTATAGTGAGTACTACCAGCTAATTGAGAAATCAGCCATGGCTTTACCACAAGCACAGGTGATGATGCAGAGCTATAGGCTGGGCACAGAGTGGCTGGAGAGCAGCGAGGCGGAAAGGGACCTGGGGGTACTAATTGACAGGAAGCTCAACATGAGCCAGCAGTGTGCCCAGGTGGCCAAGAAGGCCAATGGGATCCTGTCCTGTATCAAAAATAGTGTGGCTAGCAGGACCAGGGAAGTGANACTTGCATTCCCACAGTTTGTGTCTCCATTGTAATGCAGTCCCTGTTCCCTCTGCACAGATCAGCAAAAGTCCTGTACCTGACACAAGTTATTTCCACTCCCATGTGCCAGCTCCATTCTGCTAACTAGTGCAGCATGGGGATCAGATCCAAAGTTCAAGGCAGTCCCACGTACATGAACCAGGTTTAACACTACTGAGGATGCTCTCCCACACACAGACAGCTAACAGATATGAATACTCTCTGCAAGAGAGAATTTCCAAGCCCTTTCTGATTTAGTTGAGTATAAACTGAATTCTAGCCCCACTGTTTGAACTTATGAGGACATTTTCTCCCCCAGCATACATTTGAATATAAAAGGACTGAAGAGAGAAAAATACTGTGCATAAAATAAATCAAATAATAGATTTTCTCCACATAGAATATTGTTAATGACATTGAGCTTTTTCCTTCTAGATGTGTACATCTTCATCATAAAAATTCCCTGAAATACTGAAACAGAAAAAATATGCTGAAGTCTGATATTATGGGCTATACAGCTTTGATGTAAGTCTTTACAGTGCATATTTTGTTCAATATAGCTAGGTTTAAATGACTTAACCTGATAACCCTCCACAAATGACTACAGAAAATCACAATTAAATACCACTCAATAGTTTATCTTTTACTTAGCTACCAAGATGTTTGTGGGGAAGAAGCAAGTAAAATTTTAATTATAAAAGTATTGCTGTTTATGAATAATTTACTGAAATGACTTAAGTTTATAAAACTTTGCAGAAATTGCTAGAGCCAGTATGGAAAAAAAAAAAAGAAAGAAAAAAGAAAAAGAAAGAAAGAAAGAAGAAAGCAAGCAAGAAAGAAGAAAGAAGAAAGAGAAAGAAAGAAAGAAGGAAAGAAAGTAAAGAAGAACTTAGCTAAAAATAAACATAACAAGCCAAGTATTAAAATTAAGAGTAATACATCTAAATGACTGCACTGTGATTTGCAAAGGGTTTTTGGGAATAATTTCTACTACCAAATTCAAAATAAGCAATGTAGAATTTTGGAACATGGAAACAATACATAGAAATTCTGTGGGTGAATATCTGGCCCCACTGAAGCCAAAGGCAAAATTCCTATTGACTATAGCCGTGATGGAGTTTTCTCTATACATGTAAACTCCCCTTGACCTGGAGTACAGATGCTAGCCTGTAATACCTATTATCTTTCATATTTTTCCTTTACAATGTTTGTCAGCATCAAAAACCTAGATTATATGATGAAAAGTAATTTAGTGCATATCAAAACAGTATGCAACACATGAAGATTCATTGAACAGTTGACTAGCTGACTACTATTTAGATTTTTTTAGGCATTGCTGTTCACTACATCAGTGGAAGGAAATGGGCAACTCAGAGGGTTTGAGTTAGATGTTTCAAGTGTTTCTCTGTGACCACAGGCACATCACAACATCTCTGTGCCTCAATTCCTCATTTGTAAAATTAACTAAGATCATTCTCTACCTAAAAGGGAAGTTGGAGTAATGTAAATGCAGCAAAATGAGTGAGATTTTCTGAAAACACAGTAATAAAGGTCGTAAAGGTACAATAGATGAGAGCTTATTCTAGATGCAAGAGTTCTGTGTGTATTGGTGGAAATGTGGAAGAGTACAATGCAGTGAGAACCCTGCTGCTTTGCAGAGCAGATCACTACACTTATGCAGAGCTACATTGAGAGAAAAAAGTCTCAAACGACTTCAAAGAGGCTTGGTCACAGCAAGGCATGAGCATGGCTATCCTCTTTTTGGATTTCTGTCAATGTATCAGCAGGATGCTGATGCACAGAGAGACTTTACTGACTTCCATTTCCATGAGCATAGGCATATTTGCCTCACTCCCCTGAAAATGTTCACATACCATTAGATTTGAGGAATGAGTGATCAGAGATTTTAAGTGTAAAGCACTGTGAAAGGGAGGGCTTGTAAGATGCTTTGGAATACTCATAAATATTGTAAGATGATTTTTCAAAACTATTTTTAGGTGTACAGTAACAAAAGAAAAAATAACTTTCCTTTACCTACAGCAGTGCAAGTTAGCACTAGGTACAAATAAAAAGCTTGGTTTGTTGATATTTAAACTTCTTTAATCCTGACTCCTTGCGCTTGTGGAGAAGGGAGGCATAGTTGGAAAGAAGCAATATTTTTTTTTCAGATTGATTAAAAACACTTTTTGAACAATAAATATCTTTAGTGAACTGACCTTTAAATCAAGTGATGCTGCAAAGTTCTGTGGTCTAAAATAAGATTCCTTTTGTCAGAATTTTTGAATGTTGGCTTGTCAAGTGTTCTTTTTGACAAGCTTCCGGCTTAAAGATCTGATATTTACTTCCTGTCAAACAAGTATGGTTCCAGTAGACTTTACAGGTTCAAAATATTCAAGATAAAACAGCATATCTTTGCTCAGTGTGGGTAACTTTGGTAGTGTTTGATCACATATAGATAGCACTGGAGAAATTGCTGGCATTGTTTCATGTCATCTGATAAAACAAGGCCATAAATTTCACTCCAAGTTGGCAGCAGGAAGAAGTGCTGCAGGTCAGGTCTGAGGTGAGCACTACTTTTATAAGCATTGAAGGAGACAGTGAAAATAAGTCAAATGCCAGGAGCTGGGGAAAGCAAAGAGTGTAAAGACAAGGGTTTCGGACACAGCTTTTTAAATTTTGTTTTGCTTTGTTTTATTCCTGCAGAACTGTCTTATAAACTTGCAGTCAAAATATGATTGCTTTTGTCTTCATTTGTCCCCATAACTGGTGCCATCCACATTCCACAACATGTGTCAGTCATTGTTACAAAAAATAGCTCAGAAAAGATTGAAAAAATAGACAGGGTAGCAAGAAAGTGACATATATAAGCAAGGAAAAAGGCATAAGATATGAACACACATTAGTTTACCTTATGAAAGAATCTTACTCTGCAGGGATTTCACTTGCTTGAGAAGCTTGGCTGCCTACAGGAGGAGTCTACAAATGAAAAATATTGTTATTTTCACAAATGTCACCAGGCTGCAAGTGATTACCTACTGTTACCCAGCTGTCTACCCTTTCTTTTTCAGCTATACATAAATCGATATAAAAGTTCTCCTCAGAAAAAAGTTTCTATGTTATTTCCCCTCAGTCCTAATCTATCAAGTTTCTAATCGTTTTCCTCGAGGTATGAGAGGACAGGACAGCTCAGCTCTTCTCCAGCAAAAGTTTGCTGAAGCCCTTGTGTTTGTCTTTAGATATCCTTTTAGCAATCGGTTTCCATTACCAGATCTGCTGCAATTTAGAATAAGAGAAGGAAGGACCCTTTATAGTTTTTAAGTTTCAAATTGTGTATGAAAACATCAGTCACAAGCTAAGTGTTGAGTTCAGTGTAACCTACTCTCCCTCAGCTAGAGATAAAAACATTGGAGCCGCAAATGTCTTCCACGGGTTACCAGGTTCCATTGCAGTTTACAAAGAAAACACAAACATCATTAAAGCAAAGCATTTTCTCAAGACTGTTTATTCAAGCTCCCAAGAGTCCTTTTCAAGAAGTGGCAGAGAATCTAAATTTCAAAGATGAAGCATATGAATTCTAACCGAAGCATTTAAATGCTGAAATAGGCCCATTGCTTCTTGTAAAAAATACTATTTCACAGAAATTTGAGCTTATTTTGCCCTTTAAATGTATGTGACACTTATTAAAAGTCAGCCAGAAACTTGAATTTTCTATCTGTTTTTTTTTCTGTATGACATGAAGTAGGAACGAATCAAGTCCAGAATGCTTAAGAGCTAATTGGTTACATTAATTGTATCTTCATACCTTGCAGTGAAAGATAACCTTTGCAGAGAAGAAGTAATTATAAAGGAAATACTTCTGTAATTATTACTAATTTTGGCTGAATACAGTCTTCGTTTCCTAGTACCAGAGAATAAGTAATCCCAAGCAAATGCGATGCACTTTGAAGTGCAACTCTACAGAAAATGGGGCATCCTTTTACTTTTTTACTTTAACCCTCGTAATGTTGACACTGAACCTTTTCAATCCTTGGCATAAACACAAGCTTCTAAAGTTGTGATCTGAAACTTCTTTTATAGGTAGCTGGAAAATTGGTGATAAGACACTCTGAAATCTGTTTAATTATATTAATGAAAATTTTTGGCACAAGAGAATTACCAGCTACAAAAAGCTAATATTATTTACCATCCTAGTAAATTTTTATACACAGATGACTGCTCCAGCATGTTTATCAACCACCATGGACTCGCATAATTGTGTCTAGCATTACACAGTCTTCACATCTGGCTACTCAACAGAATGCCAGAGACTAAGATCCTGGAAGCTCAGGTGTAACAGTTTATTACATTAAGTGTGCCCCCTACACAAGAACAATCTTCTGAAAGCTCTTTACACCTACCTTACATTTTACATTTTGAAAAAGAAAAAATAATAGAGATAAGATCTTTTTTTTTCTCATGCAATGCTCTAAAAGTAGAAGTAAGTCTAATTTCTATTATGCTTTTTAAATGCATTCTCAGTTCTCTTTAAAGATGTGCATTAAAAGTACATAAAAATTAAATTCTTGCTAGGATGTTTTGAGTTATCTGTTTGTTGGATTTAAGGGTTTTTTTTTGTCAAAACAACAGGTTTCAATGAAAAATAGGAGATTTTAAAAATGTTTTTCTAAATGAATATATTTCAGACCATTATTTGTAGAAAGTTTGTGTTTTGATAAAAATTCTGTCTCTAAAAATGTGACATCAGCTTCGAACACTTGCAAAGCTATGTGAAGTTATAACATTCTGGACAATTGAAAACTGAGCTTCAATAAAAGGGATTTATTTTAGAAAAACATCATATAAATCACTGCTTTTTCAACAGATTTAATCTTCACCATCTTGAGCCAGAGAGCATTTCATTGTTCAGGTGAAGCAATTCCTTCAACCAGGGCTTAGATATATCAACATTAGACTAAAACAAGTTTAATATAGCGTTTGTAGAAGCAACTCACTTTTCTTTATTCTGCAGGTAAACCTGAGATAGCTTTAATTTGAATGTGGAAAAAAAAAAAAAGGAAACATTTCAATAGCTACAAACAGAGGATATTCACATCTCCACTTGTGTGGTCATCTACAAGGTCTGCTAACTAGAGGTAAACAAATTATTTATTAAGAGGAGTTTATTCAGTGGATTTGTTCACTTTTCCATTCTCAAACGGTGACTCAACCACTTGAAAAAAAGAGGAGGATTGGACTTTTTATATAGTTAGTTTTAATGACTGGAGGTTGTTTGTGTAACCCTTGAGAAACTCGCACTTTCAGGGTGATCAATCTATTGTTTGGTGACCCCATGGTGAAGCATTAGCCCAAGGTCACTGAGGACCAGGAGGGCTGCAGAAAGCTCAACCATTTTCTGCAGGCTGTGGGAAGCATGCAGAGAGGCAGCCCTGCTTCTCAGGAACAGGAACAGAAACATTATGGTTTCCATCTATGTCTCAGTGTTATTTTAATAGTATCAACAGCCAGGAAAAGGGGATTGCTTTAGTCTTTGGGGGCATCTCTTCAGTATTCGATTCAGTTCAATTTTCATATCTGCAGAAATGCAGTCCCAAATCCTAAATGTTTTTTAGGAACCTGATGGAATAGTGGACTTTGTTCACATACCTTTGGAAAAACTACTTTTTAAGCTGTGTCTGCTCAGAAGTTTTTCTAGATGACCTGGTGATGCTTTAGATGACACACGTGACACTCCATTTCTAATTCATATATAAGATCAAACTCTGCCATTTTAAGACAATAAAACTGACTGTCTCTAGGTCTCACTTTGAAGGGTAATAAGTATTTTACTAATTTTTTCAATAGAATATTTGCTGAATCCATATACTTTATATTCTGTTATCTACCAATATTTTTACATACATCTTTTTAAATTAAAAATACTGATGCATTTCTGGAACTCACATGTTTATAAAAGTGTTAGCAACATATTTTTTCACATTTCCTGTGTTATGAGTTCAAAACTTATCTTTTCTCACAGATACACACATATGTGCAACCATGGGTTCAGTGGGAAACCTCTAATAGCAAGTATATAATGAGCACTCTTTGGGAAACACACTGAGAACTACTTAGGCAAAGTATTATGTGAGGGCTAGTAGGCATCATAATAATGTTCATCAATATAAATAGCTCATGAGAAAAATAAATGTGTTGAAATATATCTACATGACAAACTTTTTTTAAAGCAGTATCTAACCCAAAGAAAAGAAGCAATGCACCATAAAACTCTTCATCCCCGCAAATAAGTTAGCCAGCTGCAACAAGCACCACCACATTTCTTTTTAAAAGCTCTTGCATGCACTGCACAGAGCAGCTGACAACTTTTGATCTCTGCCAAATTGGAAGTACCTGAACTAGCTCCCTCACACACTCCCAGTCCCATGAGCTTCCTAAATGTTTTTATTTTCTCCATTTTGTAACTCCTTTAAACATAAAAATAGAAATGAGGAAACAAGCCTAAGGATGTGAGGAGAACACTGCGGGAAGGGAGGAGGGTTAAGAAGTTTTTGAGCCAGACATGTTACCACATGGTTCACATTACAAGCCAGTGTATTAAGAGTAGACCACCACAACACACAGGTGGAAGTGTGAGTCTGGGAGCCATTGAAGTTGGAACACTGAGAATTTTCCCAGTGTATCACAATTACAGAAACATCTGTGCTAAACAACTTTGTGCCAATCTGCTGTGAAAATTTGGTGTTCAATAGTCCTCAACATTTCTAATTTCTTACTTGTTGTGGGGTGGTCTCACGTGACACATTGTGATCACTGGTTTCAGAGACATGAAGTAGTTTCGTTTTCACACCTTCCTTTTATGTGCATGCTTACCAATTCAGAACACTTTTTGCTTTCAAATCTAGCATGGCAAAAGAAAGTGAAAATTAGTTAGAAAAAAATCTTTGCAAGAGAAATATCTTTTGCTGGAGTAGGATATTTACAGCAGTTGAAAATATTCATTCTAGGATTAGAAGCAAAAACATAGTTTTCAACTAATGTAGCACTGACTAAGGGAGTGAATGTGAGAAAAAAGATAAAAACTAACACAATTTAGAAGATAATACTCCTTAGATTATAAAATACCACAAAGTGACTTGTAGTTTATAGCTGCGTTGGAAATTCAAGGTGTCTATAAGTGGTGCTTACCATTCATACCCAGGAATATCACAGCACAACACTGTGTCAGCTAGAGTACATCCAGGTATAGAGTGAACAGCACTAACCAGACACCCCAGACTTCAGCAATTTCCATCTGGAGTGAGGTAGAAACAAGAAGAAAGATACTCTGAGGCTCAGTACTCACAGAAGTTACTCCTTGGTGTGTGAAGCATATACAGCTTCTACGCTCCTCACCTCTCCTATCCTAGGAACACTTTTGTTAAGTGGCATAGCCAAATCCTGCTGTTATTGTTATTGGAAAAGGATCACTTAAGAAGATGCTGAATTCAAGGGATAGGTTACATCTGACTCTTAATGGTGATAAAACTGGGATTTGTCTCACCTAACTTTAGCAGTTTAAGAGGTAGGTGCCTGAAGTAAAAGAGCTCTCCAAATGCAATGGAATGAGAAAAGCACCATCAGATGACAGTTTATCCTGGATCACCAACATTATAACAATCACCAAAAAGCTAGGATACATCACCATCCAAAAGGACTGTTTATTTCTCCACTGCCTACAGAATGAATCTCAATAACTAGTTTAAACTAGATGCCTAACTTCTGAATGGTGAAAATCAGTAAAAGATTTCACCATCAATAATGTTGAAGGGTCAGAATTCCTAGCAGTGGGAGGTTTCTTTGAGGCACAGCTCAATTTCTCTTCCAAATCTCTTCTTTACTGTTCTGATCCTTAGCTGAAAGGTGATTAGCAAAATCTATTTTCAGGATTAACTCTGTTCTTTTCCTTCTACAATCAGTACAATTTTGCTCAATGATAGAAGCATGAACACAGGAACAACTCTTCGAAAGGAAGTGATGCTGAGAATGTATTTGGGGAAAAAGCAAACCATTTGGCTTGCTTGCTTGCATTCCTTTCAAAAAGGAGATCTGATTATTTGTGCTGTATTTACAATTACGTATTTGGTCAAATTGAATCCAGATGTCAATAAATGCCCAAATGTACAGTAAAGCACAATAAGGTAGCAGAATTAGAAAATTCTACTAGTGATGGTGAGTAATATGTATTGTGACCCTAAATAATGAACTATCAGCCAAAAGAAAGCTGAGATTTCACAGGCACCTTGTCTCTGAAGTACTGTTTAGGATTAAGGCATGTACCAAGCCAAAACTACAGTAATTTATATCTATTATTATACAAGAAAAACATTAAAACAAGATATAAGCTAAATTTCTGTTCTTTATAGAGTATGTGCAAAATCTATGTAGTAATGAAATAAACTCTGAAGGAAGATCTAAAATAGGACCCACTGAGATGCAGCCATCTGTTATTTTCAGAGATGTCAGATACTCTGAGTATCAAAGCCTTGCTTACCTAATGAGTTTTGTGAAGGCAAAACTTCAGTTTAATCCACAAAAATTTCTAAAATGTTTCTTACTCATTGCAGTTACTGTTCACTGGTTGACAGCTCATAGTTACATAGAAGAAATCTACTCCATCTGAACAGAGCTTAATTGCCAAAGATTCACATTCTGGTCAAAACACAGCCAGTATTTACCAAATTACTTCCTCTCAAAAGAGCTATTTGCATGGCAAGTTATGTGCCAGATTTCCTACACATGAAAATTATCATAAGTCCATTTTTCCTATCTACATTGCCCCATTTATACCAACAAAGTAATTGCTCTTCATCCTCATCCTCAAGCTATTTTAATGAAAGCTGTTCATAAAAGACAGGCTTTTTTAGTTACTCTTTTTATGGGAAAAATAATGGTTTTGTGGGGTTGTTTTGAGTTTTGTTTTGTAGTTTTGTTATCCTCAAGAATTGCTGGAACATTTTTTAAATAGATTTGAACAAAAAAGTCACTTTCAGACAGAAACTATGAATACCAAAGTTGGGAATGGATAATGATCAATTAAGAAGACTATGAGAGAATTAAAAAGAGGATAGAATGCAAGAGTTATGCAACTTTAATTATATTTGCCATTGCTTTTCCAGCTATCAGCATCACTAAGGAAAAGTAAATTATGAATCTTTTTAACATTAATTTGTACTATTGCTTCACATTATTCTTGTTTGGCTTAATGAAATAAAAAATTAATACATAAGAAACAGTTTGTACTCAAATACTGGTTATTTCGAACCAGCTTATTATTAACCCAAGAATACCCAGCCAAGGGTGAAATTAACCTGATATTTAGAGTCATTAGTTTCACAATGTCCATTTTGGCTAGTAAGCATTCTGGAAATGTTCTAAAGGGATTGTGAGGGCACAGTATACAAAAGAGGATGTAAATGCATAATTGTATCTTACATACTAATGTATAGCATTAACTTGAAGAGAAAAGATCAGCATGAAGTGCACATCCTGATATGCAAATTCTGGACAAAGTATGAAAACAGCAAAATTATTTAAGAAATATGGAAACAGAAAAAAAACATAAATATCAAGGAGACAAAAAAAACCTCCAGGTTTTCTTACCCTTCCCCAAATGGGAGTGTGTGGTTATCTTTTCTATAGTTTGAAGTTATTTATGAAGAGTGCTGAAGGGTTTTCCCTCACCTTCCTCAGTGTAAGCAGAGTCAGTAGAATTGCTGTAGGGTAAAAACCCAGTCTCACACCAATGAGAAAAAATCCAAAGCTGCAGAGAGGAACACTCATACAACCTTCACTGCAGAATCAGAGCCTAAAGCAATAGTAACCTAAGCTGTTGCTAGGAGAAAAAAAAAAAAAAGAAAAAAGAAGAAAAAAGTCAGATACTGTGATTGCATCTCCTCGAGTAAATAATGCATGCCAGGTCCCAGTCTCTGGCTGCAGCCAAAGAACGTGGCATGACTCACACCCTCACCCCACCAGGATGCTGCAGCCAGATCGCTCAGGCAGTTCCCCAGTCCTTGCCAGGCATTGTGCAGGAGTGTGCTCTCCGGCTGGGGCCAAAACCGTGCCAGGGACCACACCAACAATTTAACAGCAATTGCATGCAAGTGTCCTGGCCCGTGCCCTGGCCCTGTTTCATTCACCAACACTGACACTGCCACGGGGAACTGATTTGAGGAGCAGTGGTGGAGGAAGGCTTGTGCAGAGAAAAACCAATGCTGTGACTCTAAGGGGAACTTAAGCCTGTAAGCTTTTGTTTTCCAGCTGGAAGGCCTACTTCCAGAGCAAAGCTGAACACATTTCAATAGAAGATCAAGCCTCACAAAGGGTTGCCCAAGTTCTTTCTGTCTAGTAAAGAGTCAGCAAATTTATGTTGTAGTAAAAACAATTGGGAGTAAAATTTCTTAAAAAAAAAAAAATACTCTATTCATCTGACTACAAAGTGAGTTGCAATAAATACTGTATTGAGAAACAGAGCTGCTTAGCAGGGTTTTAAGTAGTCTCTGCATTCTCACTGCTGCTCCCACACATGCACACACATACAGGCTGCCACACACTCTCCATCGTGCTGCTAAAAGCAAACAGTGGATATGATGGACAAACATTGTAAGCACAGATGTGTCCATTATAACCAGCATGAACTATGCTCATCAGGAGCACTGTCACTTCTGAAAATCCAAGTATCTCTGGCTGCGAAAAAGCAGTGGGGTGTGAGAACAAAAGAAAGAGATGTTGTGATTAAGACAGGGCTAATGGTTCATTAACAATATCCAAGGCCTGGCTCTACAGCTTAAAAGTTAAGGATTTATTTCAAAATTACCTTTTGGACTGTTTTTTCTTGTTGTTGCTGTTCTGTTCTTTTCTCTGCCTTTTGAAAAGGATTTGTAGCTTCCTTTCTTGCCCTTTTGTCTGATGGCTCCTAAAATATGAAGCAAATGAAAACACAGTTCGAATGAACACAATATTTTTTCCTTTCTAATCTCTTTTTACAACTCTCACTCTGATGTGTGAGTCTAACACAAGGATGGAGGGGAAAGGCAGCATTCCTTGCTGAAGCAATGGCCCTACCTTGGCTTCTGGGATTCAGCTTGGCATCCGAGGGCACCCTTCAAATCAGATACAATTCTCACCTGAGCCAAAAGCACCACTGAAAACTTTTCAACAATTTAACAGTAGTGTGGTTGTCTTCCAGTTCCCTTTTTGGCAATGGTTCATTTACTATAACGGCATGATGTTAGCTTGTGTCTATACCACTAAATGAAGAAGGCTGATGACTGAACTCAGGTGAAATAATGGCTACTGTCTGATGCCCAGGGACAGTTCACAAATTAGCCGTGCAAAAAATCTTCTTCCAGCTCGCACTGAGAACAACACTGTATGAAACTGGGCTCCTTCTGCTCTCTGGCACTGTCCAACATTGCCGTCAAGCACTACCAACAGCCTCCACTCATAACTTGGGCATGCAACACCTACTTTTAGTTCAGTGCTGCAAAAGCACCTGTTGATGGGCTGCAGCATGGCCCTGAAATTGTTTCAGTCTGAAGTAGGAAAAAACAAACACTCACACAATCATAGAATCATAGAATGGTTTGGGTTGGAAGGGACTGCTGGAGGTCATCTAGTCCAATCCCCCTGCAGTGGGCAGGGACATCCCCAACTAGATCAGGTTGCCCAGAGCCCTGTCAAGCCTCACCTTGAATACCTCCAGGGATGGGGCCTCAACCACCCCCCTGGCCAACTTGTTCCAGTGTTCCACCACCCTCGTGGTGAGGAACTTTTTCCTGATATCCAATCTAAATCTACTCTTCTCCAANGGGTTTTTTGTTTGTTTGTTTTGTAAGGCAAAGGGATTGTATACAATGTCCAGAGGAGCAGCAGGGTCAAGTGCTGCATGCTGAGGCATTAGTCAGTCTGTTACAGAGAAAGACTGTCCCAGAGGTCCACCTACACATTAGCTATCAGAAGTTTTGTGAGAGTGAGTCCCTTTAGCTGGAATTAAAAGAGGTTTACCACAGGGGTTGAGACAGCTCCTGGAAGGACTTCTGGAGGATTAATCCTCTAGTTCACACATTAACCTCTCACAAAGGTACATGCTGAACTGCCTTGTTGGGAATCAGGTATCCTGAAAGTCCTTGGTGGGCACAAGCCGGTCATGATCCAGCTCTACATCCTGGAAGCACCCTGGGTCGTGTGAACAGCAGTATAGCCAAGAGGCTGATTAAAGTGACTTTTTGCTTTACTCAGCATTTATTAGACCATATCTAGATATCGTGTCCAGTTTTGGACTCCCCACTACAAGGAATATACCAATAAACATGTGAGTTCAGTAAAAGGCAACCAAAATGATTGGAGTACTTGCCTTCTAAGGAGCTGAGGAAGCTGAACTTGTTCAGCCTAGACAGCATCCTGAGAGTGCCTACAAAGAGACTATCAGAAAGATGGAGACAGGTTTTCCATGGTGGTGCATGGCATAGGATGCTATAACGAAAAGATACATAAACTTAAACAGAAGATGTTCTGACTTTTTATAGAGGAAAATCTTTTTCACTATTAGGACAGCTAGATTTTGGAACAGGTTGCCCAGAGATGTTACACAGTCGCCATTCTTGGAGGTTTTCAAGACATGTATGGATAAAGTCCTGAACAGCCTGGTCTGACCTCATAGCTTACCCTACTGTGAGAAGGCTGGACTAGAGACCTTCTGATATACCTTCTGATCTGAATTATCCCATGATCTGAAAGTTAGATGTCTTGAATCTAAGTCATTACAGAGTCTCCTCTGTCAGTGGAGAGAAGCAAGCATTTCTCAAGGGTTATTCATCTTACCTAACTGAAACATCTAGCTAGAGTTTAGATAGTTTGCCTGTGAAAGCTCTTGTTTCAATCCATTAATAGAACCTAAGAATCTAGTTTAAACTTAGTCATTGAAGATATAAATCACTAAAATTTGGTGAAAGATATCTCAGTCTTGTATCCTATCCCTTCTTTTGCCTGCTGAGATTCAAACTGTCCTAGAATGTTTCTGGAGGCCAAGGGACATCCACAGGAGACCTTGTTCAGAGACCTGCTCTAAGATACAGGGACAATATCTGTCTTAGCAAACAAAATGCGAAGAAAGTGCTAGCTAGAGAAGTGAACAACTCTGTAACTCCTAACACCCCTTTTGTCATGGCTGTAGCTCCTGCCAGATGCCACTCTCAGACATAAATCTTGGCAACATTTGGGGACTACCTTGTTAGTGAGAAGACAGAAAGCCAAACAGTGTGGTTGCAAGCCATGCTGTGCCAGGTTGGGGATAATCTCTAGCCATGTAGTAGGCAGTTCTGCTGCCCTAACCATAGCTAGTGGACAGTTCTGAGAAGAACTGGTAGGAGTATAATCCTCTCACGGTCACCAAACTTCAGTTTGGTTTTATTTTTGTAATAACTAAATGACCTTCCTGTGCTAGCTTCATGATTGGAGATTAATACACTCTGGGATCGCTGCCCAGTCACTTCAGCCAACACAGGAGCCAATTCCAGAAGACATGTTCCTCTGACTCCCTGGTTAGATTACAGTATATTTCAATTTTCCATTTGTAGATTATAATTTTTTCCAGCCCATGGTGTTCTGGTAACATAGATCCACTGGAAAGTAGAATCAACAGCACTTTCCCATGCTAATTCATCTGCCACTGTGGCAGTATCTAAATGCCCACTTGAAATCTCTCTGAATAAATAAATCCTTCCAGACTGTAGTGAACCACGCAGTATTTTGCTCTTTGCATCACCCTCCATTAGATGTTTAGCAGTAAGTCTCATTGTTAGTGAAAAAATCTGTAGTAAAACCATACAGTGGTGTATTCAGCATCAAAAAAATGATAAAAAATGTGAACAACGCATCACTGTGAATCTGATCCTGCACAATCCTTCATGTATTTTCGACTTCAAGTTCCTGTGAGAATGCCTACAATTTATTTTAAGACACTCCTCCAGAACAAATTAATAGCAGATACAGGCAGCAAATCTACAGGCGCTTCCCAGGCACGACTGGAGGCCAGTCACTCAACTGAGAAGTTCCCTTTGAGCTATGGAGATGACAATGTCCATCTTAAAGCAAGAAAACCACTGAGAGTTGTAATGGATTAGAAAATCTCTGGTCTTGCCTGGACATGAGATAGGTGGCTTTCTGAGCATACTTCCCCACCCCTCTTCTATTCCAGATGCTTTTCTACCAAATACTGATACTAGTGGAGTATCAGACAAGTTTGGGATGGTAGTGGCATAGCAATCTTAACACAATTAGGATCTTAGTACCTCAGAGACAATTTACTTCCACGGCAGTAACTGTGCTAATCATAACTAATTCATACAAAAAGTTCATCAGTCACTATATATGCACCGTTAAAACCATTTTGCCAGTGCTAGCATACAGTTCTTCCTGTGTGTAATACCTCACAAGAACAGTGTTGTAAGTGTCTCCTCAATCCTATGAGGAAGTGTCACCCTGCAGAGTCAGGAGCTGTGACTGCCTTTGCCTTGGCATATGAACAAAACTGGACCTGACTCTCTGAAGCTGCTGGTACTGATGCACCATTCTGAAGTCTGTGACAACTGCTCTTCTCAGACCAACAATAGCACAGGTGTGTGGCAGGATAAGGCAAGATGCATAAGACAGGGACAGCAGCACTGGCCTGTATACCACAAGGATATTAGGATCCCATGGCAATTTGACATCATAGGCACACAGAGATAAATGAAGTGGACTAGAGGCTTAGACGGGCTTCACAGAAAGATCAGCCAGGTGAGGGACAAGGGATGTAGTCTTTGTTTGGAGAATGTAAAGAGGACATGGAGGTCAGAAGTCAGGAGACCAGGAGCTGCTTCTGAGGGCAATCATCCAACAAACTCAGTTTGAGAAACCCCTGGTTTATGTCAGAGATTTCCTCCCACTGCTGTATACAGACTAGAGCACCAATCCTGTGTATGCTCAGCTACATATCCAGAAGAGATCTTGCTGTTAGCATGGGAACTGACCTGAGTGACATTAAACATGTGCATACAGTTTGGGTGCTACTGTGATATACATAATAAATAATAACAAGTATAAAAACATACCTATCTTTTAGCAGCCATATCTCATCTATATTTGTAGATCCACAGCCATAAACATTATAAATATAGCTGAAAGTGTTCAATATGTATTGAAGACAGATATTTCAGGATGCCCATAAAACACATAGAAAAATGTGAATTGATTACATAAGCAGCTTTTTAATGAATAAGGACTATAGATTTTATAGTATTCCTCTCTCTTGAATCTTGTAAAATACATGGAAGTCTTAATTATAACTGAAGATATCTGAACTATGTTGGCCTTTGATTTTATAATACAATATTTAATTCCTGCTGGCATAATAAACCTATAAATTCAGTATTTGTTATAAATGAGTTTAAATTTATAAGTCTATCAAAATACCTCCTGGTTCCTGTTAATGTTTAGGAAACTTTTCAGAAATGTTTCAGGTTCCTGGCTGAAAGAATTGCCTCACTCTTTGCTGAGCTTCTGTTGATCCAACGTCTTGAAGTAATCAACATTGTTATGTACTGTATGAGTAACATACACGCAAATGTTGTATTTGTAGGTAAGAGATACAGAAGGAATGGAAGGAGAGTATAAGTAGTGGTTTATGTGTAAGTACTACCTCCAGTAAGATGTTTGGATCAAAGAGGCCCATCCTAAGCCAGTTGTAAATCACATTTTGATTTGAAAGGATTGAAACTGATGGGCTGCCTTTCAAATAGCACCCTCAAATCCTTGCAGGTCCTGGCCAGGGACATTCAGTTTGCTAAAGTCTCTGCTGTTAGTGAAATTCATACAGTACTACTGTCATGTGCTTGACTTTGCAGCTTCGTGCTCAGAGTTCATCTCCTGCTTTACAGTCACGTTCATATCAGTGCTCACATAAAAGGAGTTTCACTTCTCACCCTGGAGATATTTAATACCTGAGTTCCAGCAAAAGCTGCCAAGAGTCAGATGTTGTAGCTGAAGATGTTTCCTCTCCTATGAGTTTATGCCCCTTGACATGGCTCCTTGAATCTGCAAACAACCAAACCCATAGTGGGAAGAGAGGACAGTAAAAGGGGATGAGACTTGTTTCTAAATATGTAAAATGAAGAAGCATCTGATTCTACTTTTAAAACCCAAATTTAAAGCATGTACTAGCATAGTCTGGTAATGTTTTGTGACAGAAAACCAGTAAAATTTTCTTGTCAAAATACTAAATACCACATAAAGGAGTTACAGATGCTGTATTTAGTTAGATTAGCTAAAATACGGCATAAACCGTAGTTTCTTGAAATTTTATCCCCAAGGCAAAACTCAAATGTGCAACGATTGGGGTTTTTGTTGTTGTTGTTGTTCCTCAACAATGGGGGGAGAGGGGAACAAACAAAAAAACCCACTAAAACCAGTTTAAAAACATGATGCATATAAAGTGTTATACTTTCTAAACTATGCTGACTTTTGGCTAGGTACATGTTTTCTATTGAAGTTCACACCATAATCTGAGACATGTTAATTTAGGGTAGGCGTCTACTCAGTCAACTGTTCAGTAGAACATATACACTTACTCTTTCAAGGCCTTTCATTCCCTGAAAGCCCAAGGAACATTTTGGATATTGCCTTTCAGCACTAAAACTGGTCAGCTTATGGTAGCATTTTCTCATTTTAGTTTCTGCAGGTCCAAACCACAATGATCCACAAGGGGATTAAAGCATATATTAATGAGCTTTTTAGCCCCTGTAGATTTTTCCTTCTAATTTGCCAGAATTTTATGTACCCCTTTCCTGACCCTAGAAGTGATATTTTCTTCCATCTGGAATGATTGTTTCATGTTAATATGTTGGTTTGAATATAAAACATCGGAATGTTGGTTAGCACAAAACCTAATGAAGGCTCTGGGGTTTTCAGCTTTTTTGGCTTTATTTACTTTTTTCCTTAAAGAAACATTACTCATTTGTTCAAGCCAAGAATGTAAGGTTTCAGATGTTACTCATGCAAATCTAATGTAAAACACAAACATTAGGCAGTAAATCCATATTTAGGCACCTAAATAAGCAGCCTGATTTGGTGCATTAGCATTCTGGTAAAAGCTCATGCTTTGTTTCCTGACCTGTGTCATCTGAATTTAGTCAGACTTATTAAGAATTCAAACCCCATCTTATGAGAAGGACCTGTGTCTGCTAACTGCTGTAACTACCATTATAACAATTGCACTGGAATAAGATCCCAGGGAAAGTTAGACTTGGGCAAAGAGACATTTTCTTTAGGTCTTTTGTCTTGGGCTGCAGCTTCCATCTGAAATGGCCATCGTGAAATGGAACCATACCTCCTAGTGGATAAAAATCCAGCTTGTGCAGTTACCCATGCAACTTCTCCCATGGAGGTTCTGGTAGCTGAGTACATTTTTGAGGGCAGAATTTGGTTGCAATGTTCTTTCATCGAGAATTTCCATTTATTCAGTAATTTTTTCTTTCTTCCATGTGTTCTTCTTCTTCCAAAGCAAAAGTGTGTGTTTTCTCTTGACTTAATGAAAACTCAACAATCATTAGGCCCACTGACTTTTTGACTAAGCAGTTCTGCAAGAATAAGAAGGGGAAAAAAAATACACACATGGTAAACACAAAAGTGCTTAAATAGATACCCATATATGGGAAAATGTATGAGTTAAATACTAACATATTTGGCAGAAAAGCATGACAAGAATCCTTGTCCAGAGCCAAAACCTCATAGACAAAGGGCAGAATTTACCGCAAGCTTCCCTATCTCAGCTGCACGCAAAGCACATTTCTTTTTTGGATGCATTTGGACCATCATCCCTTATGCCTTCCATATGACATACATCTCAATGAGGTTTACTTCACCTGCTTTTGTGAAATGAACTTTATTCTTCTTGCTCTCATATAATGAGAACATTTGCTACTGAATATTAAAACGCATGCAACATGTGGCAGGCATCTGTGGAGTGCTGCCATTGCACTTGACTTGCACAATGAGCCATCTCACCTTCCAAAATCAACCTTGCCCTTCTTCAAAATACATCTTGTTTCAGAAGCACAGGTGCAAAGCGACACACCTCAGCAAACATTGAACTCATAAAGAGCTTCTCAGAGGTTTTGCTCCACTCTATTTTGCTTATATATGTCATGAAACAGCACACATGTAGGGATAAGGTTTCATTTGGTCTATTCCAGGAGTTTTTCAGTCAGTTGAGTTTTATTTTTTCTTTTGCTTTGCTTTTGCTCATTCTTTTTCACCAAAATTTAAAATTATCCTTAAGAATGCAGGTCACTGTTAGTAGAAGGAAGTTTCATAGTTCCAACACACAGTGCGCCGCATCAAGCCACTTTCAGCCAAAAGGTGGTAATCACTGGATTCCTCAAAATCTGTGGCAAGTGTGATGTAAAATATATTAGCTTCATTTACAATAAAAGAGATTTAAATGAATGCATCTTGCTTCACATTTCCAATGTTTTAAGTGCATGCACAAGCAGAAACTTAGGTAGCTTGTAATTTTAGGAAGCAAAGTAAGATAAGTACAATTTAGATGCTTTCCTTTTCGATGGTTCCTGGAATCTTTTAATTATTCTTAAATAATCCACTTCAACAGTTAATTGACATTGCCTCTCCTGAGCATCCTTGTGTCATTCAGTTCTGGCTTGCAGATAAGGAAAGTGGAAAATCCTCCACTCATTTTAGTCTGCACACACAGAAGATGCACATGCAAATGTTAAGCCTCTGATGCCCAAAGGTTGGCATATGCTGCCTCTGCTCACGTAGCTTTGGAATAATCATTTATACCTGGGCCATATGAGCTCAGAATTCAGGGATTTCACTCTTATTTAATGTCTGGACATGTAAGGACTTGAAATTATATTTCCTTTAAGATGATTCTAATGTCGTCGTGGCTAGGCTTCGCGAACGANTTCTAATGTACCAGGTAGAATAAAAGCATATTAAACAAGGCCTCTCTCTCTCATCCATCACCTACCGTAGTGGTGGACATTTACACTTGTTCTGTACTTGGCCTGACACAGACTTGAGATGCATGAAATGCATAAACTATACCCATTTTGTGCAGAAGATGAACGTTGATCTTGTGTCACTTTTTGATGTTGTATTGCATCAGAAATGCTTCCTCTGATTAGTTAATATGCAAATGAAAAGATATTCAAAATCTATTCATCTTGTGTGAGAATGAAAAAGATCATGAAAGACATTCAAAACAGACTGTTGGGTTGTTTTTCTAATAAGTCTTTCGAAGGAAAATAAAGATCCTCCAACACATAAATTGGTTCTAGAAGCAGGTAATTGGCTGTTCACATCTGCTGTCTGCAGTGGATAACTTGGACAATCATGCTGCTCCAAGACAGCTGCAGCTGTACTACTACCACCTTACTGTAATCCTGTGTAACCTATTGTACTGCTGGATGAGATGATGCTTTGACTATTTTCAGACAGAAACACTAGCCACCTGCCTGAGTATTGTCTGTTTCAGTACTGAAGACTGATGCACAGAGACACACAGAAAGAAACACACTTAATCTGAAAAACTGCTTAAGGAATTTCTGCCATTCACTACTATACCTGGCTCTGCAAGGATTACAACTCTGAGCCATGTCATAGGTGTCACAGGTATGGAACATTTGCAAGGTATCAAGAGAGCATATTGCCATTATTAAATGAACACAGCAATCCAAAGTAATTTTGACTGAAAAGGTCTCATTTTAATTTATAGTTAGGACTCTTCCACAACCTCTGCAGTTTAGAAGTGTCTTTAAATGGATATAAGTAATCCTAATCAGTACCACTCTAAGGTACATTTTTACTGCTTCAGTGCAAAAATGGAAGTTCAGGTTTTCAATACTTATATGTGTAAAGTACTTACTGTATTGGACTCACTGCTATCTTTTCTTTGATAGCAGCACTTTAGGACAAAGTACAGAATCACAGCTTCATCAAATTAAACTCTATATAGAAATAGGAATAGTCTTGCTAGATAGATGATCAAGCCTGCAGTGTTTGGATAATGCCCTTAATAGCATGCTTTAACTTTTGTTCAACCCTGAATTTTTCGTGCAGTTGGACATGATCATTGTAGGTCCCTTCCAACTGAAATTTTCTATTCTATTCTATTGTGTGAAGAAAAATGATGAATCGATGGAAGATATGTATGGCCAGATATAGACTCATGGTACAGTAAAAAGTTCCAAGATTACCTTAAAAGCATGGTAGAAATCAGAAGAAATAGGGGAAAAATTACTCCCAAAAACCAGTCTACTAAGGAAGCATCATGCATTTAAGATAATCTGAGGCTTTATTATTTCTGATATCATCATATTTTATTTATAATAATTTGATTGCATGAGGGTAATACTCTCTGAAGGCTCAAGCATGTGATTTTCAGCATCTCTGCATTGTGCTTTCAGGTGAATCCTTAGGGTTTTTTTTCCTAAGGGTGCTGTAAACTTCTGCACACTTTGTGTTTTCCACAGTGTATGCATGACAAACCAGTTCTTGGCTGTTATTTCCCTGTAGGCCTGCACTGTACTTTGCAGTAGCCAGCTAGGTAGTATAGAGACACACTTTGCTTCTGCTGAGTGAACATGTCTTGGTGGCTGGGACATGTGTCACTTGGCCACAGGGCCACAGGCCAGCCCCCATGCCAGCATTGGATGTCTATATTTCAATGGGCAGCAGTTGGGCCATAGTATACAACAGATGTGGTGTGGCTTCCCTTGGAGGAAGCTACCCTGCACAGAGGCATGCATCTCTCACAGCCAACATCCACAGGGTCATGGGGGAGCTAGTACAGTGCAAATTCAAACCCCAGCATCCCGCATATTAACCTGCTGCTTTAGGTAAACCTTTATTACTCCTGGTCTATTGGGTTGGTGAACTTGTCAAGGTAGACACTTTTATTGAATGTCCATTTACCACCTAAGTTATATGAGCCAGCTGTGCTTTGGCAGTTGATGTCAGTAAGTGATTAAGAAGATCAAATTCATGTTTGCATCCACAGTGAAAACCCTGCTACTGCCACCTGGTCACAAGAAGGAAATGAAAACCCAAATGCTAAATTAAAGAAAGAAGATGGGTCAGTGGTTAGAGACTGATTCCTGCTGTTGGCATGCCTGGGAGCAAGCCTTTGTTCTCCATTCTCTGGATGTGACATATTTGCTTTGTCTCTGTTCATAGTAATGGAGAGAGGAATATTTCCTAGCTGTTCAGGTATATGAAGGTTAAACCCGATAAGGAGGTTGATATATGTGACTATGGGTATCTAAGAGGAGGCATGATGTAGACAGGGCATTTCTATAAGTCCTTTTACCACCACATGCAGCAAAGCCAAGCAAGGCATGGCAAGGCTTTGCAGGGAACACTGTGTGGATGTTGGAAGCAGCAGAGCTATGTTAGCACCTGAACTAATAATACTGGCACTTGAATGAATAGTGCCATGCTGAGGTGATTACACACTGAAGTGGGCACAGTTATCTCAGCAACTCTACATTACATTTTGTAGGGTATTTGTGCCACAGGCTGTCCTTCCTCAGAAAAGTCATCGTGACATGGCCATTTAAAATCTTAAAAAGGGATACTTGGTCTTTTATTTGACTATGTAAGGAAGATGCCAGCTGTCTGTGTTGAAGGCACAGCTGTAGATGGTGTTTCTTGGAATAAATGAGGAATAGCTTCCCTGAAGACATCAGTCAGACAGACAGAAATAGGGGAAGTGAGGTGTGAACTCAGCTCAAGAATTCAGTTTCATTCTCTTTTTTTCCTATCCCCACTGACGTGTGCAGAGAGAGAATGATCCTTGGCAGCAGACCAGGATGAAGGTTACTGAGAACAAAGAAATACCAGCACACCACCATACTTCACAAAATAGTGTATATTTGGCACAGAAACACCTCCGATAAGCATTAAAAATATCTTTTTAATGGACATTTTATTCTCTTGACAGAGACTATTTAAGATTTGAAAGTGACACAAAAGTAATTTATCCTCACATGTAAAAATGCACTCTTTAGATACAGATATCCCATTAATTTTACTTATTTATGTAACACTCTGAAAGCTAATCTTGGGTTCCTCCCTCAACAATGTGGAAAGTAAAAATGAATTTACTTAGGTACAAGGAAAGGAATAAGTCTATACTTGCTTTACTTTAAAATTCTGCTTCCAAATTAGTAAACCTAGGTCACTTGAAAACAATTATTTGTTTTCTATTACAAATTCTGCTTCCTAATGTGTTTAATATGTCATTTAATATGACATTACTTAGCAGGTTTGTTCATTAATTTCTATTTCACAGCACACTCCACATACAGTCCATCATGTTTTTAATTTCTCCAGTCATCTGACATATAGTCCATAGTAGTTGTAAGAGAATGATATTTTATTTATACAGTTCCTTTCAACCAGATGAATCCCAGAGCAGGTTCATAAACTATCTTCTTTGAATAGGCTTATAAACAATGGTTTAGGGCAAATATAATTATGGATCTGTTATAACTTTGTATACATCATTCCAAATGTTCTATTTTAAATGGACATATATTGCAGAACTGTCATAATATTGGCCATTTAATCCTTATTTTTCTTGCTAATCAGGAAGATTTTTCTCCTCTTGTCCACTTTGAACTTTCTCTTGATTACTCCTGGTGTTCTTATCAGAATTCTGAGGCATGGAAAAATTTAGCAAGAAACTGAAAATCAAGAAAAAAACAACAGTGAAGACTACAAAAAAGATGTGTGTGCTTTCTTTGCAAGACTTCATTGCACCAAAACTAAAATGTAGCTCTGTGTCTGAAAACAGAGGACTTCTTGAAGGAAATAAATTACAGGTCAGAGATAACAGGTGGAAGGGTATTAGAACTGCATATCTCCCATGGGCCAAATTTTTACAGCTATTTACACAGCAGTATGAATAAGTCTCATGAAGCAGAACAAGAAGTCTCCCTGAAATGTATTCCCTGGCCTTAAATACAGTCATACCCAGTATTATTTTTTGAGCTTCACAGAGGATAATTTTATCATGTGGAGAAAAGACAATTTTACTTGGAAGTGTGTTTAGCAGTTCCAGTTCAGTGTTAATTCATCTATACATAAAGCAATTGAGATAAGTACATTCCCCATACTTTTGTACAGGCATCTTTAAAGATGGGATAACTTTTTCAGGGAGAAGATCGTATGAAATATGTTCTCTCTGAAGGAAACAGGAAAATATTTTGAGATGAGAATTTCTTTCAGAAAATGTTAATTAAAACAAATTGTTCATCTATTTTTTCAAGGAAATCAAGTAGTCTGAAGCAAAATGAAATTTTAGGGGGACAAAAATGCCTCTGAAATTATTTTTGAGAACTCAAAAACCTACTGTTCTGATGCTTCCTCCTACTCAGACTCCAAAACCAGGCTATGGTTTTGGTATAGCCCCTTATATCCTCTTCTCAATGAGCTACTGTGTTCTAGTATGGGAATCTGTGATCATTGTGTTTTCATGAGTACTCTAGCTCCTAAGGAAGAATAAAGACTTGAGACTCCTAAGCTCCTATAAATACCTCAGTAACATTTAACAGTATTTTTCTCTTTCCTGAGCTACTCTTTAAACAAAAAGCCATTATTTTGCAGGGAAAGACAACACTTTGCTTTACAGAGCTGCACTAAGAGGGTAAAAGCTTGAAAGTATTAGTCTGGGAGATTTTTGATGAACCATGCAGGCTGGTGAAGTCTTTCCCTACTTAACTTTGGACCTTATTTTCTGAGCCAATTAGTCATCCAGCAGCTAGTAAGCTGGACACAAGTCACATACACACCCTTTTCTTGCTAATATCACTACCAGCATATAGGCTGAATAAAGTCTCTGTTCATGAACTCCATCTGCACTACTGATAAAACAAGGCCAGGTACAGCAGCAGGTGCTGCCCTGTGATTGTATGTCCCTGCCATTGAATTGCTAGGGCACTCCAATCACAGCTTTGGATACAATGACTTGCAGTGCATAAATACAGCTTGGAAACAGCACAAACCAAGCAAAGCTTGAACAGGTCCACCCTCTTTGAAAGGAAAAACTATGTTGGACACGTGGACAGGAATCATGCTCTGCTACCTAGCTTCAGGGTCAGACATGCAACCATGGCTTATTTTATTTTTAAATAAGGATGTAGTCATAGTAGTTAAATGATTGAACCCACAGGTCAAGGTGGAGTATCCTCCCACTTCATGTGTTCTTCTGTCCAGATGCTGAGAACACTCTTCAACAAACACATTTTAAAAGTGTGTTGAATTTACAGCCAAATGACCAACGATATTTTGTTGTTCTGCCCAAGTTTTCATGTTACAACTCACAATAACAACCCTATGAGTCTGAGGATAGATTTTTAGGTGGCAGTTTTTCATTCTCCAAGATAGACTAGATGTCTCCATGGTACATGTGTTATTGGTGGATGTCATCGTTGTCATCGTGGCTAGGCTTTGCGAATGAAGATCCAGGGAGGGCTCCATCCACGCTCCTCATCAGCACCTTTNGGATGTGAGTGTGTTATTAACTCATGCTAGAAAGTCTAGACTTTTCATTTCATACTTTTAGCTCTAGAAGTCCTCAATTCTAGTTCCACAGTGCATCAGGCTGTATCACCCCTGTCACATTAGTATATTCATCTTCAACTGTTCACCTTACAGCATTGTTAATTGGTTAGATGGAGTGTCCCTGCTCTCCAATCTTTCATGGATCTGATTTCTTGATAAGTAGGCTATGGGCTATTCATATTCACATGCAAGTTCTAAATAAAAATTATCACAAAACATTGTTTAATGATTCAGTCACTTACCTGAAGTTATTTGGCTGTTTAAAATTAGTCTACTTGTAAGCTGTTTCATTCCATGTGAAAGTATTCTTTCTACATCAAAATGCCCTGATATACAGTAAAGTCTTATGTGCAGTGTAAGGTTAGATGAAGTTCATCGTTCATGCATTGAACTTCATAACAATACAAAGTTATTATATGTATATAAGGCTCATTGTCTTACACAGTATTTAAATGAAACTTGGACTACTGCTTCAAGTCAAACTTGTTCTGAAGTGTTTTTCTGAGCAGAAATGGACTTATGTACATCCCTTATTGGCCTGCTGAACCAGCAATTCTAACACTAATTAATATCAGCATTAAAACCCCTACCAAGACATGACACTGAAATCCAGCAAAGGCTGGATAAAATTGCAGCTTGCATTCTTTAAATATTTATATAGTACATCAAAACAAATGAAACTGGAGATTCCATTTCCAGCATGAGCTGCAACATTGCTAGAATGGGGTCTACTGTGTCATGCCACTTATTTTCATTTCTTTGATATTTTTTGTTATGACACTTCTGCTGAATTAGTAATCAGGGACAAGGGACAGAGTCATACTGTTTTAAATCTTCAGTATTCCTAAGAGTAAACAGATATCCAGTGAAGCAAGCTAGAAAGACCTTTAACTCTTAACTATTTTGAGAGCATGAAAGTCATTTTCACAGATCAAGTTTATCACAGCACTGAAGAGATGTAAGTATTTGCATTAGAATTTGTATACAAGAAAAATATCTACAAAAACCCTATCCTTTTAATAAAAAATTCCTTATTTAGTTAATCAGGTCTGCATGTCTCAGATCTGAGATACACAGATTCCCATGGAGGTTAATATTATCTCTAGGAAAAAAAATGGCTGTGGAGGTTAATAGTAAGGACTATTTGTCTATTACTTTTTTTGTTTGTTTTGGCACAACATGAATGCAGTGTTAGATCAGTTGCAATATCAGTGACTTCCAAGTGACCATGACATTTACCAAATATTTGGTGAAGTACTTAAATAAAATGTAGAATAGTAAAGACAACTCCCGCCACTCTGTTCTTTTGCAAGGTCCTGGGCATTGTGGCTACACAGAGCCCCGGAACGCAGTCCAAAGCTGTGGTCTGCATGGACAAAGTGCTGTACACACACACAAGTCTCTGCTCTTGATATTAGTTTTGATATATTTTTCATCTCTAACATGATGTATTTTCTTTTACCAAAGAAGAACTGAAGTAACCAGAGTAAGATCTGATCCACAATTTTAACTAGGACATACGTTACAAAATAAAAGACTGGAAGAAGGACATAATAATATATATAAGACTTCAGCCAAGAAAATGGAAATAATATACTTAGTGTGGAGGCTATACAGACCGAAAAATAGTATGATGAAACTGAAACTTTGAACAGTCTTGTTGAGTCTTGGGAAATCACATTCAAACAGAAGTAGAATACCCGGAGAAGTTGTAAAATCTCCATCACTGAAGGTCTCCCATTTATTTTAACTTCTACTGTTAGAAATGACAGAAATATAACACTTCACATCAGAAGAAATGTAGATGATTTCTTGACATCCCTCCCAGCTCTGTGATTCTGTAAGCAGTTAATGTGCTGGTGCTTTGATGAGGAAATGGGATGTTCTATATTCACTCCTGCAATGGTGTCTGTAAGGTTTGTATAGTTACATACTGGAGAAAATGTCATTATCATTTTTCATTAGAGAAAGGAATAATGGTTTTGGCCACAGGTTTTTTTTCTCAATTACCTAAAAGTGTAGAAGTAAAGCACTGTCATCCAGCATTTTGAATAGTGATGATTTCTACATGACAACAACCATAGTACTAAGGCAACCAAACATCCAGCTGGTCTAGTATATGGACACCAGTAGTTCCCAGTAAGGAGATGTCCATAGAAGAATAGGGAGTGCACAGTGAACAGTCATTCTGTATTCACTTATTCCTGGCTTGAGAGGATTTTACAGACATTTTCCAGTCCTTTTAGTTTCTTTCACTCTAATGCACCATACTGACCTGCATCAAAATCCATTTTGGGGAAGATGAGTAAAGAAGAAATAATGGTCCAACTCTCTCATTATTTTTGGTAGGAACTTAGCACTTTCAATGAAAGTAAGACACTTAACCATAGTGAGCCAATATCCCATGTTAAATGTTTGAAATCTTTTACACTGAGACCCTGTGGGCCTGGCTTTCATTATTTCCTTGCATGAGGAGGGGAGTCTTAGATTCTGTCTCAATTCAACAGTTTGTCTTCTAAAAGAAAGTCTAGAAATTGGGCTATGCAGTGGAGGAGAAGTTACCTACCTTACAAATCCCATAAATGAGATACAATATATGAGGCCTATATTTAAAAAGGTTTAATTTCTAGTAGCTTATAGCAGTGAAAGCAGATAGTTTCTTGTCATTTTGTTGATACAGTTACAATCCACACACAAACTGTCACGGTTTATGCTGAGTTGGAAATAAAATTCCAAAATCACTTTCAATATCAGCTACATTTTCCCAACAAGAGTGTCTCATGTAGATTTGATTTCAGTGCACCAAAACTAAAAGCTCTGAACTCTCTGAGCTGAACTCAACTCTAGTGTAAATCCAGTCAAAATGCATTTATGCCATTCCAACAACTCACACATTTGCACAGAGTTTCTGCAAGCCATTGATAGCTTAGGCATTTACAGACCTGACTTTCAAAGAGTTTCTAATTCCAGAAACCTCCACCTGCAACCTCAGAGCTAAACCAAACCCACCAGCTGAATCTCATTTGATTATGCATTTATTTAATTGATATAGTTCATTGAATTATTTATTAGTCCTAGAATAGAAGAAGTATGAAATCCACCACATGCTACTGGGTTTTCGCTGTCGGCTTGAGCCAGGCTTACTGAAATAATTGATAAGGTTCCTATTCCTCAGTTCATTACAGCAACGGCCAAAGGCCATTTCTTTCTTTTCTCTATTTTCTCTCCTCAGTCTTGTAACAGTACCTTACAGTGAACTTGCAGTGTCTCCCTCTGCCCATGATCTGTGCATGCTCATGAAGTTTTTCAGCACTCAATTTCCTAAAGAAAATTCTGATTTGGCACAACCTCAAGTTCTTCTTTTAAACACAAACACTATCTTTGTTGCTTTGGCACTCTCCTTGTTTTTTCTGTCAACGTTTTCCCCTCACTTCTTCCTTGCTTTGTCTACCTTCCCTCTATCTCTCACTCAATTCCTAACTAACTAACTCTCTTAGAAGTCATGTTTATATGGTGATTGCCTTAGCTTAGAGCAATGCTACTCAGCAACCTCATAAATAAAACATTTTTTCTGGGGCACTGTTAGATAATCTCTATCATGCACTTTCCAAAACTTTCTTGTGCTTCACTCATTGGAAAATTGTTTTACTTCATGCCAACATTCCCATCTGTTCTAATTTTGTAGGTTTTTAATAATGATGCTCCTTAAGGCTTTGCATCAATTTTGCATTGACTTTAGGGAAATTTTAGGAATTGAGCATGAGAGTTGTGATATCCAGCAAGGAGAGAGTATTTGGTGTGATCTAAATCTTTCTGTCATAGCTAGGTGCTCAGAAGAAACATCTGTATCAACATGAGCAACACAGACCAGGAGCTGCTGAATGATACTTCAGGCAGCCCCACTCCTAACTGAAAGCATTCTGTAGTGTGTTTCAAATCTCCTGGAGAAGTGCTGAATATAGTTCTTGCAACTTCAAGTCTCTTAATATAATGGGGATAAACAAATGATGGAAATAAACTTTGCCTGCCTGTTACACAAAGGTTATGACAGAAGGAGGCTGTTTTGCACTTCCACAGTCTTTCTTATGCGTACATGGCCAAGCATAATGACGTCTCACTTAATGAAAAAGAAATATTTCAGTCCTTACATAAAGGAATCTTTACCTGGTAAAAAGAAGGCTGGGAGAAATTTCTGGTCTGCTGATTTCTATGGTAATTTTGCAATTTAACTCAACTACATGGGGATTTTCCTCTTTTGTTAAGACAAATGGAGCCTGCAGAAAGTTCTTTGAAGGTAGCAAATATTTTATGAACAAAATAAAATTTGGAGATCATGTTTGGTCTTTTCTTCAGTTATTTTTCTGACATGTACATTTATTTACTAGATTAAACTGCATTAAAAATAAATCTGCCCACATGAGTATTAATGTTACTTTCTAAATAGCACATCAGGCATAGTCTGAAGATCACTTGGGGTCTCCTGTGGCCCCTGGTGCGATAACTGTGCCGACAGCAGAGGGAGCATTAAACTCATTGCCCACAGTAAAGTGTGGGGAGTTATACCCATGTTCCTATAATCCTTGTATGGGTAGGATGTGCTCATTAGCCTTCTGGCAGTCATCCTAGGAGAAGGACAACTCTAATTCCAAACCCGGGCAGATGTAGCTCGTTTAGCCCTGTAAGGCCTTCCATCTAAGAGAAGGACACTCTAATAAAACCTACGTCCTAAGGACTTCACTGCCAGCATCCAAGCTTGCTAGGCCCTGGCAGATGACCCTTAGGACTAAAGGGTGGGTCCAGCTCTGTGCATGCTGTGTCTCACCTAAAAAAAAAAATCCATAGCGCAGGCTCAAGGGTGCTATCTGCTATCCTCTTTTTATCAGCGCTCTTGGAAAAGGCGCTGATGAGGAGCACGGATGGAGCCCTCCCTGGATCTTCATTTGTGAAGCCTAGCCATACATACAAATAGCACATTTTCATTTATTCAGTTACAAAATACACCCTTCTGGCATTTTTTTTCCTTAGGGGGTACATCAGCTACTTACAATGGTTTCTTTAGAGTTTTCAGTTTTCATCTATATTTGTGTTTAGTGACTTTCATAGGAGCAACTGATTGCTGCATTTATAGTGATTTATGTGGAAAGGGAAGCATATTCATATTAAGCATATAATGAGAGCCCTGGAACATTAGTTTACATTTTGCTGGCAACCATAGTGGCTTTGGCAATGAATTTTAGATGACCTTAACATTCATGTCTAAAACATATGCAATAACTAGCCTCAGCCTTTACCCTACCGTTGATCTTTTAAAACAGTGAACATAAGATAAAGATCTGTTGTGGTTCTCTTCTCAGCTCTCCATAACATTTCATAAATAGGTCAGTTTTAGCATGTTTATATAAATTGATTCCCCTTCTGGGAATGCTGGGCTGTGATAAACAGTTCTTTCCAATTAGTTTGTTTTTTTAAAAAATAGTTAGGGATTACTATTACAGCTAAAAATATTTTAAATATAAGTATCTTCTAAGTCAAAAAAAAGTTTTCTGTATGTTACTGACAGATGAACTGCAAATGCTTGCTCCCGTTCCCTTAAAAATCAGTATCGCAGTCTCTGCATGTGGATGACTTCTTTTTGACAACACAGTGAAATTAAGATCTAGTCCTGCAAATCAGTGCCCACTACCATGCATCATTTTAACTGTAAAGAAGGAATGATTGAGGCTAATGAAACTTCTTTGGCTTGCAATCCCTGTGCTTAACAGGCATCTACAGGATCAACCCTTGTTTTGTCATATTTGTTTTAAAAGTCATTCTGTTGGCTCACAGATTTGTACATTCCTTCAGACGCCAGCTGTCCTTTTAATTCTCATTTATAATCCATTTTATTTGATTTTGTTGTCAGGTCCATTTCTAGAAACAATTTGCATGGTAAATCAGCTCATCTGGTGAATCTGCTGCTCAGTAACCTCCATCAGCAATAAGTACCACTAGATGCATCGGAAGAAGAGATAAGAAATCATTACGTGATTACATGATAGAATGGACTTTTAGTTTTTGGCCATTATGATGATCATCTTGAAAACTGTATCTCTCTTCAGAATGCTTAGCAGAATGATGGTTACAAATCTGGTGCCTTGACTCCCACTTTTTCACATCATTGCAGTTATAGGGGAGAGACCAAGGCTCTGAATGAGCCTAGTTCTGCTGCTCACTTTGTGGTAGGTTAGATCTGACAGCAGATGGAATCCCTGAGGCATGTCTATTTAATTTTAGGTTGTGTGTGTAATGCACATGTTGCCAATTACAGTGGTGTATGATGTCTTTCTAGGAAGGAGGTCTTTCTCTCTCCCACTGGGTGAACATGCTAAGGATAAATTTTGCAAAAGTTATTAAATCTGGGCTCAGTCATGTCTTAACAGCTTGCATGAGAAGAACGTCTTTTAAAGATTCTTTCTGACTCTCTAGAAACAAAAAATTCCTTTCCTACTGCTGTCTTAGCTACTCTTCCAGCAGTAGTGCATTCAAACATCCAGGAAAGAGAGAAAAAGCTCCAGGTTTCAGATAGAGTTCAATGCTGTTGTGCTCTCAAACAAACTCAAATATTGGGAAGAGTGGAAGCAAGCTCTGGCTAGCATAGCAAGGCAAAACCTTTTCCAGATAATCTGTGGTGATTATCTAACTGCTTGGTAATCTGTTCTTTGAGCAAATGTTATACTTATTGCTTGGTTTGTGTTCTTTATTCTAAAAGTACTTTTATTGTTTTCCTTTATCCCATCACTTCTGGAAGCCTCCACTCCAGCATATTGCACTGGTCTAGCTCCACAACCACATCAGATCATGACAGATAAAACCTCCAAAAGAAAATTCTGCAGGTCTTCCTTTTAGAATGAAGCTGTAAAAGCCAGGATGATTATCTTTCTGGAAATATATTGATGATATAACATCCATCCTTCCCAACTTTAAACAGTGTCCTCCTGCAGATAGCACAAAAACTTGAAAAAATTGCATCCTTAACACTGCTAGTTTTTTAACAGCATGTGAGATAAAATATTTTTATTATATGAACATAAACTTTAATATTCATTTTAACTGTATGTTGTCAGAGAGCAGTCCCCAACACATTTCACATACTAGTATAGATGTAGCTTCAGAAGCATGTTAGCTAAGAGCTCATAGTTTATCAGTCATGAGTAGTTCAGATGTTACCCTTAAGGGTAATGCTGTCTGTGGTCCTGGCCAATCCAAGATATTGAAATTAGGCTCTCTAGAGCTCAGAATTATAGTTTGACCTTTGCAGTAGGGGAAAGTAGTAAATTAATATCTGTAACATGTAACTCATACTCCAGTCAGCCTACACAGACATTGCGACTACAGAATACCAATAAAAAATAAAGCAGAACAATTCATATTTGCATGTAAATTAGGTGAGTATTTGAAAATATCCGTATTTTAAAATGTAAAAACTTCTATCAATATTATTTTATCCCTTATTTTCAAATTGGTTTTTGCATAAAAAGCCTAGGTGTGGACATTGACTCAAATTCTGAAATGTTCAGACTTGACTGTAAACACTTTATCGAGACCATGATTTTTGGTTCTGAATACATGGGTATTTGTTTGACCGTTGCAAGACATTCACTGCTCTGTGTCTGGGAAAAAAAGTAAAAAAAAAAAAAGTAAAAGACATCTGTCTTCTAATTTGCTGACATGAGAGGAGCAACCAAGCAGCATCTAGCCACCATATGAATGCAATAATCTAAGCTTCATCACTGCTGCAAAATCTAAGTCTAAATATTATACTTTCTTCTGCCAAATGACCTCTTTCCACAAGTTCCCAAGTTTTACAAGAAAAAGGGCAAGATGCAAGCTATGCTCAAGTCCAACTTGAACCTGACCCAGTTGGAGTAAGAGAAGAGAATAAACCGTCACCCACACACAATTCTTAGGCAGGAAATAAAATTCAATTGTTTTATTTATGTATATTTATCTCTTTATAAGTAGCTGCATTGTCTATCACCAGAGACAGGTGTATATGTGTTAGTCTGGGGAAAATAGTGTAATTTATTTTGAACAGAAAAACCTTTTACTTTTTTCATTAATTAATATCTTCGGGACACAGTTTCTATTAATTTTGCTGGCACAAAAGATTCAGACAACAGATCTGAAGGATGGATATATGAGTATTGTGGAACCCAGAACTACAAAAATATTCACTGGAAGTACTACCCACACATCTAATCAGGAAAAAGGAATATTGCCAGGCAGCCAGTCCAACCAGTGATAGTTTGAAAAGCAAATATTGGCTGTCCGCAAACAATTTACATAACAAAGATCATCTGGACAATATAAACATTTAATACTCTCATATAGCAAATATTTGTTCATTAATTTGGCTAATTTCATATTATGTTTTAAACAAACATTTTGAATACATTTTTATTTTCTCAACTTCTGCCAAGCTTCAGTTACAGATTGGTGTATCTAAGTTACAGACACAAACACTAAGCCAAATAGTGTGTGGCTTTATATGCTGTGGGTATAAAAACATCAGTGTTAAGTAAAAACAGTGGCTGGTTTGCATAAAGGGTTTTGATTCATTTTCTAATTCATCCTATATCACAAGTGGTATTGGTTTTGGTGTCTTTTCAAGACACTGCATCTAGAATGTTGCCTTCAAATTAGCAGCTATGTGACTGTTAAGTTGTCACTGTAAACTACTTCTATGACAAAGAGATTAAAAAATGAAGAAGAAAACAAGGAAAAGTTCTCAATTTGAAGTATTATCAGGTAGCCTATACTGTGAAGTGGTCAGACAAGTCCTCAGTAGAACCAACTCCTTATAAAGGTAACTCTCATTTTGCAGCAAATTGCGCTTCAGCAAATCAATCCTCACTTCACATTAGCATAAAAGGTAGAAGAGTTAAGTCTCAAATTATTTCCCTCAACTAATTTGTCAGCATTTTGAGGGGTTAATCTTTCCCAAGATTCAAAAGAATTGTGAAATTATCAGATAGATGAGAAAAACTGTAAGCTCTACCATCTAGATTAGGAGTTCCCCGTATGTCACAGAATGGTGCCTGAATGCAGCCAAGGAGCCATGCGTGCACCTCTTCATATGTGTGTATCCAGGTGGAAATTACTGCCCTCAGCAATGCAAGGATGCACACATTCTCAACTGGACTTAGCAGCTCTTGTTCCCAACAGCTGCACCATAAAAATCCCCAAGACGACTACACACTATGTAGGAAATCAAAAGTCAGCCTTAACATGTCTTAGCCACCTTTCAGTGTTCAATGTTTTTTTTAAATCAAAAATACAAATTCACGTTGAGTTGATTTTAGTCTTCTGTATGCTTGTAAGAAGAAATAATACAATATTGTGAATACTGCTTAAATCTCCATATGAATTGAACATCTTCACCATAAATATATTTAAGCTACACTTCTTCTGCATATGCTGTTTTAAATTACTATGCATTTTGGTTTATATAAATATGGAAATTGTACATACATTTTAGTACTTGAACTTTCTGTAAACAGTTCTCTTCCAATTCATGATATAAAATGTCTTACCTGTGTTCCAAGAAGTTGTTCTGTCATGATCTTTTGCCTCTGAATCAGGAAAGTAGTCTTTATTATGTACAAACCTAAGGCATTTGTGGCTATATTAAATCAACAGATTTTAATTTCATGTTTTCCTGCTTTCCTATCTAGATATCAAAAAAGAGGGTGGAGAGGGAATGTCCCATTAAGATCTCTACCTATGACATGAGAAATTAAATACTATTTATATTAAGCACTATTACCAGTTCATGTTCCACTCAGATTTTCAGTAACCAGTTTAAAGTAGCAGTGAATAAGCTTTCCTTTCTCAAAGCAAGAGATGTTAACATACAGAGGAAACAGCATTTATGATCTTCCTTTGAATTGTGCAACTTGTTTCTTTATAGATGATATTATTAAAGAGTACAAGTGAATTCATTAGTATTGTACTGCAGTGAGATATGACATCTTCCACATCTCAGTCTGACCTCCCAGTCTTTTATCAGTGTAAAATCCAAATGTAGGAACTTAAAATGCAGTTTACATTACCTTTTTTACCACAACTTGAAACTGAGGCTAACTGACGTTTTGTGATACTGCAGCTTTCTTTCTCTATAGTTAGTTTTTCATTACAGCAGTTGTGTTACATTAACTCATATTGCTGAATATCTGAATTAGGAGTAGAGTCAAATATAGAGTTGCTGTGCCGCAGCTCCCTCAGCAGAGCCATGAATGATGCTCAATGACTGGACACTTTAATATTAGTGAATCTAAGGCGTTAGTTTCTTCATAACCAAGATTGTGCTGCTGACCTAGTTTGCTTGATAAATTAATGGAAGTTAGAGAAACTAAGAAGAAAATCCTAGAGAGGTTTCATTTCTGTGCCTACTTCTTTGGATCAGTAGTTCCTTTTATTTTAATTTCTTTTCTCCTGGCTGGACAACTGGATGAATTTGGTTTCGATTGTTTTCATATTAACTAAAATTTCCCAGAGGTTCCTAGTATTTGCATTCAGCTTTTTGAGTAGCAGATGTAACATTGCACTACTATCTACTGAAACAATGACGTCCTAAGGAAATTAGACACATGTTCCTTACAGATGTTTGACCTAAGGCGTAATGGAGTTGCCAAATACACCTTTCGGTCACACCCTTCTCCATCTGTAGATCTACAAACACTGAGCCAAATGCAAGGAGTGATTTATAAACTGGGTAATCCTACTGAAATCAACTAGCAATCTTGAATTTAAGTGCCAAAATCAATGCTGTAAGTGCTAAGAACTTGCAGCCAAAAAAGACTTCATTTGGGACTGACAACTGGGACACCTTGAGTTTGGTGCTTACACATTAAATTTAGAAGTCTGGCTTTGGAATTCTGACTTTCAAACCCATATTCACTCCTCCAGGTTTAGCAAAACCTCTCTTGATCTTTTGTCTTCCATACTCACCAAGTGGCAGGAATGGGCCAGAGAAATACGCCAGTACTAAACAAACTTGTATCCAGCATCTGCCTCATTGCTTGGCCATGAGATTGCATGCAAACTGGCATGCCTAGCAGATGGGTTTGTTCTCTTGTTCACTGTTCAGTCCTTTCTGAAGCATCTCATTGCTCTCACAGGACTGCTAGCAGTAATAAAAGTTTTGACTTTATGGTCAACCTTGTCCATGTTCATACTACTTTAGCAAGATCACCATCAAAGGAACCTGCCCACTGCATCCCAGGAGAACAGGATAGTTTGTCCCATCCACCTAGGACTGAAAAGTCTATCTCATTAAAAGCAATGATATAATAGATGCTTCCCCCAAACCCAGAAGACACAAAATCCCCATCTTGTAAGTAATACAAGATCTCAATAAAAAAGACCAAAGTCTTAAACTATAATGTGCCAGAGGAAAACAGCAGAAGGCTTCATGGATCACAAGGATTCTGAGTAAATGGCATCAAGCATTGAATTCTCCTAAATTGCTATCTAGTTTATACTAAGTGAAATCTTTGCAGAAAATAGTGTTGTTTCAATAATGTGACAAGACTGATGCCAGTTCAGTAGAGAGCATGTGCTTTTTCCTTCCATTTTACCCAATAAATGCAATTGCTTTTATTATGTTCTATCTGGTTTATATATTTGATTAGGTACATTGGAAAGTTAAGGAAACTAGGAGCTATTCATTTAAACTTTTCCTTTGCAGTGCAGGAAAAGGGGAGTTTGATGAAAATACTTTGTTCCTATGAACGTTTTTCCTTCCCCATTTTGAAAATACAGTTTTCCTTTTTGCAGCACTTTGAAATAGACTTATTAATCCACTGAGGGAAATAAATAGCAGGAAGTAAATATTTTCCAACTGCTGGAAAAACACTAACCGATTCCTAAGCTATATCCAAGTGGTCACCAAATAAATGCATAAGGGAAAACCAGTTCTTGACCTGGATTAATGCCTCCACTAATGGAGAAATCAACAGTAGAGGGCCTGCTGAGTCACTCTTCTTTAAGGATCATCAAATATCCAGCTTCTTAATTACTTATTGGTTTCTAAGTCCAGCAGCCAATACTGTGTTGAGAGAAGTACAGGGCAGCTTTCACCACACAGTCTAAATTTGGCATACCAACATGATCCAGAACTCACTGGATGTTCAGTAGACATCCAGCAATGCACTTGATGGATGGTGAAAGCTAGAGGTATCTGTAAAGTGCTAGAGAAGGCATTTTTCAAAAGAAATGCACTTTAAAGGAAAATACAAAAAGGAGTACACAATAGACACCAAAAGAATTGACTGACAGTTCAAAGGAAAGCGATGGAAAGTGGTATATTCTTGAAGGTCTATGATTTCTCCTTCTGCCACAGATGATGTTATTTTTCATGTCCTTTTCAAGAATGTTTACATAAACAAAGTTTCATGTGCATAAAGAAACAGGAAGAAGAACCTGTAAGCCCATAGCCAATGTAATTTTACTCGCAATACAAAATTTCCCATCTGATGTGGAAAAAAAATCATTTTGGGTACAGTAAGGAATTTTGGTAAAGTTCAGATCAGACAATTCCAAAACAAGAGCGTAAAATTAGCTGTCCTGTCATCATGTTTAGTTAAAATGAAACTTACTCCACATGAAAAATCCAGGCTTAATGTCTCATGACATTGTGGCCAGTCACTTTAACCCATGAGCACATGCCAGCAAAACCAGCTGAGTGTCAGACTGGAAGAGTCACCAGCATGAGGCTGAAGGTCTTCTCTGCACACAGCAGAGACAATGAGCAGTGAAAAAAACTGGAGGACAGATGTGGCTGTGCCTGCAGCACTGAAGTGCCCTCAATAGCCTGTGTAAGTTTGGGAAGAAATATGAAAGGTAAGATTTGAGAGTTCAACTAATAAGAGATTGAAAAGCCTGAAAGAAACTTTTCCGGAGCAGAGGAAGGGTCCCACAACCCTATATAGTTCTGGATTGTTGACATCCTGCTTCATTCTCTGAAGTGCAGTATGGTCCTTCCTCTGGACGTGTGTCTGACAGCCTCACTGGCTACTGATGACACACACATCAGTATACAGTTGTTCCCTACAGATGACATTTGGCACAAAGACCCCTCCTACTAATATAACTTAGAGGAGACCTGCTTTTACCTACTTGAATATTTCCTTACTAGGAAGTTTTCTCCTCTGTTCTCTGAAATACCTGCGACTTATCTGTAGCCTGGTGCTGAACTCCTGGAGAATAAATAGATAAAGAAACAGCTTCAAATAACTTATAAGACAAATATACACTGAAATATCTTCACATAAATTTGGAAGAAAGCCATGCTGTGTCTGGACAACTCTTGAATGGAAAAAAAGTTGCTAAATAGATTAATCATTCACTCATAACATATGATTTGAGCAGCCCCAGTTAGAAGCCAAAAGGCAAGGAAAAGAAAAGGTGTCATGATGAGAGAAGGGTGGTAATCACCTGGTTGTTTAAAACAAATCAAGGAAGCAAGAGGATGAAGAGCTGAATGAGTTCAGAGACTCAGAGAAAGACAGATTTGTGTTGAGTTTCATGCTAGAAGACACTAGCTTGAACTTGATGCAGAAGGCCAAAGTGTAGTCAAAAAAAGACCATATTGAAATAGAGTTAACACGTCCAATGATGTGACAAATAAAAGTAAGAGACAGAAATACAAATTTAGATGGGCAGGTCAAGAAGTCTAGCAACATTGAGGAAGCAAAAAAAAAAAAAAAAGGATGAGAAGAACNGCGAAAAAAAAAAAAAAAAGGATGAGAAGAACTACTAACACATGTGGAGCTGGGGTGGAAGTAATATTGCCTGAGAAAAAAGGAATTAAAAATAAAAAAAAGAGGAAAATTGGGTATCAGGTCCCTGATACAAGCTGATATACCTGCTGAAGAGCCAATAACAATCTCTTTTCCTTTTTTTTCTCAATTTTTCTCAATTTTAGCATGAAATACAGACAAATAAGAACACAAAGAAAAGTACTACAATAAAATGCAGCTTAAATAAATATAGACAAAAAGTGATGGTGAGTCTCAGCAATATGGATTTTGCGGCTGCAGCAAAACCATCAGCAGACCTAATTCTCTTCTCACAACTTCTACCATAAAACTAGAATATCTCCACTGGATTCAGCCAAGTCAAATTAGTGTAGAAGAGGTGAGCAAGCCCATAAACTCGGATTTCATTATTCCACACATAATATAAAAATATTGACAATTAAATGCCAAAAAAACCCAAAAAATACAATAAAGGCAGGAGACAAATTAGAAATCAAGAAAAGAGATACGACATTCATCCCTTGGAAAATAGTTGAGGTGCTTCATATGGCCAGAGCACACATCCTGCTACTCAAACTTTGCAATACAGTTCTCTAACTGTTCAAATTTACTTCTTTCTTAGAAGATACAGTAAGAAAGCAGAATCAACAGACCTTGCATATAATTTGATTAGTGGTTACAAACTCTGTAGACAAACTTTTGATGATAATCACTGCCACTGACCCCATTGCTGTATTTCAGTACTTCCCATGTCAGGAACTATAATATCAGTATAAACATTTTTATATGTTTGGCGCAATGTCGGGTTCCAGTAAAGCACAAGCATAAGGTGTAGTAGGAGTCAGCACTAACAACTAAGGCATAGGTGGAGGAAGAAATGCCTTTTTCTAGTAACTTACTGTGTTCTCATCAGCTATTACTGGCAGTGGAATTACAGCCCCTGAGAGCAATCTAAAGGAAGATATGAGCTGCAAGTGGCAGAGCTATATAAGCATGACAGGGATTATGGAACAGCTAGGCTTAGTTAAGCATAGAGCCAAGTGGCTCCAGCACAGCACCACGCTGAAGCCGCTGTTCTGCTTGCAGGCCTCATGCCAATATTTCTGCAGGGTGCTGCCCTGTGTCATGTGAATGTATCTGCTGTGTATCCATGGCATGGTGCTTCAATCAGTGGTAGGGACAAAATTTCATAGAAAGCTATGAATATTTTGGGGTGGCTGCATTGTTTTTCAAGTTCTGCTGGATATCGAGTACACTTCTGCAGCTCTTTCAGTTTAAGCAAGGTAAACCTGATTGTAAAACAGGTGAATAGCTTAGCTTGTGTCTCCCAGACTCAGAAGTGATTCTTTCTAAGACAAGGAAAGCATCCTTTGCTACTGCAGGTCTCTGAGCTGTTAAATATCCATGTGGCCAAACTCAGTCCTCATAAAATTCAGTTGACTTCATTCAAAAACTCCTATAAAGATGACTGATGTCATTGGAGTCCCAACAGGAATGAATTTGGCCCATGTCATTCCTCCTGTTTAGTCATTGGATAGGAATGTAGAGAAGAAATGCATGCTGGGCTCTAGGAGTCCATCTCTCAACAAAACTGCCAGGGCTGAAAAAGAATAACACGTGAATATAAATTTGTCTTGCACAGTCCATTAGATCTCCCAGATCAGCCACTGCTTTCAGCTGCCCAGGTAAGAACTGGAATATCTCCTTTCACTGCTAAGGTCTGAGCAGGAGTTTCTACACAAGCGTGCCAGGCCTCCTGAGAGCAAAAGCAGCAGCATTATCCCAAATTTACAGATGAAGAAACCAAAACAGGGAGATGAAGCGATTTGCTTCAGCTCACATGTGGTGAAGGAGGTAGAAGAGGTATTGAAACTTAAGTACCTATGGCTCCTAGCCACTTTGGCCATGTATTCCTGTGATATATCTTTTTAATTTCCCTCCCTTTTCCGCATCTCCCCTGCCCCCAACCCCATCAACATTGCTTGTAGCCACACAACTGGGAAGCTGGGATTAATCCATCCCTAGGGAAACTGGGATTAATATACAACTCATGCGGAACCTTTAAAAACCCAATGATTTGTGGTCTCCTTTTCAGAGACACATGTAATCCACAACTGTAAAGTTACTATTTGCTGCTCCACTGTACATTCCGAGAGAGGTTTTTGCTCTGTTTCGTGAATGTACACTGAAGACCCCATCTGACAGAATTTCTTCCTGCATCCAACAAAAAACCAAACAACCCGGGCTGAGTAGGCTCTACAGAATTAGGCTCTTTAGGACTAGTAACAGTTTATGGGCAGAAAAGGAATGACTGGAATGCAAAGAGAGAGAGAAAGAGAGAGATGTGCCAAGACATCTTTACATTTTCTCCTGTAACTGGAAATGGATAGAAAAGATTATTAAAGAAAAATGCATTTGCCTTGTAAATCTTGCAGGAAGAGACAACTAGAGTCAGGTGCCCTTGATTTTGCTCTTGCAAACTCCCATTCAGTGATGTTTTTATGATAAAAATGTAAAACTTAAAACAACTGTGAAAACAGAATCAGCTCTCAATTGTCAGAGGCCTACATAAGTTTTGTTCACTGCATGACTGTCAGATTAAAACACATGCAAAGAGAGAAAAGGAAAAGAAAGAAAGGGGAGGTAATTAATCATTTAAATTATTTATGATCCTGATTCAAAAGACACATTTCACATCTAATTCCTTTCATTTATTTTAGGGGTTAGTATGAGTTGTCTCTTCTGACTGTCTTGATTTCACCTCTTCTTTGCTTTCCTTGGAATCACTGAGCTGATACTGCCTAGCAAAATTCAAAACATTGGAAGGAATAGGCAAACAGCTCATCAGTACAGCTGAGAGCATGACCAGAGAGATAGCCTTTGCTTGCACAAGGTCAGAAGTGGCCTTCTAAGGGGAAATGCACACACACATATCCATGTAATACAATGACATTAAGAGGCTGTGTGTGCATCCTGTGCTCAGTGTGCCCATGTAATTTTAATATATCTGTAATTCTGATTATGTCAATGCTGGAATTTTTTTTTTTCAACTGCACATAAAAATACATGTCCAAGGAAATGCACAGTAGGCAGATCACTATGCTTCAGCCTTACAAATGAAATGCTTCTTGTGCCCAGCTGGGAGAAGCAGTTTCTCCACCTTCACGACCCTGCAGTTATAATGGTTCCCAGTAACCAGTAACTGATACGGTTTCTTACCTCACCATGGGTGCTTGGGTATCCTGGTGTTAAGGAGATGGTGGAGTGACCATGGGAAAGCCTCAATAGAGTGACCCTCCCTGCATCCCTTCCTCCCTGCCTTTGGACTCGACTCAGATTTCTGCCCCGTAGTCACCAACCCTGAAAAACGACCGGCTTCAAGCAACAGAGCCCTTCACTTTGTCCTTCCACGACAGGACTCCGAGAGCAACCCTGTTCCTTTACTGTGTGCCATGAAGGACGCAAGAGGGACGGGGAAATTCATCTGGGATTCTCTCTCTTAATCTCCCTTTAGAGGAAACGGAGAGGACAATGAACCACCCAGCCCACAGGCTGGCATTTAACGCCGTGCCAGTGCTTGCGGCTGCAGGTCCCTGTTCCGAGCGGCGCGGGATGCCATGTGCCCAGCCCGCAGCGGGGACCGCCGGGGACCGCCCGGCGCTGGCAGGGACCCCGGGGGGCGGGGTGCGTTCGCCAAGGAGAGCTCCGCAGGCAGCGACCCGCGCAGGGTGAAACTCCCGCTGGGCTTGCACAAGGCAGTGCAGATAAACCCCAAGGGAGGAGCGAGGTTGGGGGCACAGGACACGACACGACACGACCTTCGGAGACAGCGCAAATTGCCCCCGAGAGACGCTTCCGAGAAAACGCAGTCCGATCTGGCTCGACAAGGCGAAGCCAGGGAGATTCTCCTCGCTCCTGCCAGGCTCCGCGCCAAACTCTGCGTATTGCTCCTCGTCCATCCCACGGTGGTGGCTGAGCGCCTTCGAAGCGCAGAGGGGCAAGGTACTCCTTGTTTCTACCGAGCAGTTGGTGCTCAGGAGCCTTTTAAGACAAAAACCAGGATGTGGAAAGTGGGTGGTGGATAGGAAAAACAAAGCAAGAGCAAGCCGACTTGCAGGTCTGCCCATTCTCAGAGCCTCCGGAGATGGACGCAGGCAGAGGAGTCACCTCGGGACCCTGCGCTTCCCAAGGCCCTTCCTGAGCCCGCGGTGGGCTCCTTAGCCCTCCCAAGCCAGTGCGGGCGCATCTGTTGCGATGCGCTCCTATCGATGCCCAATAAAAACAGAGGGAGAGAGAGGCTTCTGCTCCTGCTTCTTACGTTAAGTGAGTTGCAACCACAACTTTTCCCCCTGTCGTTAATGGGATTCATTGACCAAATAAAGAAATCTTCTCTAAAAGCGGAGCGAAGAAGAAGGGGAAGGAACCGCTTTGGACCAAGGGGCTTGCGGTGTCCGAATGTCCGCACCCCGGCGGGAGCCGCCGGTCAGGTCCGCTGGCATCTCAGACGTGTCACCGCGGTAATTTGCAGGAGGCTTTTCCTATGGCGGGGTGGGAGGTGTGGGACACTGGCTTGTGACGAGGGTTAGGGGCTTTAGGGTTTGCCGAGGGGGGTAGAAAGAACGGCAAGAGGCGCTTCAAAGGCTCAGGCAGATCGCCCAGCCCTGAACTCTCTCCCCCGTCTCGATCCAAAGTGGCTTCGCAGTGGAATAAACATCTCTGATCTAAGACAGCTGCCGGGAATCAAAGGCCACCCCAATCAGTGCTGAACTGGCCGAAGATGCGACTGAGAAATGCCCGCTCCTGACAGGGGAAGAGAAGAGAAAGGGGTGCGAAGGTAGCCCTCCCCGCAGCGCCTTCAGGCTGTGAAAGCAGCAACAGCTCGACCATTATTCATTCATCTGATTTGTTTTATAGTACTTCTGACATCTAATCTTATCAGCTAATACCTAAGATTTAGTTACCCAAGACGATTTTTTTCCACACTAGAAGCAAAATTATCTGACTCCCTGTAGATCTGTTTACTTTTGATAGCCATAATAAAGGCAAAATAACAGAAAAAAAAACAAGCAGAAGAGGAAAAGAGAGAAAGCGAGAAAGAGAGAAAGCAAGAAAGAGAGAAAGAAAGAAAGAAAGAAAGAAAGAAAGAAAGAAAGAAAGAAAGAAAGAAAGAAAGAGAAAGAAAGAAAGAAAGAAAGAAAGAAAGAAAGAAAGAAAGAGAAAAAATTACTAGGGGAAAGCTTATGCATAAAGGAAAAATCTAGATTTTTCCAAGGCTGGTAGAAAAAAAGCATGGAGGAAATATGAAGTTAACTTAAAAAAAAAATTAAAAATATTAAAAAAGGAAGGTTGTGAATATTGATAGGAAGCGTCTTCTAAAGAAGAGATAAGTAACCAAATGAGCACATATGTAGTCCATGCAGACTTGCCTGTAAAATAACGATTTATTTTAATACTTAAAAAACACACACAATCCAGTGATAAATGTCAATTACCAATAATCAGCATAAAGTGCCAAACAGCCATACAACTTTTTTTTTCTTTAATAAACAAAACTTGTTGGAATGTCTCTTAATTTGAATACACTGTTCAGAAAGCCAGCATTTAAAAAAATATGCTCTCAGGCTGAGATTTGTTCTCTCTCATCACGACGCACGAAGACTTTAAAGTACCACTAAAACCATGTTGTGCATACCAGCAGTTTGATGTATTGCAATCTTTCGTCTGTTTTTTGGTTGGTTTTTTTTTTTTAAATAAGTCCACAAGTTACAAATCTCCTCTAAGTGCACTAGACCACAAGGCAAAGAAAAGATCTCCATGTCCCATGAACACTGATTTGTCCCATGAACACTGATTTGTCCCAAACACTGGGGACTTGCAGGTCTAAGATCTAGATGCATTCTCTAGCGCATGATAGGACTTCCCACTTGAGAGATTTAGGTCATTTCTAAACATTCATTTTCTTCTTCTTTTAAGAAAACAAACTATCAAATGAAGATTTGCAAGTTGCCCTTGTTTTTGTCCTAATGGCACTGTGATGGGAAACCACCATTTCAATTAATTGTCTTCCAGAATTCTCTGTATTTCCTGAAGTGTAAAAATAAGAAGCTTTATACAATCAAAAAAAAGTATAAAATAAGAGGCTTGTTTTTTAAAAAAGTAACACTTTTGGAAGCTACGCTTTTGGGGGCTTTTGTTGGGATGGGAGGGGTAGCTTGGTTTTTTTGTTTGATTTGAAAAAGATTCCTGTCCAACACATGAGCACCACCTTTTGGCATAAAGTTTATCAAAGCCACACGAGTCAGCTAGCACTCTCTGCACCATATCTTAAATGCAAAATAATCTTTTCACCCACAACTTTGGAAGTTAGTTGCTTGGGCAAGGAAAGGCAGATTTTGCTCTTTTTAAAAGTACAAAAAACCCCAAAACACAAAGTTCAGTGCTCCCATCCTGAAAGTTTTGTTTCTGTTTTTTTTCTGGTTTTGGTGTAAAGTCTGAGGGGAAGGAAGAGTTCACAGAAGTTGGAGATTCAGCACTTAAGTTTGGCAGGTTTCAGTTCCTTTACTTGCGTGTGCAGTGTCTTGTGGACAGCTAGTGTTCTGGACTGGCAAAATCCTTTCCCGCACTCTTGACACTTAAAAGGCTTTTCTTTAGAATGGATGTATCTAGGGAGAGAAAAACAATTGAGATGTCAGAAATAACCATCCTAAACTCATCATTGAGCTGCCTGATGGAGAACACACGGGAGCTTTTTACACCTACTGCTGAGATTGAGAGTGCTGGAGTGCGTCACTTGGGCAATCATCCACAAATATGTGTGCAAAAGAGAGGGCTGTCAAAAGCTAATAAGGATGTCTTTCCTAGGGATAAAGAGCTTCTCTCTAGCTTCGGGGTCATCAGGTTGTGTGCCTTCAAGACACTTCTGTATGATCAGAATGGCAGAGGACACAAGATGATGCAAATGGAGGGTGAAAACACCTGTGGATGCTAAAAAGGAGGCTATGCAAGCCTTTTTTGCAGGGTGAGTGAGTACCACAGCCCTGTCTTCCAAAGTGAGTTATCTGGGCTATTCCACCAGCAGTAGCAGAGGGGAACCTGGAAGGAAACTGCTGGCTGGATATTACTTTTCTTACAAACACCTTCATGAGTGTAGTTGGGTAAAAGCGAAAGTACACATACGCAAGGAAAAAAAGGACAGGAGAAGAAGAATTGTTACCTGTGATCTCTCAGGTGATCCTGTCTTCTGAAGGCCTTGTGGCAAATGTCACATGTGTAGGGCCTTTCATCAGTGTGGGTTCTTTCATGGATCAAAAGGTTGTAGGACTTGGTGAAGTGCCTGCCACAGAATTTACACACGAACTCCTTCTTGGTTTTGGACGGTAACCTTCCCCTTGTAGGTTTCTTCTCTGGAGAGAGTTTAGTCACCTCCAGCAAAGACCCCAGCCCTGGAGGTGAACCCTGACTGTCTGCCTGTCCCAGTTTAGAGTGGTCCTCTTGTGTGGCGGCCACTGCTAAGTTGGCAAAGTCAAATCGGGGTTTGGCTTTAAGGGTCACATTCGTGGCCTCTTGCTTGGGCTGGATGACGTGTGGGAAGAGTGGGAAGGTTGGCAGCTGGAACCGTGCATCCACCAGGCTTGACATGCCGGGCACTTTGGAGAAAGAGGAGCGGGGTAGATGCATGGCTGGGTACCCCAAAGTCCACTGGTGCAGGTGTACAGCATGCAGCGCACTGAAGCCATAGAGGTTGGAGAGGTGGTCAGAGGGCATGGCGGGCAGTCCATTGAATGCTTGCAGGAAGGAGTAGTTGGTGAGCTGAAGGGAAGGATGGATAGGCACTGGTGCTGGTAGAGTCTTACTTCCCATGGTAGCTGATCAGGAGGATCTTGGGAACAGGGGAGGAAAAGATCTGAAAAATAAAGATGGAAGGGAGAAGAGAGAGAGCTAAATTTATACAAAGATAAAACCAGGGAAATTCTCACTTCACTCCTCATTAATGCCCTTTTCCAAATCCAAAGGAGGAGACTGCCTTGGATCTGGAGACACCTGATCAGCTCTTTGCTGTGAGTGTGTCCCTACAGGTCTCCAGACTCTCCTTCTTCCTAACTCTCACACACAGAAATTATATCCCATCCACAAACATTTACCCTACAATGGTATCCATGTACTAGGTAGACCTCCAATGATCCTCTGCATGGGGACAGTGCTGTTTCGTCCCACAAAGCTCAGGCTTCTCCTGCATAATCTAAAAGACCTTCCTGGGCACCAACCACCCATATGCCTGTCCACAAAAAAATCTGCCTTTAGCCCTAACCCTTGCAGTGATACGAAAGAAGGTGCAGAGCTCACTGCAGCTGGGTTGCTCAGCTCCCTGTGGTCTGGCCTCAGCCAAGCCTCTGCCTTTGGTGCGATGGAGGCAGTTGGGTGCATAGAACCGCACATCCTCCCTCATTCAAAAAAAAAGAAAATCTCTTAATTTTTTGTTTGGGGGGGGTGGGGAATACCAGCCAACAGCTATCTCTTTTGTGTATTGGAAAAATAAGAGAGAAAATGCTGAGTTCGGATGACAAATCTAGAGTGCCACTTGCCCTCCTCAGAGGGAAGTGCCTGGCTTCAAGCCCACATCCTAATTCTAGCAATTGCTCAATTAGAACCCTTCAAAAATTAAAAAGGTGAGGGCCGGAGGGACTTTTCCCTGTGGGGACACCCAGCCCACCAGCTGCAGGGCCACAGGGCTGTAGCCCTACTCCAGACTGGATGCCACCACTGTGGTCTGTGTTTCAGGGTCCTGCCAAGCCCCCAGCTTCTCCTCTGGGTCAGATTCCTACCCATTCCACCCCATAATGCTGAGGGTACAACGCTGCCAAGCAGTGGCGTCGAGGGACATCTGGCCCTGCCTGCAAATACAGCCCCTGCTGCTGTCAACAATTTGGCAGGAGATGATTCCCGAGGGTTGATGGAGGGGAACGCATCTTCCACTCATTGTGAGTACGAGAGAGCACCCAAGGCTTTTGGAGGCATTGCATCCCTGCAGCCCGGGAAGCCTCTTCCTTACTCCAGAGCCTACAGCTTATATTCTTTATCCCTCTAGTGAACTCCAGAATTTGCCCTCAGTGGGACTGTTTTCTGGCATAATCCCCATAGGGTCCCCGTAGAATCCCCACAGGGTGCTCATAAGATCCCTGCAGGTTTGCTGCAGGATTCCCACAGGATCTACATAGGATCCTCTAAAGATCTGTAGGGTTCCTGCTGAGTCACCATAAGATCGCCACAAGATCCCCAGAGGGTCCCGGCAGGATCCTCGAAGCACTCTGCCTGGAGGGTCACTTCACCCCCACGTGAAGAAGAGTGAAGCAGCAAATTGCTGCAGAGCAGTAATTGTCCCTCTGGGAAAGAGTGCTGGCGGGGTGGAAACTGGTGGCGGAGAATGTCTAAAGACCAGGGAAACGAATCTGATTTATATGTGGGCTGTTGCTTGGACTGAGGAGCTGCGGCTGGGAGAGTGTGAGAGGGAAAAGATTACTCTGAGCAGCTCTATATGCCGGGTCCACCTTTCACATCGCTTTACATAAATCAGCATCAGGAAGAGAGACCCAAACCTCGGAGAAATTCCATCGCAATGACCCAGAATAAGAGATTGTGACATTTTGCCTTTTTTAATTACATACATTTTGGATAGTGGCTGATTGAAAAATGCACACACTACATTATTCTCCNTTTGTTAGTGCTGCCCATATGCTAGGCATGTCCACTTCACAGCACGAACGCCTCAGTCGATGACCCCGAGAACAAAGTGCACGGAAAACACTCTTGTCCGGTTACCTGAAATGTCTTTTTCTGTCTGTCACAACGGCTCCGCGTCTGTTTTTCTGTCTAGGTAGCCCTAGATCTCTCAAGCGTGAAACATGCTATTACAAACTGAGTTAATTTCTGGGTTTATCCCTCTTTCTTTCTTCATATCCTTAGAAAACTTTTAATATGGAATCTATAAGCAAAAATCTCCTATGTCAATTTGAGTAAATTCTTGCTTGATAACGTCTAAAAAATTCTCTTTCGATTTCCCAAAGGAAGAAGAGGGTAGAAACCAAGGACATATACAGTCGGGTCATAACAGCATCCATTGCACCCGCGGTGTTTCGCCAGAGCAGTTCTATTACTTTAAAAAAAAAAAAAAAAGCGAGAGAGAAAATAAAGAAAAAAAAAAAGGCAGCAGCAGCAAAGGGGAGGTGGGAGCAGAGTGTTCACGTTACTACAAGTTTCTTGGCACTTTTCCAGAAATGTAAGCTACACTTTTGCTCTGTGCGACTGGGATAGTCAAAAATATAGATGAAGAGCAGAGCATTTCATAAAGCGGTTCGCTCTCTCCGGAACATCAAAGCGAACGTGTTTCACAGCGCAGTTACTCTCCGCGCTCCCGCTTGCCCGCAGAGAGATCAACGTTTCTTTGATTTCGGTGTCACCTCCACCTTTAATTCTGTTTCATGTAAACAGATCCTTATCGGGGATCCTTTTTTATTTTTATTTTCTTTCAGAAGAAGACCTCGCGAGTTCTCTGCTTGAAGTCCCCCATCACAATAAAACTGCGCGGGGTTTTCTCTTTTAACACAAACTAACTCGGTGAGTAATTAAGAACAAAAAACTTATGTTCTGACTGAAACAAAACCCACTCATGCCAAGATAAATTTTCCCTGCAAAATAGGATCATAAACTTGAAAGACTACATCTGTCTCCAGTTTTCTTACCCTTTGTCCTGTTAGAAGATACGGTAATACTATTGTCCAGTTGCCATTGTTTTAAGACCATTGTAATCTTAACTTTCCCGATTAAATTCTACCTCCCCCATACGGAAAAATAAAATAAATTAAATTAAATTAAAAAAAATAAAGAGAAACAAAACCACACCTGGCTTTTTGCTAGTAGCATAGCAAGGCGGGAAATGAAATGGATTTTTGGTAATCTTGTGGCTAGTCGGTATTTTTCCTGTCTACTTCGAATTATCAGTTTCCGATGTGTCCTTCAAAAGGGATATTTGTTACATTAAATACCTGACTCATAAATAATGAGGTTTGCTAATTAGTTCCACATGGAGGAATGGAGGAGGTAAATTACCCTGAGAACGTTGCTTATTTTTACAAACATGATAAAGTATCGGGCATAAAATGCTACATTCTTGCGATAGTCTCAAACTACAGCAATCAGGTTCATCTGTCAAAAAAAAAAAAGAAAAAAGAAAAAAAAAAGAAAAAAAAGGTCCTCCTATTTTGCCTGAATCTTTTAAAGTCTGGTAGCCATGTCCTTTCAGCTGCATCGCATCGGTGTGCAGCATTTTGCCGAAATAATAGAGCTTAGAATTTATCTGTTTGAGAAACTAACTGGAAAAAGAATAAAATTGCCCTTTCGCTCCGCATTTATTCGAGCGTGGTGCTCTTGAGAAATAAAGTGCATGGATCAGCACGGATTTATTCGAAGTATTAATGAAGTGTGCAGAATCTATTAAAGCAGGTTTATTCGGGGCTAATTGAGCGTGAAAGAGTTAATTGCTAACATTAATGAGGACTGGAAGGACTCAGTCAGCATGTGCCTTGGATATCTCCGCTCAATCCTTATAAAATCATCATTCACATTTTATCACGAAATCAGCGATGACAAGTTTCTCCAGACCACCATTGTGAACGTTGATGAACTCAGCGGATTTTGGCCTGGCAATAAAAATAATAACCGGGCTCCGACTGCACCAGCAATGGCAGCACTGCCCGGAGCAGCCTTTATCCGACACCGTAACAAGGTGCCCGGGTGCGGGCCCTGGTGGGACAGTGGCTGCGAGGGCCGCGGCGGGAGCCAGCCCCCGGCGGGATACAGAGCGTAGGGAGGCGGGCGCTGGTGGGTGCCGGCCGGGGCCAGGCTCCTTCGTCCTCTCTTTGCCGAAGTTTTTACTTTGGCTCAGGGTATGTGTGTGTGTGGTTTCTTTAATCCCCTAGGGTGTAGGAATGCCCTCCAGCACAAGATGCATTCTCGCTTTCCGTCAAGAGAAACGCCCGGTGCCTCCCCTGCGCACGGGTAGATCGCCCTTCTCTCCCAGCGGCACGGAGAATTGCTTCCCGGTATACTTCTCGCTTCCCGCGGCCGCGGGACGTACAGCCATAGGTGAGGGTGGCAAAAGCCTTGGCGGTGACACCCCCGCGGGGCACGCAGGGCACCAGGGCGAGTCCCCAGGCCTGACCGACCGCGGCCACCCCTGGGCCAGGCTCCCGCCGCGCGGTACCACCGTCGGAGGGTTCTGAGCTCCTCTCTGCTTTAAGGGTTGGCTCCTTTTCCTCAGCTGGCTTCAGGCTTACTGAACTGGACCTACTGTGCACCTGTCCCGGACACGACTCTCACCCTCCTGCCCTTGCTCGCGTTTTGTCGGACAATTCCTGCAGTCCTACAGTGATCTCCGAAATGCTCGGGTTTTATAGTTTCCCTTCCAAAAGCCAACTGTAACAACTATAGCCTAATCCTCGGCTTTGCACTGGCACTTTACAGGCTCAGCCTCGAGGGAAGCTCAGTCTCTCCCTACGCTGAACTTGTTTCGATCCATTCAGACAAATGCAAACATTAGATTCATTATTGTTGTGGCCTTGGAACGAAACAGAGAAGGCTTTTCGGACCCTAAAACGTTAAAAATACGGAGTAGGAAGGAAGGAACAGAAAGAAGAGAAAGAACAGAAAGGCAAGGAAACGAAACACTACAGAGAGGTTGAACGTTCAAGTCCATGAAGGACATTCAGGCTTCTGTTTTGCAGCTCGTATGTGCCATTTTTAGCTCGGGGTTAAAAACACAGCTCCTCCGCGAGGGGGATAAACAACTTTGAAAGGGGAAGAGAAATCTTTAAATAGCATCAAAATATCCCAGCGCCATGTGAAGGTTTCCCCTAGCCCTCCGCCTGCCCCAAGGAGAACAGTCCTCCTCACGTGAACTATAATCTCCCTACTCCTGCACCATCCAGGATATAGTGGGAGGGGATGGGAGAAAGAAAGGAGGAAAAGAAAAAGAGGTGTTTGATTTGATTATCCCCCACCCCCGAGGCTTGGCAAACAAAAACCAAACAAAATTAGTTGTTCTTTTTATTTACCTAATCCAGATCTGTGCTCCACCGCTGGCAGCAGTTAAAAGATCCTGGGCTAAACTGGAGATGGTAAAACAAAATAATGGAAAAAATAATATTAAAAAAAAAAAAAAAAAAAAGAGGCTGGGCTAGATCAGTGTCTCTGCTGGCCCTGGGGGGCACAGCTCTCTCCCCACCCCACCCCACTGCTCTTCCAGCGGGTACAGGCAGATCCGAGCGAGCAGCGGGGCCAGGTGTCCAGGTGCTCTGGCTGATGGAGACGGAGGTACTCTCCCTCCTCCCGCTCCCAGCGCCGGCTGCGTGTGCCGGAGTGCAAACGCGCCCGGGAGCAGCCGAGCTCACACTGAACCGATCCCTTCCCTCCAGCCTCCTCCTTATTTCAACCCCCCCCTCCCAGCTCCCCCCTCCAACCTCCCACCAGATTCTGGGCATGCGCAGGCAGGGTGAAAGTTTCTGGTTGGGACGAACCAACTTTTCAACCCGCTTCTCCTCAACACGCAGCAGCTCGGGGCTCGCAGCTCGCGAACGTGTGATTTCGCTCCCCCCGCCCCGCTCCCGCAGTCTCCCCCGGGACATCTCTCCGGAGCCCGCTACGCTCGGCCCCCCGCGGCGGAGCGGCCTCCCTGCGGGGAACACGGGGAGGTCCTGCCGTGCGGCTCTGCGCTGTGCTGCGGCGAAGGGGCGCGCTTTTCCCAGCAGCGCTGCCTGCGCCGACACGGCCCGCCGCTCCGCATCGCAAGGCACCGCACAGCACCGCATCTCTCCCAGCTAGCCTCGCTCCGCCCCTTCCCCTCCGAGCCGCGGGACAGTACTCACCGGGACCTGCTCAGAGAGGGAGAGAGAGAGAGAGGCAGAAAGAAGTGAAGACAAAAAAGTGGGGGAGTATGGAGAGAGGAATCTGCTTCCTTTGGGAGGATTTTGGGATTGCAAGTTGTTCTCCCTCTCTGAGAAAATCCTCGGAGACGATTCTAGGAGCCTCGTACCTGTGAGGGGTTCACCCCGATTGCAGCCGCTCCCTCCCCTCTCCCCAGCATCCCTGCGAGTCCCCACTGCTTGCTGCTCCAGCGTCCCTGATCTGGGCACCCTCCTCCTGTCCCTCCTCCCATGGCCCGGGAAAGTCTCTCCCCGCACTCCGGGAGGGGTTCCGCGGCGTGCGAAGTCCCGCGGATCCTCCGCGGATCGGGAGGCGCAGAGCCCTGCTGAGGTCCGCGGGGAGTTAGACTACCCAGGCGAAGCAGGCAAAGCAAAATAACCCTCGAAAGAAAAAGGTTAAACGCGCTTTATAATTAATCCTGAGGCCATCATCTCCTTGCTTATTTGTTTTTCTATTCATCCATCCATTCACACTCCTTTAGATCCGTGAAGGGGGAAAATTGCTTGGGTGTATTACATTGTCCTGGGGAACCAGGGTAATACAATACGCTAGCGAAGACAGATCCGTCAGGATAACATGGTACCATGCTCAGGGACACTCATATGTTTTTTTGTTGTTCATGTCACTGCCGTTGTTACACTGGTTTTTGCCCATGTCCGAAGGAAAACCAAACAAACAAATAATAATACAAAAATCAACAAAACAGTAACAAGAAAACACTACGTTAGCATCCTGCAAAACAAACCTTCATGAAAACGACGGTAGCCTGGCGAATTAAGCCCTAACACTGCCATTTCAGTCCCAAAACATATCTATTTCTGCCGTCCAATACCGCTCACTGCTCTGGGCAGGCGAAGAGATTTTTCCTTCCCTCCTTTTGCAAACGAGTGGTGTTTTTATGAGGCAGAGGCGAAGCAAAGACGTTTCCTCATCCAGGCTTCTGCAGCTCTCTCTCATTCTTTGTTGTTGGTTGTTTTTTTTTTCTTTATTTCCCCCTCTCTTTCTTATTACTCTC